>QANY01012492.1:56142-68119 GCA_003255025.1 Datisca glomerata | reverse complement strand
CCCCAAACATCAGAATGGATTAATTCAAAACATCGTTTTGTCGTACTACTAGATAGTGGAAAAGGTAACCTGGTTTGTTTTGAGAGTTTGCAGACTGAGCAACTGCTAGAGTCTGAATTACAACCAAGTAATTTGTTTAGGATTTTGTCGGAGGGATGACCAAATCTCCAACGAAATATTTTGTCCTTTTGTACTGTACTGGAGGTGGCCAGACATGTTTTGTCGATATCTTCTAAGTAGTACAGACCGTTTCTAAATTTTCCTTCACCAATCTTCCTCCCGGTGACTCGATCCTGAAAAATTACTTTGTCAAGTGAAAAGGTAACATTGCAGTTTAGGTCTTTGGTTATTTTACTGACGGATAGGAGATTAGAGTTAACATTGGGTAGATAAAGTATGTTGTTAATGGTTTTAGTGAAGAGTGTGGTTAACCCTGTGCCAAAAATTGGAACTTTATTTCCATTGGCTACCGTTACGTGTTGTGGTTTTTCTAATTTAGTGAGACTGTGTAGATTTTTTGTGTCATAAGTCATGTGGTCAGAGGCACTAGAGTCTATTATCCAGTGTTCTAGGTTATGACAAAAATTTGCAGATTTAGAAAAATAATTGACAGTATTGCAAATAGATGAACCTAAGGTATCGCGCAAAAATTCTCCGAATTGTTTGAGCAGTGTAGCCATCTATGCGTTGTTGTCTGGGTGCAGGTCTGCTCTAATGGATCTGGATCGGTCTATTTCTTCCATTCGGTTGGGTCGGTACCTATTGCCCGAACCGGGTCCATCTATTTTGTGTGCCCTGCGGTCTGGGTCAGGTCCTGACCCGTGACCCGCTCCACTAAAACCCTCGGTATAAAAGGGGGAGGGTTTCGCGGAGCCTCCTCGCTCGTCACTTTTCGCGCAGCTCCCTCGCTCGTTCTGGAACTTTCTCTGGTTCTGCCGGAGATGAGGGTGAAGGTTCCAGCACCGATCATGAGTGTGCCTTTCCTTTCGGCAGTGGCTGCATCTCACCTACTCGCCTGGTTGTCCGCGGTGTCTTCCCCCTTCCTTAGGGTTAGGGTTTCGGAGGAAGCCGCGGGTCGCCATGGCTAGTGCTTCCACCTTGTCATCTCTGGTACTCATGACTCGTCGCCTGGTTTCTTCTCTTTGAACCATGACTGAGACGGTGGCAAAAGTTGGCTTTTCTGTCGACATCAAGATCTGAGCTCGGAATGCTTCATAGCTTGAGTCGAGAGCCGTCAAGAAGTGGTAAACCATATCTTGCTCAGCCCGTTCTTGGAGTTCCTTCAGGTCAGTGGTCATCGGTCTCAAGGTTTCAAGTTCTTTAAACTTAGATTTTAAAAACCCGGTTAGCTCCGGTACTGATCTGTCCCCCTGTTTTGCTTGGGAGATCTCTCGTTTAAGTTCAAAGACTTGCGCAAAATTGTTTTGTTCACAATAGTTGCTCCGGATTTCTTCCCAGAGTTCCTGTCTTGTTTCACAAAAATAAAAAATTTCACTGAGTTTTGGGTCTATTGAATTTGTTATCCAGGTCATTACCTGGCTGTCCATGATGTCCCATTCTTCTGAGTTTCGGTCTGGTCTTGGCTTACTGCCGTCCACGAAGCCCAGTCTGCCTCTTCCTTTCAGGCTCACCCGAGCCGCCCTGGCCCACGGTATATAGTTGTGGCCAGTGAGCAGGATGGAGGTTAGTCTGGCGTTGGTGTCATTGTGGTGAAGCTAGCCGGAGGTTGATGGTTCTGCCATATGTGTTGGTTCTCAGAATCACTGCTTTGATACCATGTAGAAATGATGAACCTGTTGGTTCTGGTCTCGAATGGAAAAATTCTGTTTGTTTACAATGAGGGAGGATGTATATATACAAATGATTCTAACGGTTGCCTATGATCTCATATGATTCCAACGGATGCCTACTTGAAGCCTGAAATCATTTTTTACCAGAAATGGTTAGACACCTACTGTGTTTGGTGAAAGTCTCTGTTCTGCTTCCCTTTTTTACCTATGATGAAGATTTTCTTCTGAGGCTGCAGCTTTTCTTTCTTCAACAGATACTTTGTTGTTTATGAGGGAAAAGCCAAACATTGATCGAAACTTGTAAATGTAAAATATAAGGTTTTGTATATATTAATATTCATGCATGAATATATATCCTACGAAATTAGCATAATTTTCAAAGAATTTAAATAGCTCTTAGATAACTTACTAAGTTTAAGTATAAATTTGGAATTGAAAATTAGGGGATAAAAAATTCTTTTTAAAGTTTCTCCTCTTTAAATGAAGTTTTGAAAAAAAATCGATACTATATAAGTGAGGTTTGAAAGGTAAAAAGAAAAAAAACACTTTCTCCTTTAAAATTTTTTAACATAATATAGATAATATATATGAGCTCACTGTGTCCATTTCTGTTTCGAATATATGGTCCACGCACATTGTATACATAATACACAAAAATACTATACATATTTTAGTATGGTGCTAAACATGAAAATACTTTAATGCATTCAAAAACATTCTATTTCTTATCATATTCATTTCAAATATTGTTGCTAGATATAAATTTTAGTATTTAAAAATACTTTGCAATAAACATCAATCTGAGTGTTTCTTAAAATGCTTCTAAATACAACAAGTATAACTTTACGATATATTCAAATGCTTCATAGAAATATGGGTATAAAATATTTTTAAATATGTAATTTTAACATATAAAAGTACCTCTTAGTCATAAGCATTCATAAACACAATAACAATGATATACTGAATGAGGTCTGAGATTTGGCTATTAAAATTGAAATTAGAATGAAGCTATTCAAGTATTAGGAAATTTTTGATTGGGACATACCTTAATTAGCGATTCTTGTTGAAAACTTTTGATGGGCAGCGATTATACTGCAATTGTGGTGTTCTGGTAGTTCATAGTTGTCGATTAGATTTTTCAACTAAAGAGCCACAGATTGAGACGACGCTTACGGGAATTATTATTTCATATTTTTTCTTTGATAAAAGTATCATAATATTTTTAAAAGCATAAACTGAAATAGTGGACTACAAATTATGCCTTCTAAATTATTTAATCAACAAGGGTATCCGAGCCGAAATTGACTAAACAAATTTTAGTATGAAAAGCAATTTGTCATGCCCACTTCCTCTGAACTTTGAAGCTCCAATAAAAAATAAATTACATCATAAACAATAATAAAAAATAAATTACATCATAAACAATAAACAAAAATAGAACAACTTTCTGAAGTATGTAGAAAATTAGAAGTGTTGTCCCAAGCTTTAAGTAGTACTTTTCATTCGATTTAGGCGAAGCCGGGCTTTCCGGAAGGGATTCGGTGGGTTTTACGCGTTTTGTCAGGGTGACACCCCGCCTTCCGCTACAACGTCAAAATTTTCAAGGCCAAATTCCATCCTTTAGGGTTCTGTTTAGGTGTCTTTGTATTTTTTTTTTGTAATTTAAGGGGTCTTTTTATAATTTCTTAAAAAAATTGTTATTAGGGATTTTTTATTTGATACTTAAGGGACTTTGTAGCCAATTTTCAGTAGTTTTTTTAAATAAAGAATTTGGTTTGATTTCTCTGGTGGATTATTGTGAATTTACGTTTGTTTGAGCGTCAATTAAGTAAAACACATAATGTGTTTACGAACAAGATATCTTATTTTTTTAATCAACGTTCTGTTTTACATTAGGTGGTATCATAGCTAATGGATGACGATCGAAATCAAGGTTTGGGAGCAAGGGTTGAGGCAATTGAAACTAATCTACAGAAGATAAGGAATAACTTATGAGATATATTGACGACTTTCAATATTGATGACGGAAATCTTCAGCAACAGCCACTGGTTGCCTATGTTCTTATTAACAATCAGTTTGCTAACCCTACGAATCCAATTTCAATTCATATCTACGCATGCAATGATGATTACGATAGGAACAAAATCAAGCAAGAGATTCTTGTATTCAATGAGAGTCTTGGCATGGAGTCTTTCCTTGATTGGATTAAAAAAGGGACGCGCCAGAATCTGGTGGTAAAGTATACGTGACGAGCATTACAGACAAAGGCTATCGCCTATCAAAGATTGGATAATGTTGAAAGAGCTATTGTAGTAGCAGTTTCTCCCTAGGTATTATGCGTGAGCCTTATATAGGCAGTTTCTAGACTGTAAGTATGGAATTCGATCGGTGGTCCTCTATACTAAGGAGTTCTTGAGATTATATTCTCGTTTTGACATGAGGGATGTTGATGACCATCAGATCGCTACGTTCGTAAGGGGCCTGGATTATGAGATCTCGGATAAGATGTGAGTTCAACCATGTAGATACCGTATTTTATCCGGTCTAATACATGAAATATACATGCTTTATATTTTGGCTCATATAATAATCCAAGACTATATGTATAATTTGAAAACTAATCCAATACTAAAATAAGAAAAGTAGTCCAAGGACTAAAACGTAAAAATTGAAAAAAGGGACTAAAAAGAAAATTGAAAAAAAGGACTAAAAATAAAAATTGAAAAAAAAAGACTAAAAGTAAAAAAGACAAACCCTAATTTTGCCTATAAATAGGGATGAGGTCTTCACTTAAAAGAGGGGTCTCTTTGGAGTAAAAAAAGGGAAGCCATTTTTTTTAGAATGAGAAAGAGAGGGGTTGGAGTGAGAAAGAGAGGTGATTTTAGAGAGAGGAAGAGGTTCTACACTTCTATTATCTTCATCTTCTTCCATTCTTTTTCTCAAGATAGCTTAAATGTTTGGTACATTTGCTCATAATATATTTTGTTCATCTCTCTTCTTCATATTCATGTAGTTGATATCTTTTGTATTTTTTCATACATAAGTGGATTGTTCATTCTTTATCATTTCTCCTCCTTTAAATCTTAACCTTTTAATTTCATGCTTTGATGATTTCTTTACAAGTTGGATATTGAGATGTCTTTGTCATCAACTCAATTAATGAGGATGATGATAAAACTTTTGAGGGGTGAAAAAATTAACCCAATGTGAATCAACCCTTTAATGGGTTGAAAGTGTACATTTGATGCAAAGATCTCCTAGGATAATTTCTCACACATAACAATGCATAAAATAGAGAGTAAAATCTCTATACAAGATTATGCAAATATCTAAGTTGTGAACTTTTCAATTTTCCTACGAGTCTTTTCTTTTTAAAATATTATGTTCATCATTTTGTGACATTTGTTTGAACTAATTATTATCCATGATCATCACATTTGCTATTTGATTAGCAATGACTAATGAGGGAAGGAAATAAAAATGGTAATTAGTAGACTAAGTAGTCAAAAATAAAAAAAATGGACATGTTTATGTAAAAAAATCTATTGTTAGTTTTTCATCATTTTTTTCTTTCAATTTATTTATTTAATAATAATAATATTATTATTATTACTATTATATTATATTATAATATGTTATATAAAAAAAGCAACAGATGAAACTTTCCTCTGTTGCTTGCAACACAGGAAAATCTTCCTCTGTTGCTTTATGTTTATATATATTTTAATTGTTTTTCCTTTCATTTATTACATAATATTATTTTTACTTTATGCTTGCATCATTGCTTTTTTTATGCATGTTTTATATAATCTCAACATTTTATGTTTTCTATAATTTGACATTCTATAACTTATCTCTATTCTTTTACTTCCCCTTTGTTGTAATTATTAACATTTATTTCCTTTACATGTTTATTTATTTAGCATTCTTGCATCGTCATGCTTATAATGCAATTCTTGCATTATTCCCTTGTTATTATAATTAATATTTATGTATGTGTGGATTATAATTTTAACAATTAGATTTAGATTTTGTTACTTCCATTATTTAATTTTTACTAAACAAAGCCGACGATGGACTTTGAGATTTTTCAGAATACCAAACTTCTCAAACTACTGAGGTGAGGAATTATTCTTGGGATACCGAGAATAACTCTAATAATGCTTTGATTTAAAAAGATATAAGAATACAAAAAAATAATTTTTCAATGGTCTTTGAACCACCCATTAAAAATAATTTATTTTGTTCATTTCTATGATACAAAATGCATCAATTGGGAGATTCATTGAGATTCAAAAATGAATCTATTTAACCTTTGCCTTAAAATAAAAAAATTGGATAGCATTTGATAAAATTTAGTAACCATTTTATAATGGGTGCTGTGGGGTGCTAATACCTTCCCCACACACAAACGACTCCCGAACCAACTTTGAGTTTTCGTAGACCAAAATTTTCATATTAAAATTGGGTGATCAATCACACCCTAAAATGATTGGTGGTGACTTCAAATTTCTCTTTTCCTTCAAAAAATAAATTTTTTAATCGTCACTCCGCGTCGTACGCACATTGCGACAAACCAATTCATTGATAGATAAATTCGAAGGAGATGGCATCTCAAACTGAGGCACGACATGTGTAAAAAGTATCATGCCTAGCGTTTCAGAGATATACAAATGAAATGACTCAGAAGGCACCAGAAGCTTCATGTCAACTCTCTATAGCGTCCCCAACCACATAACCAAGACAGTCAGTCACGAAGGGAAGTACAGACAATAGCGCTGCTGCAAATAACCCTTATGTGAAACCTAGTTTTGGGAAGTATTTTATGTGCAACCAACCTAGACACGGGTCTAATGAGTATACCGAGCGGAGGCAAGTACATGTTGTGGATACAAATTGGGATGAAGAGTATGAACAATATTATTGTGATGATCCAGAGGATGAAGCTAATGATGTGTGTGGTGATGAACAATGTGAGCTTGTTCTCCAAAGTAAGAGGAGCTAAATCGGTGGCGACGTATATTTCAGGATAAATGTCAAATTGACCAAGCTGTTTGTAGTCTGAATATTGATAGCCACAATTGCGATAATTTAATTGCTAAAAATTGGTAATCTTTTGAAATTGCCTACTGAACCACATCCAAATCTTTATTAGATTAAATGGATCAAGAAGGGATTGACTATTCAGGTGACCTAGGTTTGTAGAGTGCCTATGTTGTTGGGAAAAAGTTACATTATTGATGTCTTTTGTGTTGTTGTCGAGATAGATGCATATCATATGTTATTAGAAAGACCTTGATCGTTTGATATTGATGTTATATATAGGGGTCGCGAGAATACTTACATGTTTCAATGGGAAAGGAAAAATATTGTGGGTACTCCATCTAGGAGAGGGCAGAAAAGTTCTAAAGTGAAAAGGAAGTAGGTGTTCATGGTTCGGTTCGGTTGAGTTTTTGATGAAAACCAAACCGAACCATAATTTTGGTTCAACAATAAAATGAATTGAGCCGAATCGTTTATGTCAAAAGAATCAAAATCGAACCGGATCATGAGTTTTGGTTCGGAAATTAAGGTCTTTTGAATATTATAGATTCTATAAACGACTTTTCAGCAGATATCAAAGATTCTGGGGGCATGTATACCTTAGTGATTAATGATGAATACGAGTCTGCTGAGATTCTTAAACCAGTTAAAAAAAATTGGAAGAGTTTCAGAGTGTAGTGGTTGAGCCCGATCGATTACCCCGAATGCAAGACATCCAAAATCAGATTGATGGACACGTGGAAGTGATTGAGGAGATAAATAAATAGTTAGCGAATTCTAATGCAAAGTACAAAGCTGTGGCGGATAAGCATCGATGTTTTAAGGAGTTTTAGATTTGCGATATGATGATGGTGTTTCTGAGGACAGAGCATGGGGTTGGCCCGATCAGTCATAGAAGAAATTTTTTGATTAATTCTGATTAAGCTTCCTTCCTATTAATTTGGAAGTTCTTCTTAGATACAAAGAAATAATTCAGTTCCAAAGCCAAAGATCGTAGTTCTCGAACGAGCAATTGAAAAGATTCTGGAGCATCCTAAGCTACTTGATCTGAAGATGCATGGCCTTTTCAAATCCTATGAAAGATTAACGACAATGCTTAAGTCGTTGATCTTTTTGACCATATGAAGATTTCAAAGACCTTTAGAATATATTGCAGAGCATGACGATCCGCTTTGTCCTGATGACAACTTGTGGGCGAGTTGTTCTGAAGTGGAGGGCAACGATGCAGAACAATTTGCATAAATATTTATCAAGCAGGTTGAAAAGAAACAAAATAAAGCCGGTTCACGGAATTGAGCATAACTTTCACTCGCGTATCAGATCAGAACAAGTGAGTTCAAGTGAGTTCATGGTGACACTGTAGCCCTTTGGCATTTTCATAGTTTTTCCGTAATTTTAGGGGTCTTATAATTTCTTAATATTTTAATATTTTGTTATTAGGGTTTGTTTAGTTTGATATTTAAAGGAACCCAAAAGCTTTGATGATAATAAAATCTTGTTTGTTTCCTCTGGTGATTCAAGTGAGTTCATGTCCATTCGGTAAAAACTCGTTCGTGTATTTACGAACAAGTTTTTTTCTTTTTTTAATTCACATTCGGTTCTGAGACATCTATAGCTCAAATTTACAAAAGATTTGCTCTCTCAACAAGAATTGCAATATTACAAGGTAAACTAGAAAACTCAAAAGAATAACTCTGACCATTTCTATATTTAATTATATTACCTGTTATTGTGTAAGAGCATCTATTAATTAACTTGTTATTACAAATCGTCAAAACGAGATTTAAGATGATTGATTTCATCATTAAAATATGTCAATGTCTAATCTTAGAAGAAATCTAAATCAACCAGCTATCAGCCATGTGACTCAACTATAATATTCGTTCATCCAGCAGCAAAAAATACCATTTCCAAACAATTAAAATTTGCTAATAACTCAGCATGTTCAGCTACAATAATCGTTGAATGATTACAAAAACTCGTGCAGGGTGGTTTTGCAGTTTAGCACCAAAGAAAATAATTTTAGCAAGTTCGAAGAACGTGGTGTCAATTGTCATGATAACTACTACTAATTGACGTAAATTATTTAGTCCAAGTGGGTTTCAATGTGAGTTGTCTTTGGATTTATTTGACTAATTAATCTCTGTTATACAAATTATTTATATCTAAAGTTTTAAGTTCATAACTTATTTATATCTGTCGTACAACTTTGTTTGTAATTCTTCGGATAACTTAATCAAATTGATTTCAGGAACTTGTTTTAACTTTGTTTTCAAGTTGTATGACAATTCAAAGTTGTTTGAACTTTATTTTAACTTTTCAAAACTTAAAAATTTTGTTCATTTTGCTATGGAAAACAGTGCTACTACTATCTCTCATCGTGAAATATCATAAGTAGCTACTTAGATATTCACTAACACTCCAAAAAGTTGCTAAAAACATTACAAGAAGCAATTTTTGATATTTTAACAGTCTGATTAAGTAATTTAAAGAGCAGCAGAAATGTTTGAAAATGACTCTATAATGTTGGTTATTTTTCTGAATTCTCATTTTCTGATGTCATATGTTTTAAAGAAATTGCGTCCATGAGAGTTAAAAAATAAAATTAAGATTCTTTATATCGTTTTAACGAAATCCGGCAATTTAAATATTGGTTATTTAAAAAACTATACTCTTTCCAAATTTGGTTAAGAAAATTATACCCCTTTCTCAAATATCAGAATATTATACTCTTGATCCATCAAAATAAATCAACCACTTGCAATCTTCCTCTTCCATTATAATGTTTTTCTTTCCCAATGCATATGTCAAATCAATTTAATAATCTCTTCATCTTCGTCTTTCCTTTTCAACGAAGTTTCTTCTTTTACTTGAATAGTTCAAATAATTTTTTATAACTAGTTGAACCTTTTAATTAGTTATTTTTTCTAATTAGCAACTCAGACACAAGATAACTACTTGAAGATTTCAAGTAGTTTTTTTTTCAATCAACACTTATACACCAGGTGACTACTTGAAGGGTTCAAGTAGTTTTTTTAACCACTTGTACCCTTCAAGTAGTTGTTTATGACTACTTGAAAAGTTCAAGTAGTTATTTATTTTTGTCAGTCAACACTCATATACCAGGTGACTACTTGAAGGGTTCAAGTAGTTATTTTTTATTAGTTAGCAACTCATACACCGGGTGACTACTTGAATGGTCCAATTAGTCCTAAACAACTACTTGAATCATTCAAGTAGTCGCTGATGTACGAGTTGTTGACTGGTAAAAAAATAACTACTTAAAGGGTTCACGAGTCATACAAAGCTACATGAACCTTTCAAATGCTCAACGTTCATTTTCTCTCTTTTTTTACGCAAAAAGGCTCAAATAATCATAAAAGACTCTTGAAAGAGTTCAAGTAGTCATAAAAAATTATTTGAACCCTTCAAGTAGTCACATGGTGTTTGAGTTGCTGACTGACCAAACAAAAAATAACTACTTGAAGAGTTCAAGTAGTCATAAACAACTACTTGAACACTTCAAATGGTCACCTGATGTGTGAGTTGTTGACTGACAAAAAAAAACAACTACTTGAATCATTCAAGAAGTCATAAATAACTATTTAAACCATTCAAGTAGTTTTTCTTTGTTAGTCAACACTTATACACCAGGTGTATACTTAAAGGGTTCAAGTAGTAATTTATTTTTGTCAATCAACATCCATACACCAGGTGACTACTTGAAGAGTTCAAGTAGTTTTATTTGTTAGTCAACAACTCATACACTAGGTGACTACTTGAAGGGTTCAATTAGTCATAAACAACTACTTGAACCATTCAAGTAGTCAACTGGTATATGAGTTGTTGATTGGCAAAAAAACTACTTAAGGGTTTATGTACTCAGAAAAAGCTATTTGAACATTTCAAGTATTCAACGTTTATTTTCTTAGACGCAAAAAAAGGTTCAAGTAGTCATAAAAAAAACTTGAAGGGTTCAAGTAATCATAAAAAATTACTTGAACCCTTCAAGTAGTCACCTGGTATTTGGATTGCTGGCTGACCAAATAAAAAATAATTACTTGAAGAGTTCAAATAGTCATAAACAACTACTTGAACCCTTAAAATAGGCACCTGATGTATGAGTTATTGACTTGTCGCAACGTGCGTGCGACACGGAGTGGCGATTAAAAAAATTCAGTTTTTTTAAGAAGAAAGAAATTTGGAGTCGCCACCAATCATTTTAGGGTGTGATTGGTCATCCAATTTTAAGATGAAAATTTCTTTGGTCTACGAAAACTCAAAATTGGTTTGGGAGTCGTTTGTGTGTGGAGAATGTATTACCACCCCACAACACCCATTATAAAATAGTTACCAAATTTAATCAAATGCTATCCATTTTTTTTATTTTAAAGCAAATGTTAAGGAGATTTATTTTTGAATGTCCCATTTGAGGAATTTTGTATCATAGAAATGAACAAAATAAATTACTTTTAATGGGTGGTTCAAAGACCATTAAAAATTAATTTTTTTTGTATTCTCATATCTTTTTAAATCAAAATATTATTAGAGTTATTCTCGGTATCCCAAGAATAACTCCTCACCTCAGTAGTTCGAGAAGTTTGGTATCCCAAAAATCTCAAATTCCATCGTCGGCATTTTTAGTGAAAATTAAATAATAGAAGTAACAAAATCTAAACCTAATTATTAAAATTATAATCTGCGCATACATGAACATTAATTATAATAATAAGGGAATAATGCAAGAATAGTATTATAAGCATGACGATGCAAAAATACTAAATAAATAAACGTGTAAAGGAAATTAATGTTAATAATTACAACAAAATGGAAATAAAAGAATAGAGATAAGTTATAGGATGTCAAATTATAGAAAACATAAAATGTTGAGATTATAAAAATGCAAGAATTAAATAAAAAACTAAATTATGTAAAAAAAACATGGTGCAACAGAGAAACTTTCCTCTGTTGCAGCAAGAGCTGCGTGTATATATATATATATATAAATTTTTGTTATTTTTTATTTTATAATATTATATATTATAATATAATCTAATAGTAATAATAATAATATTATTAAATAAATAAATAAATAAAATGATGAAAAATAAACAATATATTTCTTTAACATAAATATGTC
>QANY01012492.1:42820-54413 GCA_003255025.1 Datisca glomerata | reverse complement strand
TAAATGTAAAGTAGTGATTTTGAATGCGTGCATGCTATGCATGATTGTGAACCTTTATAAGAAAATTATATGATGATTTTTAAACATATCCAACACCCTTTAGAACAATCACTTGACCTAGGATCATGGACTCATAATGAAGTATCGGGCATATTTTTAGGAAAATGATACATCCTTATTTATTAGTTTATGCTCCAGTATTTGGCTCCATGTTAGTGGTAAATAATCTCTGTGCTTCTCTTCTGTACTTCTAATTGGGTAATCCTCCAATTTCACTTTAGCCTTTGTCATGCGCATATTGACCTTCTTCGTGATGACTTTTTAGATTTTACTTTACAATCAGGTCACCCTTCTAAGTTCCATTTTTTTTTCAATTAGCTTTCACTGACCAAGTTTATTCTTCTGAGTTATTTTAAGAGTAATTAATGATATCTTAGAACTGAGAGGAATAAGAAATAACGAAAATAAAGAGAAGATGAAGTATATGTATTTGTCAAATGGGAAAGAAAGAAGAAAAGAAAGGCTCTTCATTGATGATGAACAGTGTTTACAAACGATGGTTTGGAAAAAGAAAATAGAAGAAAAAAAATGTAAGAAGAATTTCTCCAGTATTCGAGACAGCTTTAGCATTTTTTAACTTCATTTTCCCATACTTAGAGTGGTCAAACGAAGTACTTCTTGACTGCATCAGAATTAACCGTGTGCGGTAAATCATCTCCATCCATGTTTGTTAGCATGAGAGCTCCTCCCGAAAAAACCTTCTTGACAATGAAAGGTCCCTCATAATTTGGGGTCCACTTTCTTCGGTGATCCTTTTGATATGAGAGTATCTTTTTTAACACCAAGTCTCCTTCTCGGAAACATCGGGGACGCAATTTTTTGTCATATGCGTGCATCATTTTTCTTTGATATAATTGCCCTCTACATAATGCCGTCAATCTTTTTTCCTCGATGAAATTGAATTGCTCATGTCGTGTCTGTACCCATTCTGCTTCTTCTAATTCCGCCTCCATTAAGACTCTGAGGGAGGGAATTTCCACCTTAATTGGAAGGACTGCTTCCATGCCATATACCAAAGAGAATGGCGTTGCCCCAGTTGATGTTCGGACTGATGTGCGTTATCCATGCAGTGCAAACGGGAGCATCTCATGCCAATCTTTATAAACCTCCGTCATCTTCTCTATGATCCTTTTTATGTTCTTATTGGATGCTTCTACTACTCCGTTCATTTTTGGACGATAAGGAGACGAATTGTGATGCTTAATTTTGAATTGCTCACATAATTCTTTCATCATCTTGTTATTTAAATTTGTCCCATTATCTGTGATGATCCTTCCAGGTAGACCATATCGACAAATTATCTCATTTTTAATAAACTTAATAACCGCACTTCTGGTTACACTTGAATAAGAACTTGCCTCCACCCATTTGGTAAAATAATCTATAGATACTAAAATGAAGCGATGCCCATTAGAGGCTTTGGGTGTAATGGGACCAATGACGTCTATGCCCCACATAGAGAACGGCCAAGGCGCGGCCATTACATGTAAAGGGGATGCAGGTACGTGAATTTTATCCGCATAAATTTGACATTTATGACATCTCCTAGCGTACTTGATGCAGTCAGATTCTAGAGTTAACCAATAATATCCTGCTCTCAAGATTTGTTTGGCCATCATATATCCATTAGCATGAACTCCACAAATTCCTTCATGGATCTCCTCTATGATTTGATTCGCTTCCCTTGCATCAACACATCTTAAGAGCACCATATCATTGTTTCTTTTGTAGAGTATTTCACCATTCAAGAAGAAACCCATGGACAATCTTCTAATAATGTGTTTATCATTCTCTGAAGCCTTGGATGGATATTCTCCATTCTTTATATACTGTTTGATGTCGTAATACCAAGGTCTTGTGTCTGGCTCTTCTTCAATGCTCATACAGTGAGCAGGAAAATCTCGCCTCTCAACTTTTATGGGTTCAACTTCTTCCTTACAATCTACAGCAAACATGGACGCTAGAGTTGCCAGCGCATCTGCGATTTGATTATTCTCTCTGGGTATATGGTCAAATGAGATCACTTCAAAAGTTCGACTTAACTTAGTGACATGTTTTTTATAAGGTATTAGCTTAGAGTCTCTAGCTTCCCATTCTCCGTTCAGTTGTCGTATCACCAATAGCGAATCTCCGTACACTTGAAGCTTCTTTATCTTCATATCACAAGCTGCTTGAATTCCCATGGAACATGCCTCATATTCTGCCACATTATTTGTACAGTCAAAGCATAGTTTTGCCGTGAATGGAAAAAAATTTCCTTTAGGTGATATGAGGATTGCCCCAATTCCATGTCCTACATCATTAGATGCACCATCAAATAGCATTGTCCACAATTCTGGGTCTGCAGATTCTTCTTCATTTTTGAATATGACTGAAACGCTCTCATCAGGGAAATCAAACTTCATAGGCTCATAATCTTGCATTGGTTGATCTGCCAGATAATCAGCAAGTACGCTTCCTTTTATTGACTTCCTCGTGACATAGACAATATCATATTCCGTGAGTAACATTTGCCATTTAGCAATCCGTCCAGAAAGTGATGGTTTTTCAAAGATATACTTGATAGGGTCCATCTTTGAAATTAACCAAGTGGTGTGGTATAACATGTATTGTCTAAGTCGATGAGCAACCCAGGCCAATGCACAACACGTTTTCTCCAACATCGAATAATTAGCCTCATAATTTGTGAACCTTTTGCTTAAATAGTATATTGCTTGTTCTTTCCTTCCAGAAGCGTCATGCTGACCAAGTACGCAACCCATGGATTTTTCTGTCACTGTAAGATACAAAATGAGTGGACGCCCTGGAGTTGGAGGAACAAGTATGGGTGGATTTTGCAAGTATTGCTTGATCTTCTCAAAAGCAATTTGACAATCATCATTCCATCCTTCTGTATCACTTTTACGGAGAAGTTTAAAGATAGGTTCACAAGTTGCAGTTAGCTGTGAGATGAAACGGGCTATGTAATTTAATCTCCCCAAGAAACCTCTAACTTCCTTTTGAGTTTGAGGTGGTGGCATATCAATGATGGCTCGAACCTTATCAGGGTCAACTTTTATTCCTTCCTTGCTCACGACAAAACCAAGTAGTTTCCCCGAAGACGTTGCGAATGTACATTTCGTCGGGTTAAGCTTTAACTGGAATTTTCTCAATCGTCTAAATAGTTTTCGTAGAGTGACCGTATGATCTTCTCCTTGACGTGATTTGGCAATCATATCATCAACGTACACTTCGATTTCTTTATGCATCATATCATGAAACAATGTTACCATTGCCCGCTGGTAAGTTGCCCCTGCATTCTTCAGACCAAATGGCATAACCTTATAACAAAATGTACCCCACAAAGTTATAAAAGTCATCTTTTCACGGTCTTCAGGAGCCATTTTGATTTGGTTATACCCCGAAAAACCATCCATGAAAGAGAAGGTTGAATGTCCCGCAGTGTTATCTACTAAGACATCGATATGGGGTAATGGAAAATTATCCTTGGGGCTTGCCCGATTTAAATCTCTATAATCGACGCACACCCTTACTTTCCATTTTTCTTCAGCACTGGGACTATGTTAGCAACCCATTCAGGATATTTTTCTACTTCTAGAAAACCCGCATCTACTTGCTTTTTAACTTCTTCTTTGATCTGTACCAGCATGTCTGGTTTCGTTTTCCTTAACTTTTGTCGCACTGGTTTACTTTCGGGCATAAGTGGCTAATGATGAACCATGATATCAGTGTCAAGACCTGGCATATCTTGGTAAGACCATGCAAAGACATCAATATACTCTTTGAGTAGGTCAATTAATTCTCGGCGGCCTTGGCTTGTCATAGAAGTGTCGATTTGGACTTCTTTCGTCTCTCCCTCCAAATAAACAAAGCATGAGTATGGACAACATTTCAGAAATGAAAAAAAGAAGACATAGAAGGAAGAAACAAAAAGAAACTGGAATTATATTTATCATCAGTAAAAGGAGACGAAACAAGTTTTTTAGATTTTCATTAAAAAAGATGACATGAAATAGACGAGAACATAGGACCATAACAATGAAATTCCTAAGGCATTGGGTTTAATCATTAGAATTTTGGCATGAACACATTACTCTTGAAAATTCTCGAGAAGCATTGGTAGTTCGGTGACGTCCCAATTGTTAAGTTCATGATCTGAATCGTATCGAAAAACCAACTCCTCTGTACTTGAACTTGATGATTTTCCCAAGATTGCGGATATTGAAAGCTCGGCGATACCATCTTCAAGGTTGTACTTCTCTACTATAACCGGTTCTTCGAATGAAATTCCTCCACTTCTAAAGGATTTAGAAATATGGGGTATGATTGCCATTTCCACATCGAATTCCCTATTTTCAAGCCTAGCAATCCTTTTTTCTTTCTTTTGAGCTTCCGCACTCCCTCTATCAGCCTTGGTCGGGCTATATCCAAGTCCAAACCTTTGCTCATTCTTGTCCCAGTCAATTAACTTTTTTATGCCTTGATGCTCACTCCTGAGTCCCTTACCTGGCTGGTATCCCCCTTTGATCATCAACCTTGCAACCATCTAAGATGCTTTTGATAGGTTTGGCGTTGGAGATGGTTTCCCACTAGCAACAAATGTGGTGTTCGCTATCTCAAATGATCGAAATGAGCACTCCAATGCTTCCTCTGCCGCCTCGACATATGGCATGGTGGCTGGCTTGGATACCAAAAAATCTTCTTCCCCATATATACAAATGAGTTTATGATCCATTATGAATTTCAGCTTCTGATGTAAGGAAGAAGGTACTGCCCCAGCAGAGTGAATCCATGGTCGACCCAAAAGGAAACTGTACGCTGGATTTATGTCCATCACTTGGAAAACAATATTGAATATGCATGGTCCAATTCGGATAGGTATCTCTATGTCTCCGATTACTTCTCTTTGGGTACCGTCGAATGCTCTTACTATCATCATGCTCGGCCGCATATGTGTCGCGTCCACTGGGAGCTTTGCCAGTGTGGATCTTGGCATTACATTTAGAGATGAGCCGTTATCGATCAATACTTTTGCAACAATATAATCCCTACATTTTACGGATATATGTAAAGCTCTGGTGTGCCCAGTACCATCGGCCGGGATTTCATCATCTGTGAAAGTGATAAAATTCGGTGCGGTAATATTTCCCACAATTCCACTCAACTTTTCCACCGTAATGTCATGACAGACATATGCTTGATTCAAAACCTTCAATAATGCTTGGCGATGTGGTTCAGAATTCAGAAAGAGTGACAGTAAGGATATGCGAGCAGGTAAGCGATTAAGTTGTTCAATCACCTTATACTCGCTTTGCTTGATGAGCTTCAAAAATTCACATACTTCTTCTTCAGACACTGCTCTTTCTTTCTCCGTACCTCTTATTATATCTGGGTCTATCACTTGGCCGCCATGCATTTCTCCTTGGAATTCATGACCATTGTCGCCTTCTTTGGCCTTCCCTTTCCTTTGCCTTTCAAACACATCGCTTTTATCCGTTCTCAAAACTTCTGGCGTGTAGCATCTGCCACTCCTCGTCATCCCACCTACTCCCGAAATATTAGTTATGGGGAGATCGAGGTCAGACAGATTTAGCTCTTGGGTTTTGTCGTTACTGCTTGTAATAACCTCATATCCGTACATCCAGGGTACTGCTCTTGAATCTTTGTAAGCGAACGCACCCGGTATTTGAATGGTGATAGGCATCGGAGCATAAGACGTAGTGGTGCGAGTTGACTTTTCCTCGTAATGTATTGTGAGAGGTTTTGGGATATAGGATGACATTTCAACATTAACTTCAGATGATTCTTTAGTTATCATGAGGACTAAAGAGTCATCTTCTTGGTATTCCCTTTCTCCTTTATTACTTATCGTAAGTATCTTTGCGTCCAACAACTTTTGCACTTCCTTTTTAAAATCAGCACACTCCTCAATTGTATGCCCTGTCACCTTCTTATGAAACAAACAATCGAAGTCATGCATAGGCTTCCTAAAAACGCACTCATCCTCTGAGCGTGTTGGGTAGGTGTACCCTGCTCTAGAAAGAAGATGAAAAAGTGTTTCCATTGACGTGCTCACATCTTCCACGTCCCTCTTTCCATATGAAAAATATTCCTCAATTGCATTCACGGCAGGATTCCCATGATTTGGTAGAGGGTTGGAATTGATATCTGGATTCCCATTTGCCTTTTTGAAATTCAACCATCCAGCCTTGATCAGTGCCTGTACTCTACCTTTTAATGCCGTGCAATTCTCAGTCGAATGTCCCACTGCCCCAGCATGATACTCACAGCGAGCAGTCGGATCATACCACCTTGGGTATGGTGGTTGTAGAGGTTCGTAAGGAATTGGCACCAATTGATTATTCCGTATCAATTGTGGTAAGAGTTCTGTATATGACATGGGGATTGGATCATATTGGATAAAACGTTGATTATTTCTATTTCCCCTCAGAGGCTGATCAGCCTGACCAATATTTTGCTGGTGGGCCGGTGGTCTGAAACCGGGCCTTGGGTTATTTTGAAATGTTGATTGTTGAGAGTGATAATTGTACGGAATTTGTGAGGTATTAGCCACGTATGATGTCGTAGACTTGGGTCCTTCCCCATACTTTGAAAATCCTGATCCCGGGTTCGCAGCTTGTGATGGGTACCCGGAATTGATCATCTGCACATCCCCTTCTTTTCGCTTCAATGGAGGCCCCTTTTTTACTGACGATGTATCTGATATAATTTCCAAAATTCTTCCATTCTTTATCCCATACTCAATCCTTTCACCGATCACTATGATGTCAGAGAAGTTGTTTGAAGCGTTTCCAATCATTCTGTCATAGAATGGAGGTCTCAAGGTGTTAATAAACATTCCAGCCATCTCCTTGTCTGACAATGGGGGGTGTACCTGAGCAGCTAACTCCCTCCACCTTTGTGCATATTCTTTAAAGCCTTCTGTAGGTTTTTTTTCCATCCTTTGTAAGTCCAAACGATCAGGGGCTATGTCTATGTTGTACTTATATTGTCTTAAAAAAGCATCTGCTAGATCTTTCCACCTTCGAATATGTTGGTTATCCAATTGGATATACCAACGAGATGCGGCTCCCATCAGGCTATCTTGAAAGAAATGAATCAGCAGCTTATCATCATTTGCACAAGCAGCCATTTTTCTGCAGTACATAATAAGGTGACTTCTGGGGCACGTACTACCATCATATTTTTCAAACTCAGGTAGTTTGAATTTATGTGGGATGTTCACATCAGGGACCAAACATAATTGGGTGGCATCAATGGTACCGTATACATCAGAACCTTCAATAGCACGTAATCTCTCCTCCAGAAAGTCCAATTTATCTTTCGATCGTGGGTCATCACTTGGCTTGGTAATAGGCTTATGTATCTTTAGGTCATCAACATCGGTTATGATAATTGGCTCATTAACAAGTTTGTCTTGTGGAGTGAAAGCCTGGTTGTGACCACATGCCATCGCGGATGGGTTGTACCCAGTTTTTCCTGTCTGCATTGTTTCCTAGACATTTGGAAATGGATGATGCTGGATATTTATTGGTGGTGAAGCGTGCTGAAACTGGTCAACCTGATGACGTTGATATGTTGGAGTGAACCTAGGAGGGTAAAGTGGAGTATCGTTTGACAGTTGATTTTGTGATGATTAAGCTCCTTGCGGATTTTCAAAACAGGCCTTTCCCTTACTTGCGGCCAGGAGTTCGAGGACTTTAGCCATTTGCTCTTTTAGCTCCCTAATCTCTTCCTTCATTTCCTCTCGTGATTGCTCTCTTTTTTGTCCATGACCCTAACTTGAGCTCGAGTTCGATAGGGATGTCGAAGTTGTCGGGCTATCTTTGGATAAAAATTTTAAAATAAAAATAAAGCAATGAGATGTAGATTTTTGCTAATAAAAAGAAGAAATAATGAGAGTAAACTTATGCATGAGAAATGATACTGCGCAAAGTGAAAGTTCTAAAGTAATCAATTTCATTCAATTAGTAGAGCCATCCACTACATTTGAGTATGTAGAAGTCAATTACATTACTTCATAACATGAGTTCATACAAAACGACCAAAATGACTCAAATCTTGGTTGACCTCTTCCAAAAATTTAGACAAGTTCTCCCCATTAGGATCGATGGGCAAGACATTTTTTTTTCAAAAATGAAGCTTGTTCCGCCAAATTGCCCGCTCTCACAGCCATGCCTTTAAGCCATTCCCCAGCCTGCCCAGATCGTTGTCGAATCGAGTTGTACTCTTGTTGTAGCAACTGATAATCATATCTCAGTATATCAACATTAGCGTCATTGTTTCTTGCCAACATTTCTGCCACGTTCTGATAAGCTCTAACTTGGTGCTCAAGACTTGCGATGACTTTCAATAATTCTTCAGAATCATTTGTTGACTCAGTCTTTTTAAGTTTCTGATTCTCTAAATCAACTTGCAAATTATCAACGATTCATCGTAAGGCGTCATGCTCTTCTAACTCGACGATGTACGCATTTTTCTTATCAACAGTTCCCTTCACCTCTTCTAGAATTTCTCGTACCAGTTTATTTTCCCTCTCTAACTTCACGATTTGATCCTCTTGTTCGTAGATTACCCCTCGCAAGTTCTTATTGTCTTCTGCCATCTTTCTAATTTTATTGCCCAATTGGCGAGTGTCAGTTCCCAACTCTGAGTTATTCCGCTTTAGATACGCCTGATCCTCAACCTTATTTCTTAACTCTTTGAGTCGTTCTTCAGCTTCGATTCTATGCTTCTCAGAAAAATTCGCCTCGACTGTTAGCCGTCTGTTTTCTTCCAAAAGGGCTAGAACTTTTTGACGCTCCTCATATAACTCATCTAGCTCCTCCTTTTTAGCAATCTTTTGATGAACTTCCAGTGATTTGGCTGATGATACATCCTCAATTGGTAAGACAATAATTATTTTGTTTCTACTCTCAAGCCATGCTTCATACTCCTTTGTGCAGTTCATGCGATTCTTTTCATTTCGCATCCTTTTTGTTATTTTCCAAGCTCCAATCAACTGCTGTAGTTTTAGTTCAATTTCTTGAGAATTGTAACTAACCTAAATATCTTTCAATGCATGCGTGGTGGGGACAACTTGTCTCATGTATAATTGACGGAGTGCCATTAGCGGAGCATAACTAGTACAACCCCATGGTCCCGGGAGCGGAACCCATTGAAAATCACCACATCTGTAGATCATTGGTGTTAACTGCATCCAATGGGCTTTCCAAATAACATTCTCATCTTTCAACTTGGATAGGTATGGGAGCTAAGCCCCTTTTTTGGGAAACTGCGGATTCCATTTGGCCATTCCAAATTCTGCAATAGGCATCCTCGTCTTCACCCATGGACTTGAGAACTTAACTTGAGGACACTTGAAATCTAGCGGACATCTTAGATGGCTGAGAATCCAAATACACAAAAGAGTTGAGGAGCCGATGAACTTTCCTTTTCCAGACACTCGGATGTGATTCAAAGAACGGATAGTCTCAGCGAGAATTGAGATAACAGGGTTAACCCCATGTTCGACTTGAAGGAACATTTTTATCACTTTATCATCCATATAACCTTGGATCTTTCGAAATGACACGACGCCATAAATACACAGAGCGTAAAGAGTCATGCCTTTATCCTCCTTCAAGAAATTCTGGGTGAGATCTAGGAGGTAATCCAATGGCACACACTCATTTCCCCCTTTAATTTTCAAACTTTTCTCAATCTCAGAAGCATGGACAGTACCCAAGAGCTTAGACAAAGCTCTCTTCAACGTGAGCTTTTTGTCATAGTTATAAACTTTGTCGGCATTTTGCAACGAGACATTCAATAATGCTTGATATTCTTCAATTGTGGGAGTAAGATCAATTATTCCGAAGGTGAAACATCTATAATGAGGGGCCCAGAAATGTATTAAAGCTTCCAGGACGGGGACGTTGACTACAATGTACAATAGATAAGCTATGTGACCATATTTTCTAACAAACAAACTTTTCTGCTCTGATGAAAAATCCTCCCATATCTTCTACAACCTCTGCAAGTCAATGCGTGGGAACTCTGTCTTAGTGATTGATGGTAGAAGAACAACGTCTTCCTTTTTCAGACAATCTCCTTTATGTTTCTGCGACTCCTCTGACCATTAGGCTACCGTAACTTGATCTTCTATCACACTCGAAGTGGGAGTCATGGTCTCTAAAATATGAATGAATTGATTACTTCTTTACAATCCCATCACGCAGCACGATGCATGTATGCAAAACACAAAGATCAAGTTAGAATTGAAACGATGAAGAGAAGACATGTTTAAGTGACACAAGACATATATACATGCACAAAATTGATCATGATTTTAGCAGAAATCTAACGTTGGTCATGATGTGGGCTCTAAAAACATAATACATGTGTGGTTGTGATCTAAAAATCTCTTAATAGGATCCCAGGTTGTCCACACTGTTATCTGAATAGAGTAACAAGGGCCCCCAAACGGTATCCCGAAAGGGTCGACCTGAGTGAGAACTTTCATGAGCCTGCACGGGAACCTCAATTCCACGAAGGCATTCCACTACTCATTCTCGCTAATCCTAAAGGGAAACCCCTGGTATAGGGCTAGTGTGTATGTGTGAAAGTAAAAATTATGTAAAAAAGATATACATCGTAAAAAAAATTTATGTACGACTACAGTTACGAAAAAATTAATAAATCATATAAACGAAGCAAGAACCAATACAAAAGGATAACATAGGATGAAATTTTGGCTTGACTCTGTATTGATCTAAAGATGGTTAGACCAATTGTTAAGCATCCCCAGTGGAGTCGCCAAGCTGTCGCAACGTGCGTGCGACGCGGAGTGGCGATTAAAAAAATTCATTTTTTTTTAAGAAAAAAGAAATTTGGAGTAGCCACCAACCATTTTAGGGTGTGATTAGTCACCCAATTTTAAGATGTAAATTTCTTTGGTCTACGAAAACTCAAAGTTGGTTCGGGAGTTGTTTGTGTGTGGAGAAGGTATTAGCACCCCATAACACCCATTATAAAATGGTTACCAAATTTAATCAAATGCTATCCATTTTTTTATTTTAAGGCAAAGGTTAAAGAGATTTATTTTTGAATGTCCCATTTTAGAAATTTTGTATCATAGAAATGAACAAAATAAATTACTTTTAATGGGTGGTTCAAAGACCATTAAAAAATTAATTTTTTTTGTATTCTCATATCTTTTTAAATCAAAGCATTATTAGAGTTATTCTCGGTATCCCAAGGATAACTCCTCACCTTAGTAGTTCGAGAAGTTTGGTATCCTAAAAATCTCAAAGTCCATCGTCGGCCTTTTTTAGTGAAAATTAAATAATAGAAGTAACAAAATCTAAACCTAATTATTAAAATTATAATCTGCGCATACATGAACATTAATTATAATAATAAGGGAATAATGCAAGAATCGTATTATAAGCATGACGATACAGAAATGCTAAATAAATAAACATGTAAAGGAAATTAATGTTAATAATTACAACAAAATGGAAGTAAAAGAATA
>QANY01012492.1:0-42541 GCA_003255025.1 Datisca glomerata | reverse complement strand
TACTCTCTATTTTATGCATTGTTATGTGTGAGAAAATTATCCTAGGGGATCTTTGCATCAAATGTACACTTTCAACCCATTAAAAGGGTTGATTCACATTTGGTTAATTTTTCTACCCCTCAAAACTTTATCATCATCCTCATTAATTAAGTTGATGACAAAGACATCTCAATATCCAATTTGTAAAGAAATCATCAAAGCATAAAATTAAAATGTTAAGATTTAAATGAGGAGAAATGATAGAGAATGAACAATCCACTTATGTATATAAAAAAATATAAAAGATATCAACTACATTCATATGAAGAAGAGAGATGAACAAAATATATTATGAACAAATGTACCAAACAATTAAGCTACCTTGAGAAGAAGAAATGGAAGAAGATGAAGATAATAGAAGTATAGAACTTCTTCCTCTCTCTAAAATCACCTCTCTTTCCAACCCCTCTCTTTCTCACTCTAAAAAAATGACTTCCCCCCCTTTTTTTTACTCCCCAAAAGACCTCCACTTAAGTGAAGACTTCATTCCTATTTATAGGTAAAATTAGGGTTTGCCTTTTTTTACTTTTAATCTTTTTTTCAATTTTTACTTTTTAGTATTTGGACCACTTTTCTTATTTTAGTATTGGATTAGTTTTCAAAAGAGCCAAAATATAAAGCATGTATATTTCATGTATTAGGCCGGATAAAATACGGTATCTACATGACTGAAAAAAAACAACTACTTGAACCATTTAAGTAGGCATAAATAACTACTTGAAAGGTTCAAGTAATCACAAACAACTACGTGAGCCCTTCAAGTAGTCACCTGGTGTATGAGCGTTGGCTGACAAAAAAAACTAATTGAATCATTCAAGTAGTCATAAATAACTATTTAAACTATTCAAGTAGTCATAAATGACTATTTGAACCATTCTAGTAGTCATAAATAACTATTTGAACTATTCAAGTAGTCATAACTAATTATTTGAACCATTCAAGTAGTCACCTGGTATATGAGGGAATAGAGAAATTGAAGTAGTTAATTTGTTTTGGTGGGTCAAATGTATAATATTGTGATATTTGAGAAATGGGTATAATTTTCTTAATTAAAATTGGAAATGGTATTGTTTTCCAAATAACTCTTAAATATATGAGAATATTAAGATGCACCGCGTTAAATCCTAATCTAGCAAAAAAAGTAAATGCTAGACCTTGCTATAGCATTATGCCTTTAAGATTTACATTCCTAGGGCTACTTAGTATTTTATGCCTTTAAAATTTACATCCCTAGAAGGAACTTAGAATTTTTTTTCCGTAAAAAAAAATTCGTTAACCTAATATTTTCTTTTACTGAATTTTATAAAAAATTCTCTTTTGCAATTTCCCTCGTCTTAACTCAAGGTCAACATGATGACAAAAAAAGAACTCAAGGTCAACGCGAACTGCAACTGCCATGAAATATATGAATCTATCTCATCAAGCTGTAAGATTGGGCAAACCTTGTCTTAATTCGAAACCCACCATAATTTGATCTACCTCAATCATTTCAACAAGTTAATGAAAATGAATATCTGAAAATGGACCTATGTGATTTTAGCTTGAATTTGTTAACTAACTGTGTGTTTCTGTTTTTTTCTTTCATAGATCAAATTATGGATAAGCAAGGCATTAGCTAATACTTCACAGAGCTGAAGCGACCAAAGATGGGGAGAAAATGAATAACATGAAGTAAATGTATAAGATATCAGACATACATTAATGAAGCAAGACATTTGCAAGACATAAATTAGATATGGCCATCATTTTTGTTAATTTTACATTTTCTGTTGTGAGCTATAACATATGGGTCATCAGTCGTCTAAGCTTTTAATTAAAAAAAACTCAACCGAATATTTGTACGGGTATTAGCATAAATGGTCCATTTAATAGAAAATTTGGTCCAACTTATCAAAATGATTTTATACACATTTAACAACTAATTTTATAATCATAAAAAATAATCAAATTTCTGAGCTCACTAGCCAAAACTATATATATTCCTATTATACTCATTTACTATATTTAACAAATTTTTAAAAAAAATTGGAAACTAGATATAAATGTCATAAATTTTTTTGAAAAGTTCCTATAATCTCTCTCCCCTTTCCCATCTATCTCTCTCACTCATTATATATATACATACACACACACATATATATATACTAGGATGACGCGAAACGAAAAATACTACTAAAAATTTCTTGATAAACAACATACTATATTAGACTGAAAATAGGTTAAGAATCAGATAACCATGATAATAATATGATTTCAATAATGAAATCATCTATAAAAAGTAAATTAGTTTGTAATAACCACTACAGTAGAAACTACCTATTGCCAAAAACTTATGTGGTGGTTCGACAACCGCTGCAGAAACTATCGTCGCAAAAGTTTTCGCTGCAATTTTCTTAACCGCTGGAGAACTGCAGTTAAATCTTGACAAATAACGGCGATTTTTTCTGACAATATAGTAAGATTGAGAAGCACTTACAACACTCATTTCGAGTACTGCATATTTGTATAAAAATAACATATATTCATCATTCCATAACTTTCCATTGGTATAAATATACTTACAAAAGTTAACACACTCTATATTATAAATACTCAAATTAAGGATACCTGAAGAAGAGAATATTAAAGGAACTGAAGAAGAAAGACCAAATAGCAATATATCCCTTATGCAAAACTCAAGTTGTGATGCATGGTTTGAGACAAGTATTGGAACATAAATTGAGAGTGAAAAGAGATAGAGAGGGAGAGAGAACCATTTGAGTATGACTAAGAATAAAAATATAAGCAAGCAATTCTGAAGGCAGAAATGAGATTTATCATATTGAGTTAAAGAACAAGAGTAGAATACCAGCCACAATCTTCTGAATAGTCTCCTCAGATGGTATTGAATCTGAAAAACGATTACAACAGATATTGATCAATTCAATACAAAGAAAATCAAAGTCACAATAAAATCAGAGTCACAATGAAATTAAATTGTTCTCAACAATAGTTTTAGTTTAATAATCTCACAGTAAACAAAATAGAAATATAAGTCACATTATACAGAGTAACAGTTTTTATTTTACCGTATTCTTCATTTCCACCCATATTTTTCATCAATAAAACCACATATACCATTTGCCCATAAGCTATGCCAGTAAAAAATGGGAAACAAACATAAACAAACTAAAAATAGGTGTTTCATACACTTTTTTGTAATCCAAAAGAGTTAACTATGTCAAAACTAAACATGCTAATCTAACACTTAACTCACCACCTCTACTTTTTTTAATTAATTATAAATCAAATCCTACTAATCCTCCTAAATCGATCCTCGATTCTTAAAGCATATTTATATTGACCTCATAAAAAGCAGAGAAAATAATGACCCATTTATGTGTAACTAATTATTTTTAATAAAAAAGTAACATTTTACACAATTTTCACCAAATTGCTCTGCTGCCAAACATGAACATCACACAAGGAATAATTCGAAGCATAACCTATAATTTTATTTAACACTCGAATCAATTAAAATTACCGAAAAGAAAAGAGATTGTACCATAAATCTATGAAAGACTCAATACCATTGGTTGAGAGACAGTGGTTGAGAGAACTTGGCGGCGAAGAGCGGCGGAGTAGAGGAGTTCGCGGTGGCAGAGACACTTGCAAAGAATAGAGAGATCTGAGAGACAAAGAGAAAACCGGTGACCTAGAGAGAGAAACGACTATGTACCAATAGATCGTGGAGGAACTCATGGTGGAGGAGCTCGCGCTGGAGGAGTTTATGGCTGAGAAATCGTGTTGGAGGAGCCTGAGTTCGGTCGCCTGTTGATAAAAGAAATTTTAGGGATGTCGCGTTGGTTTTGGCGTAAGGAGAAGTTAAGGATTTAAAGGCTTTTTAGCGGCGGTTTCAAAAACCGACGCCAAAAATTTATTTTTTATTTTTATTTTTTAAACATTTGGTGACGATTAAGTAAACCGCCGCATATATTTTTTTAAAATCTTTTCTTAATCTACTTCATTTTCTTATACTCTTTCGCGGCGGTTTGGTAAAACCGCCACCAATGTAAAACATTTGAGGTGGCTTCTAAAAACCGCCGTAAAAAAATATTACCGATTTTTTTCTCTTATAGTTGGCTTAACCGCCATCGTAAAACCGTCAGGAAAAATCATTTTTCTTGAACTGTTGATTCTAATTGTTTCTATATTAATTAGGTATGGAAAAGCTAGACAATATTATCCAGTTCTACAAACAATTGGCTCTTACTACCAGTTCCAGCTCAGAGGAAGTCCGATCACTGAAAACCAAATTAGAACCAAAATTTTGCTGTGGAGAATGCAAAAGAATAATCTTCTTCAAGAAAGCTTAGAAGACGATGAATATTGTCTTCTGAGTTGCCGAAAAA
This sequence comes from Datisca glomerata, assembly GCA_003255025.1. NCBI lineage: Eukaryota > Viridiplantae > Streptophyta > Magnoliopsida > Cucurbitales > Datiscaceae > Datisca > Datisca glomerata. The sequence continues at coordinate 38,111 of QANY01012492.1, read as the reverse complement.
TGTGGATGATCTGGTCAAGGAATCAAAAGAACTTATTGATCATGGTGGATTTCATGATGGTATCACACTCGATGCACCAGATGAAATGGGACTAGAATTACCCATAGCAGAGTTAGTGTGGGTCAAAGTTTCAAAAGCAATTTGAATCAGATATTGGGATACTTGGATGGGAATGAGGTCTCAAGTTCAACAATAGGTATTTTTGGGATGGGGGGATTGGGTAAAACGACTTTGGCTAAGCATGTCATCAATTATGCACTTCATAACGAGTCTTTTGGCATTGTTTGTTGGATCACTGTGTCAAAGGAATGTAGCGTTAAAAGAATGTACAGCGAAATTGCCAAGAGTTTGAAGGTAGAACTTTCGAATGAGGATGACGTCTCTAAAAGAGCAGGAATGCTAAAACAAGAGTTAAAGAGAATATACATTTGTACTGTTTTTAGATGATTTATGGGAACATTATGACGAGAATGAGGTGGCACTTCATAAAATGAATGGATATAAGTTGATTCTAACAACTAGATCGGAGCATGTGTATTTTAAAATGACTTGCGATAAAGTTATCAAAGTGTATCATCTTTGGAAAAAAGAAGCTTGGGACTTGTTTGTAAAGTACATTGGACACGAGATATCTTGTCACTTAGTGGATGTTGCTAATCTTTTGTGCAAATTAGAATGTGCGAGTTTGCCTCTTGGAATAATTACATTAGCAGGAAGCATGAGGAATAAATTTGAAATCTATGAGAGGAAGATTGTGTACTTAGCTAAGTTGAAAAATTCAACACCAGATGTAGAAGATTTGGCCAAACTGAATCTTCTTGAGAGACTGGACCTTCGTGCTACGTACACGAATTACAAACTTACCAAAAAGATTGAAAATTTTTATCAACCTGATGCACCTCAATATAGAACTCACTGATTTAGTTGTCCCGCTTGAGGCTTTACCCAGACGCTCCAATCTCAAATACTTGAGAATGGATTGGTTAAAAGTAAGTGAAAATGATCTAACTGGTCATTTGAAAGGGTTAGACACCTTCGAAGGTCGCTTTCATGACATAGACAATTTCAATGCATATGTTAGATACATGAAGAAGATGCAGAGAGGACCCAAAGAGTATACAATAAGGGTAGAACCATGCAAAGGTCTCCTGTTTACTGGTTCGACGGAAGAGAATGTACATATAACAAGTTGCGAAGTACATGGAGGTAAGAGAGACAGGGAGCTTCGTGGAACTTCCCAGTGATATAGAGTCCTTGGATATTAGTTATTGCAACGACATGTGGAGCTTGTTTGATGTGCTTTCTACTACTCTTAACAACCCCGAATACCTAAGCCTTAATAAAGTAGATGATTTACGTAACTTGTTTGTTGCTTTTGTCAGCTCAATTTTACAAATTTTTGAATTGTTGAAGTGTTACAGATATCGTTCTCTGATGGTATGTAATATAGACCTTATCATGGTGCTTTTTGAAGAACTTTCTATTTGAAGGGGACAACTTATTCTCTGGTCTGGAACTTCGGCCATTAATGAATTATTATTGTAGTGCGCAATCACTAACATCAATCAATATATTATTCTCTATTCTCTTTGGAGGTCATGAACGGTTGTCAAAGTTTAGGTGAATGAAACATTCTGATGAATGGCTGTCAAATGCTTTCTGCTCACTGGTGATAAATGAGAACAAAGAAGAGGTAGACCCCTTCTATATTAATATATTAATTAAATAGTAGAGTAAAAATGGAACAACATTTCAGCTTTCAATCTGGTGCCAATTCATTTGTTTCCCTGAAGATCACCTCGGTAATTAACTAAATAGATAGCTCTACTGGCGCCTAACGCCATGGAATAGCACAACTCTCAATTTTAGGGGTGTTCACCTTCGCTTCAGTTTTGTGAAAAAAATAAACCAAAATGAACCAAACTGCTCATTAAATATGAATTGAATCCAATGGAACCAAAAGCTTCAGTTTAGTTCGTTTCTCTGATTCGACCTTAGTAATAAGTAAAATTTAAAAATTTCAATAGAAATTTACTAACAAAAATTGAAAACTAAAAGTTTCGGTTCGAATCAATTCGAAAACTACTAAAATTACGAATCGAATAAAAAAAACTTCAGTTTTTTATTTCTATCAAACCCAAGACCTTTAAAGAACCGACCGAATCGGTTATTTTTTAGTCCAGTTCAGTAAAAAAATCTCACCCCTAATCAATTTTAAACTCAATTCAGCACCAGTTTCATATTTCATCTTGATTGTAAGGACTTCCTCTAAAGAAATGAGAACAAGAAGAAAGTTCTCATGAAGTTAGCCTGAATAAGTGTTAATTTTGACAGGGTTGAGATTAAAGTTAAATACCCTGAAAGTTGGGGGTTAGTGTCATAATTATTATAGTGTTTCAATTTTATTTACAAATAAATACTTTATTCACATGTTTAATCTATATGTATAAATAATATACGAGAAGCAATTAAAATAACTGGTTGAAAAATAAAAATATATATCATGTACAAACATTTATTACTTAACTAATAAACAAAAAATGCTGAGTGGTGTAAGTATTAAAATCATACATCCAATTATTCATACAAATTAAACGTATTCAAAAGATGTAGAAATAATTTTATACCTTTTATGTATTGGAGAAATTCTGATTTGATGAAATTCTACTTGTCGTCTCGTGTTTTTCGTTCTTCGAAGAACACAAATCAGTCTTCACATAACCAACCACTCGTAGGATTCAGAAATATATCTCAATTGGATGTAGATCATTGAGTATGGGCTCTCAAAACAACTGAGGAAGAAAAATCAAATTTTTCTCTTCCTCTGGTGAATTTCAGCGGCAAGCAAGAGGGAGGAGAGAAACTTTTTCTGCTCTGTGTAATTACATACTCTCACTTAGGGTTAGAAGCAACACCCTTATATATTAATTTTAGAATTTTCACATGTACCTCATATATGTGTAATTTCTGAAATTCACTCCATAATCTATAACTGTTGAAAATTGCATATCTCATTAAAGTCAATATTGTGTCCAAATTCATCAATCTAAAGTTAATAAATAAAATTGATCTCCATCAATTAATTAATTAACTAATATTATTTACTAATTTTCCAATAATTAGAAAATAATAAATTAATTAATTTGAACATCACGTATGAGTTCGGGAAATATATCTTGGCCCCAAAACCCATTTTGGTCAAATTGATATTGTTTCTTCTATTCATGTCTTCATGAGCTATTCCTAAGACCAAATGGAGCCACATGAACAAAGCTAGAGGACTCAATACTCAGTGAATTTATCTTCATATAATCCCGACATATTTAATCCTGACATCGTACGACTCCAGTATAGGTCCGATACCGAATCAACTCTCGATTCATGCGCGCTACATTTTCTGTTGGTGCAAATAAACACTTTTATTTCATGGTCCACATCATATTTTAACATATTACCATTCGTGAATATCAGTAACAAGAATGGATGTAAAATTACCGTTTTACCCCTTATTATTTTTTTAACTCATTTATTGATTGTGAATAAAAAAGACATAACATTGAATTATCTCGTATAGTTCACCATGTCTTATTCAATTATTCATTTAATCAAGTACCTGGCCAGATTAATTTATTCACATACTCATCAATAAAGTATAAGGTAATATTGTTGTACTTTGCACTCTAACCACAAATTTTTGTATCTGTGAATCACGCAACTCCAACATAGTTGGATTACGATCCCAACGGACGAGGTATTGTCCGACAATTTGAACTCACTCCTTTAGCATATTAAAGATCGTAACTAACTAGGCCAGGTTTCGTATTCACCTCAAGATTAAGGTAATTAGGAAAATACCCTTAATGTATAACAATTAGATTTGAAGCTAGATAAATGATTTTGGCCCAAACTAATTTGTTACTGATCTATTCAACATGTTCCATATCATGTCTAGGTCAACCGTTAGAGTCTCCACTTTCATGTCCCGAGACCGATATGATTATTTATTAATAATTCACAAAAAATTGTATTATATAGATCGATATAATTGCGCAAGCCATTTCAGGCGACTGCAAGGTTCAGGGAGACCGTGAGCGTAAGTACATTAGTGAGGACGTGTGTACAGATCTACCTGAAGAGCAAGTTGGGCTAGGTGCTTTAGGTGCACAAGTGATCGCTCTTTAGGCGGAGTCCAACTCCATGAGGGCGGCTCTTCAAGCAATGTCCAACTCCATGATGTTTATCCAAGAGAAGATGTGCACAACTTTGGCGAGTCTTTTAGAACGTGACACTTGTATAGTCTCGATCCCAAGACGATGAGCCATGCATCACCCTGACTCAAGATGAAAAATGAGGAGGTTTTTATGAAGATATAAGTCCATCCCACGAAGAAGAGTTGTCGGGCTCTTCTTCACCTTTATATAAAGGTGATAAGGATGATCCCTGCATCTAGCTGGATGCTTCTGATAAATCATTCGCTGACCTGCTATTGGTAAGGAAACCATCTATGAGTGGAACGTGTAAAGGCATCAAAAGGTATTATTCTGTTTATTCGTATTTCATCTTTTCTATAGTTCAACCTAACAGTCATAATCAAGCTTGATTGTCCAGTCGATCGTAAGACTATGAATAATGCTAAACTATTTCAGAAGAGTTTGTCAGAAAGACCCCTCAGTATTTACTCTTCTTACGTTGACAATAGTTCCATGACTTGAGTAAATTTATAAACACACTTTAATTAATAAACACAACTTTCATTCTTTCATTAAATTCAGTAATACAAAATGTTTGTGAAATTACTAAATACTCATAAATAGTTATTACAACTTACTTTATGAACATAATTTCAACAATCTCCCACCTGGATTATAGTAGGCGTGTACAATCTCATATCCCCATACTCTTCAGATGACCAACCAAGACTAAACTGCTTAAAGTATTCATGAATAGATCTACCAAGTTGTTGACCATCGATATTCGTGTTACTACAATATCTCCATGCTGAACAATCTCTCTTATCATGTGATACTTATGATCTACGTGTTTGGATCTTTTGTGGCTCCTGGTTCCTTCAAATTTATCACACCCCCACTGTTATTGCAATAAAGTGTCATGGGCTTATCGGCTTCTAGAAAAACTTCTAGAGTCTTTAAGAACTTTATAAGCCATACAGCCTCCTTTGCAACTTCACAAGCTGCCACGTATTCAGCTTCCATGGTAGGATCAACAATACAAGATTGCTTGATACTGCTCCATACAACTGCTCCACCGTTCAGGATGAACACTAATCCTGAAGTGGACCTCCTAGAATCCTTGTCTGCTTAGAATCAGAATTAGTAGACCTCGTCATATTCACATGAGATTTCCATTGACACTGCATGGAAATCGGAATATACATAAATTTTGACTCTACCATACAAAGTTATGCTCATATCACAACATCCAACGATACATACATTTAATCACAGAATTTTCATAATCAAGAAATCAAGGCTTTTATACCAATTATTGGATCGAGTTTTAAAATTTGAGGAAATATCATTGAACCACGAACGGTTCATGGGCGGAATATTAAATTTTCATAAAAGAATTTAATCATATTAAATATTAAAATCACACATCTGATTATGCATACAAAGTTAAACGTATTCGAAAGAGGTAGAAATAATTTTATATATTTCTTGTATAAAAAAAATTTTCTGATTTGGTGGAATCATATTTGTCGTCTCGCGTCCTTCGTTCTTCGTAGAACTCGAATCAGTCTTAACACCAACAACTACTCGTAGGATTCATAAGTATATCTTAATTGGATGTAGATCAGGAATTGAGTTTGCGTTCTCAAAACAACTGATGAAGAAAAATCAAAATTTTTTCTTCTTTTAGTGAATTTCGACGGCAAGCAAGGGGGATGAGAGAAACTTTTTATGCTTTGTGTAATTACACACTCTCAGTTAGGGTTAGTATCAACACCCTTATATATTAATTTTGAAATGTTCACATACACCCCATATATGTGTAAATTCTGAAATTCACCCACATAATCTATAATTATCAAAAATTGCATCTCTAACTAAAGTCAATATTGTGTCCAAATTCATCAATCTAAAATTGATAAATTAAATTGATCTTCGATCAATTAATAATTGATTTATCTTATTCTTACTAATTATTCAATAATTATAAAATAATAAATTAATTAATTTGAATATCAATCAATTGCTCTTCGCTAATCAAGTGACAACACACATCACATATGGGTTCAGGAAATACATCTTGACCTCAAAACACATTTTGGTCCAACAAATATTGTTTCTTCTATTCCTGTCCTCATGGCTTCTCTTTAGACCACATGGAACCACATGAATTAAGCTATATGATTCAAATACTCGGTGAATTTATCTCCATAAATTCTCGATCCTATTTATTCCTAACATCGTGCGATTCTACTATAGGTTTGATGTTGAATCAACTCTCCATGCGCGCAACATTTAGTGTTGTGAAAATAAACACTTTTATTTTACGGTTCACATAATATTTTAACATATTATTATTCGTGAATATCAGTAACAAGAGCGAGATATAAATGATCATTTTACCCATTTTGTTATTATTTCCTTAACTCATTTATTGACTGTGAATAAGAAAGGCATAACAGTGAATTGTCTCGTACAGTTCATCATGTCTTATTCAATGATTCATTTCATCGAGTACCTGGCCAGGTTAATTTATTCACACACCCATCAATAAAGCATAAGTGATATTGTTGTACTTTGCAATCTAACCACGAATTTTCATATCTGTGAATCGTGCAACTCCAACGTAGTTGAATTAAAATCCCAACACCCGATGTATTGTCTGGCAATTCGAATTCACTCATTTGGCGTATCAAAGATCGTAACTAACTAGGTCAAGTTTCTTATTCACATCAGGATTAAGGTAATTATGAAAATACCTTAAGGTGTAATAATTAGATTAGAACTAGATAAACAGCTTTACTCCAAACTAATTTTTTACTGGTCTATTCAACATGTTCCATAATATGTTTAGGTCAATCGTTAGAGTCTTCACTCTCATACCCCGAGACTGACATCCTTTGGTTCAATCTGACAGTCATAATCAGACTCGATTGTCCAGTAGATCTTAAAACTGTGAATAACATTCTGAACTATTTTAATAGAATTTGTTTGGAAGAGCTATCAGTCTTTACTCTTCTTACGTTGACAATAGTTGCAGTACTTGAGTAAATTTATAAACACACTTTAATTAATAGAAAAAATTTCAATCATTCCATAAATTTATTAATACAAAATATCTGAAAAATAACTGAATACTCATAAATTGTTATTACACCCTACTTTGTGGACATAATTTTAACAATGGCCTCCTTCCAACAAGGCCCTTCCCAGTTACCCACAGATACTACCCCCAGAAGCAAAAGGAATCGCCGGCCGGGTCGTCCCACGATAGGGGAGCCAAAGCGGATGACCACTTGAGAAAAGGTAAGGCGGTCCCTAACGTGGAAGAATGAACCAGAGGCGAAGATGATCCTTCCACTAAAACTGCCAGGGACACGAAAGTGACGAACCAGACTGGTGAGAGCTCGAGTCCGTGGACCGAGTTACATAAGCTACAGTTGTAAGTGGAGTAGTTAAGGATGGAGTAAGGGCAAATTGTCAGGTCCTCCGTCGAGGCCCTTCTAGGGCAGACCGAGACCCCCCATCCAAGTAGTCACCTGATATCTAGGTTGCTGACTGACAAGAAAAACAACTACTTGAAGGGTTCAAGTAATCATAAACAACTACTTGAACCCTTTAAGAAGTCACTAGATGTGTGTAAAAAATCGACAAACCGACGAAACCGCTCAAACTAACCTAAACGATAATCTATTCGACTGTTTAAATAGTAATAGTGGTTTGATTTAGTTTCATTTTTTACGAAACCATTAAATTTGATTTGGGTTCGGTTTCCTCTTAATATCATCTAACCCAAACCAAACCGACTACTTAGGCATAAAAAAATCTAATTTCATCACAACCTAACCCAACCTTCACACAAGACATGATCTCAACTTAAAGAAATAAGATGTATTTTTATTAACTAAAAAATCTAATGAAATAATACTCATTTTATTAAGATTTTTATGTATTAATTATGTTAACTTTAAATACAAAGGGAAAAAACCGACAACCCACCCCAAATCAAACCGATACGTAATGGATTGGTTTAAATGTTTGATTTGTTTGGTTTAGTTTGCTCTTTTATTAAAGTCATTATATTGATTTGGTTATAGGATTGATCTAAAATCAAATCAACACGCTGAATGAACACCCCTATAGTCACCTCTAAGAAAAAATGATATAATTGATTTAATATGTATATTGAAAAGGCAAAAGAGATGATGAGAGAAGGCAAGAGGTTGATTTAATTTAGTGGGTCAATTATACAATTTTTTGATATTTGAAAGTATATAGTTATACAAATTACCCCACATTCTCTGCTTTTGGGGGTAAAAAAGTAGTAATGTTTTCACCATCGATCTTTTTTTGGGTGAAAGTACAACGCCATCGATCTTCATAACTAGCATTCAGTCCCACAATCGACAAGCTACGACTAGGTTGAATGCACTGGCTGTATTTCATTGCTCCTCATAAAAAAGAGAGAGAGGTTTAGAAACTACCGTTGCGCAGTTGTTATCTCTTTATTCGATCGATGTTAGATTCTTTTAAAGAAGAAGTTGAGTAGATATATAGCCACAAGGTACGCCTCAAAACATTTCGTCTTATTTTTTCGACTTTTTCTTTTATTTCACTGTGTATCATGTTTCTCTCTGTTCTTTTACTTATTGTTTGATTATTAAAGTTAATAATTAAACTTGGGAAGCGGTATTAGCTGGATGTAGAAATCGCTTCTTGACTCATTTTGAATTCCTTTTGATTTCTCTGATTCTAATTTGTTTCTGATCTTTAAAATAACTGGAATTCCCGTCTGGTCAGGCTTGGATTAACGGGAGGGTCTAACCGGATGGAATCAATTTTGCAGATCTGAATTGTTGACTTAGATCTGAACAATCGAACACAGAGATCAGCATGATATTATTTGAAACTAATATTAATGATTGAGATCAGAACTGACAAGTTAGATTAGGCTAACGACTTTAATCTAGGAGGTCGGAACTTATTTCCCAAAATTTGTTTGAACAAATCTACCAGTAAATCAGCCACAATCGGAGTCTCAAGATTACAGTACTAAACATTTCTCTATTGTTTTACCCACAGTCACTAAACTTTTATTGCTATTTATTGTTCTCCGATCGCAGTCCCCAAAGTTGTAAGGCTGCTTTCTGACATCTGAGGCAGGGGCAACGCCGACGAGAAGTTCTCTTCAAGGAGGTAAATCTTTTATTTTCCAAAATCATATCACTATTGAGTATTGGTTATAATATAACAATAAAGTATACACTTTCCCCTAAATTTTTCTCGTCACTCACTCGCTCTCTCCTCTCACAGATATGAACTCGCATTTTAAGAGAAGAGTTCCTCACTTTTTGTCCATGAGGAACTCGTCTCTTGAGGATATGATTTCAGCTGACGTGTAATATTGAAATTATATATTCAAGAGGCGATTTTTAACATGACAAAAAGTGTATAATTTTTTTAATTAGTTTCAAAACTGCATTGTTTTTGTTAATATTTTAAAAAAAAACACACACACAAGTCATATGAAAAATCACTAGTGTCTGTGTACTTTTCTCCCTTAAAAACTTTTCAGTTTTAGAACTATCATTTAACACTTAATAAAACTAGTAAAGGCTCAAATGCACGTGGTTAGAATCATTTTTCGTCTCCATATTTTTAATAATGGCCCAATCAAATGTTGTGAAGATAACAAATAAATTTATTACTAATTCAATATTGAATATTTTTAATTTTAATACACAATATGTCTAGCCTTGAGAATATTATCCATTGTCGATACATTTTTTTGTATTCTTCCATATGTATTAGGTGGATAATTCAATAACGCTTTTTTCTCATAAGCAATATAGTTTCTTTAAGGTATAGTGAAGTTAGTTTAACATTAGTAGTAAGAATGTAAGAATATAAACATAGTGATCTTCAGCATAAAATTTTGAATATTACTAAAAGTAGAAGAGTACGTAATATTCAAAAGTTTAGGATGTAATATTTGTCGAATTTTAAATGTCTGGTATAATGATTCAAACTATATAAACCAAAATCCTTACAAGTATTTACACGTTTGGTTAGAATAATTTTGATTATGAATAAAGTAATTTACATCGAGTTCAAACAAGTCAATGGTCAAGAAAATAAAAATCTTATCTGTACGAGAATGATGTCTTTTGTTTTTTGAATGATGAATTTTTTTATATTGTTCTTTTATTTTGACGGTAGTTGATTAAGGAAGGACGGTTTTCTTTTTACTTATCGTAATTTTTATCCTATGCGATTTCAAATTGAAATTATATGGGAAGTTGGAGCATAAAAAGAGAGGGGAAAATTTTTTTTGTTCTTTACAAAAGTTGAATATTTTGGTTCAAGAAAATGAACTTTAAAGGTACAAAATGGAAAATCTTTGCCATTAATTTAGAAGATTTTAATGAACAAGAACATCCATTCTTCGAAATATTTGTATTTGTCGCACGTTACTTTTATTCAATAAAAAACATAAGGTGATATATATCACACGTTTACTTTTGTTGAATAAAAAACATAAAGTGAAAGTGAAAAATTATGTCATAACTAAAAAATGACTTGTAAATTATAAAGGAAACACTAGGAAATTGAATTAAAAAAAAACAAAAATTGTGAAACAAAATTATGAGTAGAATAAAGTCAAAAGAAAACACTATAGATCACATACCGCATTGGATTGAAAAACAGGTTGGTAATGATCACATAGCCAAGGTATAATTAATTACACGTATTAAATAATGAAAACATCTCTACAAAGTAACTTAGTTCGTAATAGCTATTGATTCTAGTTATGCCTGTATTAATTAGGTATGGAAAAATTAGACAATATTATCCAGTTCTACAAACAATTGGCTCTTACTACCAGCTCAAGCCCAGATGAAGTCCGATCACTGAAATCCAAATTAGGACCACAATTTTGCTGGGGAGAATCATCTAATGCAAAAGAAGAATCTTCTACAAGGAAACGTAAAAGACAAGTTGAATATTTAAGCAGATTGACTGAGTTGGAGAGAAATGTGGATGATCTGGTCAAGGAATCAAAAGAACTTATTGATCGTGGTGGATTTCATTATGGTATCACACTCGATGCACCGGATGAAATAGCAGTAGAACTACCCGTAGCCGAGTTAGTGGGTCAACAGTTTGAAAGCAATCTGAATGAGATATTGGGATACTTGGAGGGGAATGACGTTTCTACAATAGGTGTTTTGGGGATGGGGGGAGTGGGTAAAACCACTTTGGTTAAGCATGTCCATAATCATGTAAAGAAGAGATCTCCCGGGATTGTACGCTGGATTACTGTGTCCAAGGAATGTGGCGTTCAAAGACTGCAGAGCGAAATTGCCAAGAGTGTGGGCCAAGATCTTTCCAATGAGGATGATTTGTTCAAAAGAGCTGGAATGCTAGCACATGAATTAAAGAGAAAAGATAAATTTGTACTGATTTTAGATGATATATGGCAAGATTTTGACGAGAATGACGTGGGACTTCCTAAATTGAAGGGACATAAGTTGATTCTAACAACTAGATCGGAGCAGGTGTGTTCTAAAATGGCTTGTGATAAAGTCATCAAAGTTGGTCATCTTTCAAAAGAAGAAGCTTGGAACTTATTTGTAAAATACATCGGATACGAGATTCCTTCTCACTTAACGGAGTCTGCTAGTGATGTGTGCAAAGAATGTGCAGGTTTGCCTCTTGGAATAATTACATTAGCAAGAAGCATGAGGAAAAAATTTGAAGTCTATGAGTGGAGAAATGTGTTAATTAAGTTGAAAAATTCAAAACTTGATGTAGAGGACATGGAACCGAAAGTATTCAGAGTATTGAGATTGAGTTACGAATTTCTAAATGATCCAAAACTTCAACAATGTCTCTTATATTGCACAACATATCCCGAAGATTCTATAATAAAGGAAGATGAATTGATTTGGGGATTCATTGATATGGGAATATTCAACCAAATTGAGAGTATTCAAGAAATGTTAGACGAAGCGAAAATCACGTTGAAAAAACTTGTAAGAGCGTGTTTGTTGTCAGAATATGGAAGGCATTTTTGGATGCATGATTTGATTAGAGACATGGCACTTCAAATTGCAGGTTATCGATTCATGGTGAAGACTCGTATAGGACTAAAAGAATTTCCCAATAAAAGGATGTGGAGTGATGATCTTGAGGTTGTTTCCCTTGGGTCAAATGAATTTAAAGAAATTCCTGACATATCCCCAAAGTGCCAAAGACTTTCAATGTTGCTTCTCCAAAAGAACCCATTCAAAAGTGTGCCAGAATGCTTCTTTGAATATATGGATGGACTTAAGGTTCTTAATTTATCTGAAACCAATATTAAAATTTTGCCCAAATCAATCTCACGCTTGAAGAATCTTACAGCCCTAATACTTCGTTTTTGTTATGTTTTAGAACGCATCCCATCTTTGGCCGAACTGGATCATCTTGAGAGACTGGACCTTTGGAACACGAGATATGTTAGAGAATTACCAGAAGGTTTGAAAGAATTGGTCAAGCTGATGGACCTCAATCTACAAAAGACCAATTTAGTTGTCCCTCTTGAGGCTTTACCCAGAAGCTCCAATCTCCAATACTTGAAAGTGGATGTTTTAAGAGTGAGTGGAAATGATTCAACTGATCATTTGAAAGGGTTGGAAACCTTCGAAGGTCAATTTCATGACATTGACAATTTCAATGCATATGTTAGGCACATGAAGAAGATGCAGAGAAGGCCCAAAGAGTACATGATAAGGGTAGGACTGGACCCAGATTCCGAGACTTGGTATATTGACTATGAACCAAAGAATGTATATATTGATGGCGGCAAAATACATGGAGGAAGAGAAAGAGGGAGCTCCGTAGAACTGCCCAGTGATACACGAAGTTTGGATGTTTTAAGATATGACATGTGGAGCTTGTTTGATGAGCTTTCTACTCCTCTTGACAGCCTCGAATACCTAAGACTTGATTCATTACAGGAATTGCGTAGCTTGTTTGGTGCATCTCTTCCTGTCTCTGACTGCTTCTTTCCACAGCTTAAAGAATTGCGAATAGACTTTTGTTCAAAGATAAAGAAGTTGTTTAGTTTGCGGATGTTATCGGACCTTCCAAATTTAGAGCACATTAGAGTCAAACATTGTAAACAGTTGGAGGAAGTAATAGAAGCACAGTTTGATGGAGACGGAAAAGTTGCAAACACTGCAGGAGTTGCTCTCCCAAAATTACGAAAATTGATTCTGTGGACGTTACCAAAGTTGAGAAGCGTTGTCTCAGAAAGTGTTGGGGTGATAGGTTGTCCCTCCTTTAAAGAGCTTTTTGTATACAGATGTCCAAAGCTAAGGAGAATGACATTGTCTCTGCCTCTTGCTACTCATGTTCAGCCATCATCTAACTCGTCTCTCCCGAAAATCAAGTTAGGTAAGGGCGAAGAAAAATGGTGGGAATTGTTGGAGTGGGATCCTCCTAACACTAAGACTATTCTTCAACCTTCTTTTTCGTGTAATCGGTTCCGAAACGTGGATAAGTTTTAATGAAATATCAAATACTGATGACTCGGAACTGTGAAGAATAATGAAATGCCGAATCCTTGTTAGTCTCGGACCATTCTTCAACCTCCCTTTTTCCGTGTAATCTCTTGTTTCTACCTTATTTACTCCGACTCATTTTAGTATTGTTTTGAGAAGTATTACAGACATTGTATTTTGATGGTATGTAATAGACCTTAACTATCTTTTGTAATAAATATTATTACTTCTTAGTGAAATATATATACATATGGCAATGGCATTGGCATTGGCATTGGCATTTTATTTTATCTTAATTGTTTTCTTTCAATAAAAACACGTCTTTGGTACAGTGAATACATGAGAGCTATTTGTTTATTAGAAACACAGAATTTCCTTGGCATAAATTCAAGTTTTCTTTTTCTGTAAAAGCTCTATTCCTAAGATCGCCTGAGTAATGAACTTGATAAACAGCTTCAACAAGTACTAAAATTTTGCAATCTTTGTCTCCAAGCACCAAAAGCCATCGAATAGCCATGTTTTATCCCAATTCTCTGAACCCAGTTCACAGCACCAGTTTCACAGTGTTCACCTTCAGTCGAGAAGCTTTCGTTGAAGAAATGATATTAGCTTAAATAATCTTTCGTACAAAGAGCTCCGCCATTATTCGGATGAGAACAGGAAGAAAATTATCGTTAGTTCTGTCTTTTAATTCAATGATGCTGCACCGATGTACCAAGAAATGAGTTGGACATTTTTTGATTCCATATCTGTACAGTCTACGGTGAAACTGAACCTTGTATGACCGCTGGGCGGAAAAAGGATTTTCTTCAACGCCTTCTATGTACCCCAGTTCTCAAAATCAGCTTTAGCTTTTATATTGATTTCAAAACCTCTCCCAACACCAGGCCCATTGTGTTCAATGAGTTCCACCCTGCAAAGAGATATTCCCGGCTCAAACTGTCCAGTAAGTAGATAAACTATCACCTTAAATAGTGGTTGTATCTATTGATTCAGTCGAAATCTACATTTTGGATTGATCAGATAAACTGATAAAGTACGCCTTTTTATCTCTCAACTCAACATAGGAAGGAAATTCAACTATTATGATAATGAACCATAAATTTCATCACGAACTCATGCAAGCATGTCTTCACCATATCTAATGCAGGAGATATCCCAAGGACATGCACCAGTGGAAGGCTGCAAGCTCTTGCTCAACATATAAGCTAGAAGGACAACATTGTTTTACACTAAACTAGCCTATTCTGTTACAAGGTAGTCAATAATGGAAAGAAAGGCACCTCTGATGCATATCCCGGAGTGGTTCCAGCAACTGGCTTAGTAAAAGAACTCACAGGAGAGCTTCTCTGTGCAGCTTCACAGAAAGCAAGTAGACCTTCACGGCTTCCGAGCTGTACTGCCTGAACAGCATTACCTCCTAATGTAAGTCAAAGCATATGCAAATGTTAATAATCATTTCGGAGACGTTGTCATTCTAAAATTTCTCCAAATACTTCTTATAAAAAAAACTCTACGAAAATCAGATGGGGTAGTGGCTGCACTTTGTACTCTTTAGATGCCATAAGCTCAGCTATTAGAAAAGTTCCCTTATCATATTCGAAGTGAAGAAAATTTTCACGTCAATTGGAAAGACTAAATTTTCAACTTGATTAAGGAACATGGAGAGTCAAAATACCTTAATTGCCTCGCCAACCATTTGAGGTGAAAGGTATAACCCTTGGAAAATTATCCGCATTATATCCCCAGGGGTTGAGCCACAATCCACCCCTAATCCAGGTGCAGACAGAGAGCTGCAGAAGCTTTAACCCATTCTTCTCTTCCAGCTATATATCCACCACAAGGCGCTATGGCTCCACCTGGATTCTTAATCAAACTGTCAGCAATTAAGTCTGCGCCCTGCCAAACATAAATAGTATTATAATATCATTCTTCATTAAGACGAAAGGAACCCAAGATAACTCAAGTCACTTACCACCATGGGAGGTTCAATAGTTTCTACGAATTCACCATAGCAATTATCAAACATCACCAAATTGTCAGGGTTCTGCATCTGTCAAATATTAGTGAGGACATGTTAGGTGAATTTTCAGGACTTTAGTCATTACTAAAATCTTTGGACAACTAGGATTATAAGTTGTATCATGGCCATTTAAAATTTTGAACAAAAATTCTTTGAGCAAGTTATACTGCAACAATAAGCGAGTGGATGAGGGTAAAACAAAATTGTTAAAAAACCAAAATTCTTTGAGCATGTTATACTCCCAAGCCATCTTTAGTTCAATTACTATTCACTCCATACAAACACTCTTCACCTTTTGAGCATGTTATACTCCCAGGCCATCTTTCGTTCAATTACTATTCACTCCATACAAACACTCTTCACCTCGAACCATTTTTTACCAATCCTACTGTTGTAAACTAGGAAACTTGCCTTGATAATCTTTATTGCTTTTTCTATTTCATTTTCACTCAGACTCTGAAGTCAGGAATAACCACAAGACCTTTGTATGAGTGCACATTTTGTTTGAGGTTTCAAAGAACTTCCCAATGCTTTCCAGTTAAGTCCACCATCCTCAGCAATCAGAAAAACAACTTCAATGTAAGAAAAGGAAGATAACCAAACAATCACTTCTTTTGAGAGTTCTAGAACAGCACTGGAACTTCTCGATAGTTCACACCAAAGTCTTTCAACGATCCTAGCCCATGAGAGTCCCTTTTCCCAATTACCTCCTCTAAGGTATCAAAGGGAGACCAGCAACTGCCAAAAGCTGATGGTTAATTTAGTTTAGCCTGAACCCTATAGGAGGGAAAGTAATATGAACTTGATCACGTATAGACACCAACTCACCTCATCTCCTGGCCTTAGGAAAGCAAATAAGGCACAAGTAATAGCATGAGTACCTGAAAAGAACTGATGGCAGAGACATCATTGTTACTGTGAGCGGACTATTGCAGATTCACCTGTAAAGAAGGGGACAATCAACATTTTACACTAACCTGTGATCGGACTATTGCAGATTCAGCTCCAACAATCTATGCAAAAACCTTGTCAAGTGCTTCCCGTCCACCAGCTTCATCATGACCATAACCGGTGGATCCACTAAAATGCTGACGATGAGAATAAGCAGGAAGCATCAAGAAGAAAAAAATTAGATGAATGACATAGTTACTGCACTATGCCATTAATTTCCGGGGAGACTATAAAAGCTATTAATCATGTTTCAACTGTCTTTGATGTTGTGTTTTATGATTATCAGATAGTAGTCTATTATTCCCCACTTTAGCAAAATTCAAACAACTGAGAACCTGAATGTGCTTAATTAAAGTTGAGATTCTTTAAAAGCGTTTTCATGTGGATGAAAAACGTTTGCTCCGTTTCATTGATATGATTGCCTTCTAAGTAAGTTCACGATTCAATTTTGAATCCGTAATATAACAAATTCCACTAACTTAGGCTATTTCAAATAGAAGAATTAAAACCATGATGGATCACAACTGAAAATTTGTATGCCTGTAGAAAAGAGTGAATATGCACTGATACTTTTAAATATGCATGCATGACCTATTTGCTTATAATTTCCCAATTGTACCATGTGTATTTCCATACATTGGGCGTACTAAATCCTTGGAATATTGATACTTTTCTTATAAAAAATCATTTAAATGTTATTTCTAGATAGAAATATTAAGTTGTTTTTAGATTGAAATATTATGTTTACTTACATGAGATCCAACCCGGGCATTTTGAAAAGCTTTATAAACTCGGGTAATATTACGTGCGACTAAAACATCCACTGCTCTAAATTCTGGTTGCAAGGAGTCCACTGTTTTCACAACCCGCATTACAGGAGAGTAAGTGACAGACGATTCCACTACTCACTGGACTATCATTTCCTATTTAGTAAAAGGTATGCAACAGATTGTAAGTACCAAAATTAAAATCAAATGTTGATTTAGTTGAAACACAGTGAAACTTCTCCTATTCAGCTGCATTAGACAAATTCAGCTGCCTTTTTCATTCAGTAAAATCTAGCTACATTTATGGGTTGACACTATAAGGAAATAGAAACTAAGTTGAATTTTAGACAAGCACGGTAGCATTGAAGTTTTTTTTTCCTCTAGCTCCATATAGTGAAAACAAATCTTCTTCATTTTCTTTAAACCACACCCAAAATAGTATAGATTAAGTTTTTTTTTAGTTATTTAACTCATTTAAACTCTATTTTCATAATTATTCTTTTACTAATACTTTAGAAGACAGCCCATAACTTGACCCAATAAAATAAGAGCTATTTATTTTAGTTCGTTTATTCATAATCATTAACCAATTCATTTTTGAACTGATTCATTGTTTTCCATTACAATAGAAGCCATTTATGTTTGTAGGAAAGACTATGCTATCTAAACTTTATTTTCACATCCAATTTTAAAAATGAATAAAAGGAATTACTAAAATGGAAAATGGCTTTTATAAAATTGAAAATTTAGTATTAAATATTATTATGTTATTAGGAATGTGAGATCATGCATATTATTTTAGATATCTTTATATTATGAACTTTGTTTTGTCAATAACAATGAGTTACTGTCAATCTACAAGATTTTTATTTTGTTGTATAGTTTTCTTAATTTCATGATAAGTATAATAATTTTCAATGGCCATTACATGCACTAAAATAGTTTTTCAAATGTAATTTTCTCTTCTAAAATAATTCTAAGCTTTTTTTCATCTCATATTACGATATTAAATATGTTAGAATTGTGTGTTATTTAATTTAAATTTTTATGTAGATAATTTTTATCATTTCGAGATGATTCACATCTTATTCAAGATTTCTTCTATCTATAATAACTATATTGTAAAAATATCATCTTCAAATAATGCATGGTATGTTCGAATTTCTTATTATTTGTAATAATTTAACAGTAAATATAAGAAAATTACTATTTTTTGTTGTTTTAGAATTATAATATTTTGAAAGTTAATGTATTTACTTCAACGCTAATAATAATTTTAAAACTTATTGTATACTTTTAAAGTTTTTCAATATGTGCGAAGCACGTGGTTTCTACTAGTATTTTCTAAGTTTGCCTAAAATATAAAAGATACTTTTTATTTCATTTTAATTATGATTTACTATATTGTTGATATTAATTATGTGTAGTAAATTCTTAAAAGACTGTCCACGACCAGTGGAGGGTTTTCCTTTTCTTTTACCGTTACGTATTCTTGTTCCTGTTCTCAAAATATTTCTTGGAAACACGCGGCACAGTTTTTGAACTTACTTTTGACAGAGCGCGCCTGCCTCCTTTTCGTCAGCTGTCACTTCCTTCATCATCAGTTGTCGCGATGGTCTGTTTCCACCATGCCTTTTCAATCACGTCTTTTCAACGAGTCTATTCATACTTGAATGTCTCAAATGCCTTTCCATTACGTTTATGAAATGAATTAAACCCTTTATTTACGTTTGTGGCCTATTTAAAGGCCTTCATCTTCACTTTTTCCTCACTTCTCATCTCCAGTCTTCATAAGTTTCTTCATTTATTCTTCTTCTTCTTCTCTGTATCTACTGCGTTTCTTAGAGTTAGAGCGGATGGTACCATTTTTCAGCCCACTGTTCTCTAGTTAGGACCGAGCCTGAGTTTAGGCAATTTAGGATCATTTACCAGGACGCATCCCCCTGATGTCATTTGTGCCCTAGGAGAGAGAAAGTAGCTGGGCGTTCCTTGTAGGCCCCCATATGAAATCTAATCACTAGAGTTTTGAGTGTTTAAGTTCCACGTACATAGCATTAGGTTTTAAGTTCCACGTTTCCCTTTTCTTCTAAGAGTTCTTTTCTAACTATTGTTTACCTTGAGTTTTTATAGGATAGTCCTCTATTTTGAGGTTATGAATAGGCGGTATAACCTAGCCTTAGGCGTAACTGAACTTCAATACTTGTACATAGTTAAATTCTGAAAAGAGAGCTATTACCTAGCTCTTAGACCGAACAAAAGAGGCTCACTCATAACTGAACTTCCTAAAGGGGACAAAGGATACCGAAAAAGAAATGTATACCGACGTTATTAAAAGTACGCTACCTATTATAGTGTTTTTTAAACGCTATAAAAAGCCTAGGAAAGTATTTTATAAACGTTATCAAAACTTTTAAAAAAAGGTTAAAAAAATGCTATAAAAAGCCTTACATAACGTTTAAAAAATGGTAAAAATGCCTTTCATAGTGTTTTATAAATGCTATCGTAGGTATTTCATAATATTTTTCATTACCTATTATTTTTTTAATGTTATTTATTACTTTTGGTAACTTTTTTTATTACTTATACTTACAATTGCATAAATATAAAAATAAATTAACTTTTCAAAAAATATCACGAAATAATAAAATCACATATCATTTTATTTAATTAGTCAAAATTGTTATATACTAATTGTCTACTAGAAATCACATCTCAAAATGATAATTACACATTGATTTTTACATAGAGCAAGTAAAAGTAATTTATATAAAAAAAATTAAAATCTAGTATAAGTGCACATCTAAATAAATCTTACAACCCACCGCTTAAGTTTTGTGGATCTAGGGCCATTGGTCATAAGAGGAGGGGAGTTGGCAGTCCTCTAGATACTGAATGTGGAGGTACCCTACGAGATCCACTTGGTGGTTTTCCTTCGTGAGGAGGTGGTGGCACATGTAATTGTCTTGATGCTGCTTCAGGAACCGTTGTGTAGTTGGCTGTAAGAGTACCTTGCGGCTTGCTTGCTTTTGTTAGGTTTATTTTGAAATATAATTGCAACTGCAAATTTTTGTACTGTATTCAACCATAGGACAAAATCAAAGTGCTGTACTAAAGCATGGATGATCCATTCAGATGAAGGAGCAAGCCTCTTATTCTCAATAATACAATCTAAATGATCAACAACTAAGAAATGACTTATTAGATAAGGAAGTTAGGAATTAGTGGCAGACTTACAACATTCCATAATATAGTATCTTCTATCTCAAAATGCAACATTTAACAAACAACCAAGTTTATCTAAACAATATCCTATAAGACCATAACAAAACTTAAGTGATAGAGAATGTTCATAGCAACACTAAGCCTTTCAAATTCATCCATTCCATCACCCCAAAAAGGAGGAAAAAAATAGATTAAATATGAATTGCATGGAAGTCAAAGGATTACATTGAAAAATACATACCATGTAATAGGATACTCATAACCGTTAGGATATTTGATACTAAATCTACTACCAAAGTTTGGAGTTTAGCATGTAGTTCACTCCTTGTGCATTAGTTGATGGAACAATGATGGTCAAATAAGAAATAAGATTAAATAAGTAAGAAAATGTTTACAAAATTAACATCACAGTAACATGCAGTTAAATGTGTTTGGCACAGGCTTATAAGAACTACACTAAACACTTAACTTAGCATATGCAAAATCTGCAACCTACAGATTTTTGTGTATCTGGTTAAAGGATAAGATTAAAGTGTTGTGCCAAAGCATGGATGATCCATTCAAATGAAGGAGCAAGCTTCATATTTCAAATAGTATAATCTAAATGATCATCAACTAAGAAATGACTTATTAAATAAGGAAGTTAGGAATTAGAAGCAGACTTACAACATTCCATGAATTAGTGGCAGACTTACAGAATTAACATCATAGTATCATGCAGTTAAATGTGTTTGGAACAAGCTTATAAGAACTATACTAAATACTTAACTTAGCATATGCAAAATTGCATCATTTCAACCAGAATAGGCCCATTTCAACCCCATTTCAACCAGAATAGCCCTACAGTAAAACTAATAAGGCTTCTACCTAGGAACATTTAAAATAGTCAGAAAATGTTAATAAGAAATTTAGAATACCAATCAGGAAATCAGAAAAATCCATTAACACTAATAAAACTCCATGTGCATGCAAGTGAAAGTTTAAAAAATTTAGCATTTATTCTCCTTTCAAACCAAACAAACATCACCGATACTCTATATCTTGTATATATTCATCATTTTACTCAATCATTCAATAAGAGAAAATCTAACTAAAAGGCCAAAGAAGCAAACTGGGCAGATTAAATAAAAACTTGAAAAACCATTTCTTTATATCCAATTAAAAAATAGCAAAGACGCCTAAAAACCATAAAATTTATCTCATGTATAAGCCATTTCTCAATATGAAATGAACAAAAAAAATCAAGGATAATATATTGCTAAATTCCAATGTTTGAATTCCCAAATGGTGGTAAAAATGTGAATAATCATAGATATGTTCAACACTTCAAAAATCAAGATAAAGCTTAAATTTATACCTCCATCTTCAAGCTTAAATATGCAATGAACAAACCAAGTGCATGCAAGTGAAAGTTTTAACCAAATTCCCACTCTAAGATGACTTGGAAGAGGAATTCCTCTTTATTGATCACACCTGATGAAAAAATCTGATAGCATATAACTTTCTTCTCTACAACTATCAGAAGAAATTGAGGATTAAACTGGCAAAAGGTTCACATTAACAACAAATGCATGTGATCATTTCATCGTTTCCAGCTATAATAAATCCACATATTAGCAAGCCTGCATCACAAACAGTAACTTTTATTGTAACTTTTATGTTAGAAATATATTCTATTAGGTACATTTAACTGAAAACAAACATCTTGTATCCATTCTTTCTTTCTCAACAACCACACATATGATAAATTGGGAAGAATCAATTGAGCATAAATCACCTTGGTTTATTAGTTAAGGTTACCAGAGACTTGAGCACACTTGGACTGATCTTGTCAGCAAGGGCACCTTTTTTTGAAAGCACAAAGGAACTAATCCTTCACATAGCTTTGTAATTTCTTTGTCCTAAAGTCAAGTCGTGCTTCTTCTGCATATTTAAGAAGGGAAATATGCATATTTAAGAAGGGGAATAAAATAAAAAATAACAAAAAAAATCATATAAAAAATAACATTCTCCACATGACTAAGAAGAAGTATGACTACTATGTTAAAGTATATACATAAATCTCAAGTTACAGAAAAATGGCCAACACTATTTCTAACCTTTGTTTCCACAGGCACTTCCTAAAAAATGACTTGTATGTTGATTAGAAAATAACGTCTTTGTTTGTCAAAAAATAGATATAGAATTATGTTGATATTCTTTGAAATAGAGTGAGAAAATACAAAATAAAGATGTCAATTAGCAGTTTTACTTGAGCAATTGGATCAGATGTAAATTAGTAGTGATATCTTTCTTCCTCATATTTCTATGTAGAAAATAGGGGAAAGTCTACCAAAAGAATTGACTAAAGTAGTTGGAATTGGAAAACGTAGATATGATAGACAGTAAATAGGGTCAAGGTGGTATTTGCAAATTGATTCATAAGCCAATTCATTACTACACTTTGATAGAGATGAGATTTTAAGTTAAAAGCAAACCTTAATTAAAAAAATTATATAAGTTAATAGAGTCTGAAAGGCATCATACCTTAAGAAGCACTTCATGTTCATGGGTAAATTTTGCTTAAGTAATGATTTTCTAAACTAGCACTATATAGACCCTCTTTGAAAAAGACTTCAGTAAGGTTCGAAAGAAAATCATAAAACAAAGAGCATCGTTTGTGAGCGTTTATGACTATTAAGTGTTTGCACACTAACACAAATCACATATATTATTGTTTGAAAACAGGCACACATGTTAAGAAAACATAAGACAAAACTCAAAGACAAAGGAAGGTAACCTAAATGTTTTATGTTCAATCTATACAATATCAACTAATAGATATGGACATTTAATGGGTAAGAACAAATGTAATCGACAACAAATTTACAAGTAAAACACTAAATCACCTCTGCCTTCTTTTCATCTGAGGACGATAATGGAGCAAAAGCTATATTTATCTTTCAAACATACTCTTCCAGCAAATAAGAAAGTGTATATGCACGTGAGATCATTAGACCTAAAATCCTTAAAAATAATAAAAAAGAGTAACAACAACTGCCAATACAAACTAGAATATGATGAAAACCTCAACTGCACAACTAATAAGCATTGCTAACCCATGAACGAATTTGGCCAAAAGCTCATGCTCCAAGCGCAAGCATCAATCACGTGAAGTCAGCACCCTAGAGCTTGCCTTAAAAGGGGGAAACGAGAATATAAGATATCAAAGCAATTAAAATAAGCAATAAGGTAATTAAGAGCTTCTTAGAACAAATTCTTATACAAAACCATGAACATAAGTCTTTATTGAGAAAATTCTAATTCAAGACTCACCGTGAGAAAGAACCCAAACAATTGCATTCCTAGTAATCATGAACACAAACCCTAATTAACTCAGATAAAACTCAAAATCACAAAAATGAGAGAACAATCACAAAAATCAGACATGACTTTGAGAATGAAACCCTTACCTCTGGTTCTCTGTCCCCTAATTTCGCTGGAGAAATTCCCCCAACGTTGACTCATTTGTATCAAGTCCCAACTTTCAGAACCTCAGGCCTCAATTATATTTGCTTATTTTTGGGTTTTCGCATATTGTAAAGTCCAAGCTACCAGTTACTCTCTCCATTTTTTTTAATCAAATCCTCTCTCTGAATTGAAAAGCACCCGTTTTGCGCCATCTCTCTCACGAAATCTCCAAAATGTTGGGCGTTATTCCTTCAAAGCATGTTTATTGATATTTTCATATGAAATTCAATTAGGATTACATTTTTTTATAATTGTTATTTTAAATTATTGTTGAAAATCTATATAAATATCTGAAAATTTCATATTCATTAATAAGACTATGATCTTGTATTAGTACGAGAGGATTAACACATAGATAACGAATAAAATTTCAGCAACATATTAAAGTATGAAATCTTTAATGAATGGTTGCTAGTACAGTTCACTAAGCGTTATGAATCCGTGTGATCTAGATCTGGATCATTGATATGGATAGACATGATAGTGAAGGTACTTTATATAATGAGATTATATATGACTGGATTGATGTGAATTAATATATTTATCAATGTGTTGTTTATCATAAAAATTTAATACACATCAATTCAATGATCATATGTAGACGAGTCTAAATTCAGAGTAGTCATGAACTCATATACATGTCTACTAGATCTTTTGATTCACTCATTAAGATTTGTTTGTAAAATAGGCTAGTGACTTTGTTTTGGAGATTCAGTGATATGGATGGTTGGGAACATGATCTTACAATATTTGGAATCCAAGCTTTCCTAATGGATCATATATTGGTTCTCTTAAGTGTTAATTCTAGAACTGAATGGTTATTGAGCTCAAATTTATAATAATACTATAAGTTAGTCATTCACTAGTAGATTAATAGCACTTAAGGATCAAGAGGTAATTAGAAGGGTAAAATGATAATTTTGACAAGTTTTACTTTACAAATCAAGAATTGGAGGACATAACTATATGAATTAATTACATTGGTGGACTACATGAGAATACTGTGTAAATACATTCTATAATCATAAGAGTTCAATTCCATATTTATAGTGGAGTAATAGTGAAATTAATAAATAAAATTATTTAATTAAAGAGTTTAATTAATAATCTAGTTTATTGGAGCTTAAGATTATAGGTCTATGGTCCCCAAGTCACATCTATAGTACGTAATCTAGGGTGTGGATATTTCAAGACATCAGAAAAGGACTTACTTACAAAAAAAATTATTTTGAGACAAGTATATAATTATGAGATAATTATGTGTGATTAATTAATTAAATTATTTATATATATCAATGTAATTTTCAGAAATTATATATATATAATTATCTATCATTTTTCTAATTATCAATAAGTTAGAAAGAATATCTAATTTTTGAAATTATATAATTAAATTATTATTAGATAATAATTTGGATCAACTAAATATATTATCTGGGAAATAACAGATAGTTTAGTTGATAGGGGTAATTCAATATTTTAAATTTGAGTTAATTGATATCTAGATATTTATCTTATTAAAATAAATATTTAATTTACAGTAATTGTCACGTGTCAATCACTGATTGAGTATCGGAGATTGACATGGACTATTATACTGTCGTGTGGCACTACAGTAGTGGCACTGTAATTGTGCACCATTATATAGTGGGTCCCACTACATTGGGTAATTTGAAAATTAAAAATTAATTTTTAATTTTAATTATCCCTAAATATCTGATACGTGATTATCAAGTAATATATACATATATTATTCTGATGGCATCAATTAGATAAGTTCGAGTTGAATCAGCTCATCGGTTCATCAATCAGAGAATTGAGTTGCGAACACAATTGCACAGAGTGATTTGTCTCTACCATTAATGGTTAATCAAATCTCAAGAAGAATATTCATCATGTTCTTTTAGAGATTCATCACAAAAGTCTTTCTCAGTAAATCTCTAGATCTCATGTGTTGAATACACATTGAGATAGAAAAAGTGACATAATATTCTACGTGCCAATACATGTCCTAGTGCGTTAAGAATTGACTTGAAAGATCTTGGTGTGAATCTCAGAGTCTATTGATCGTTGAAACGGTTTTGTGAGATGGAGAATCGATCAGTTTTGCATGGATGGTTGATTAAGACTACAAGAGGCATTTGATTCCTGACCTCGTATGTTGTAGATTTAATATATAAATATATAATGGATCTTGACTTATTGAAAAGAGGTTTCAATATTGTTTTTGTTATCGTGGCATTGCGCAAGTTTTGTTTTAATAAAAGTTTAATTTTTAAAATAGCCAAGAGCCACACGCTTCCGCCGCGCACGCACCGCGCCAACCAACAAGTGGTATAAGAGTGGTCTTTATATATTTATATGTTAAATGTTGTGTGGATTTTCTTGCATTATTCATATATTATGAGATATCTATGAATAAATAGATGGTTATGTTTTTTAATGTATGAAAAATAATGGATCGTTAAGTATATGGTGATTATTAGGTTAGACTTTTTTCTTTAATTTTTCTTTATATCTTGTGTAAGCCGTTTTGGGGCGTAGAAAAAGTTGTAATTTTATTTTACATATTTTTGTAATTATTCCGATCCCGAGAAGACAAAGAATGCACGAGACGAACGGCAGAGAAAAAAGAAAAGAAATATGAATTCTTTTAAAATTTTGGCGCCAGCATCGTAAATTTGATTTCTGGTGTTGGCGCTGCCGATTTTTGAAAACTGGCAATGTCGACATAATTTACTACTCCGGTGACGTAGCCGAAAAATTGGTGTTGGAAGCCAGCGGCGGCAGACGGTGGTGGACGGCTACCGATGTGGAGGTCGGCGGCGGTTGTGGCTGGCCGGCGGTAGGATAATCCTATTGTTGGTGGCAATTGTTGTCACATTTGAGGAAGCTTCGCAGAAACTCCGATACAAACCAAACCTATCACTGTAGATAACCATATCTATATCTATTATCCTTATAAATTTTGAAAATAATGTAATTTTAAAATTAATTTTTAATTTTTAGTTTTATGAAAATTAGAAATTAATAGGTTGATTGGGTTTGACCCAAGTTTGGTCAAATCAAATAAATTATTTATTTGACTAAGTTAAACTCAACTATTTTTAAATAGATAATTATAGAAATTAATTTTAATTAAGAAAAATAGTTTTCTTAATTAAATAGAATTTTGTTCAAAGCTTGAAAATTATGAAGATGGATATCGAGAGGAGAAGGCAATATTTGAGAAATATGTATTCTTGAAGTCTGCTTTGTAATTTTATTTCTTTATTTCAAGGGTTCATTATTATTTATTTAATCGTTAAATAATTATTTTAATTGTTATTTTGATAATATGTCCATGCATTAGTCGATCACATGCCATAAATAAAAATCTTACACAGTTTTATTTGATCATGCATCTTATCAGTACAAACATGATTTATTAAAATTGTCATCATATGTTTATATGTATTGTTTTATGAAATCATTAGCATGTAAACTGCTAGGTTTTAATTGATTAAAACTTGACAATCATGCCACACTAAGTGCTATATTAACATTTAGGATAACTGACTTTAGTAAAAGAGTTTTATTAAAATTTGATAAATATAATTAATTAATTAATCTAAGTTCACTTAATTATGACTTAGGCGCTTTAAAAGGTTAAATGAACTTAGACCAATTAGATTGACATAACTAATTATTAAATATTTATAGGGTTATTATTTTAACAAATGATTAATTTGAAATTAATTAATTACTTAAAATGGAAATACATAATCCTAAAATAGTGAGTGGGAGAAGGTTGACATGTCAATATAACCTATGGTCTCCATCATTAATAAAAAACCATGAGGTGAAGTAAAGGCATCGGGATAGCTTTGTTTTCATCCCCCTAAGAAAGGTTTTGAGCTGTACCAATGCCAAGGTTGGACTTCTTAAAAAGATATGAGGAAGTGACGAGTTTAGTTTTGACTCACCCTAAGACGACATATTCTAAATGAAGTCATGAAATCTGAAATGATAGGTTACACTCACAAATTCACAATTAAGCTTTCATGTGGATAGTTGTGACTTGACCGAACAAACGATATCTGATTGTTAAAAGAGAAAATATAAGATATTTTAAGTTTTAATTGATAAAGATGAGAATGTCTCATAGACAGTCTAATGTTAATTTGACTGACCCTAAAGCAACACATTAATCTTTGGGTTGCTTTATCGTGATTAGTAAATGTTAAATTTGTGTGTTTATTATGTTGTATTCATGCATCACGTTTACTTTTCAAATTCTAGATATTTATCAATTATATTGAATCTTGTATATTTTAAATTTCAGTTATCATTATTATGTCTACCATGGACAATCCTGTAACTGCTTTACTCACTCTTGAGAATTTGAATGATGATAATTTCATACGTTGGAAATCAAATATGAACTTAATACTGATTTGTGAGAACCATAAGTTAGTTCTTAGGAACAAATATGATGCTTGGATCATATCAAACAACAAGGCAAAGTTCTACATGCTTGCGAGCATGAATGATGTTCTCGTAACCAAATATGAAAGCATGGAGGCTGTCCATGAGATTATGAAATCTTTACAGGCGATGTTTGGGTAGCAATCTGATGAAAGTCATCATGACTCCACTGTGAGCTATTCGGCGACTAAGATGAGAAATGGCACTTTTGTGTGAGAACATGTTTTGAACATGATCAACATAATGTATGAGGCAAAAGTACATGAGGCAACCATTGATGATCGCACTCAAGTTAGCATTGTACTTGGGTCACTCACACTAGCTTTTTCTGCATTCACGACCAACTATGTTATGAATAAGTTGCAATTCAACATGATCCAATTGTTGAATGAATTGATGACTTTTGAGTCACTCAACCTTAGAATGATCAAAGACTATGAGACAAATGTTGTCGAGCAAAAGCCTTCTTCCACAGTTAAAAATAACAAGAGGAAGAAGATCAATGGTAAGGGCAAAAGTAAGAACAAGAAATGTAAGAAAGACAAGACAATGCCAAAGTCTAAGAAGAACAAGAAAGACAGTAAGCCCAAGAGAAAATGTTTCAACTCTGGGGTTGAAGGTCATTAGACGAGAAACAGTAAAAAGTATCTCTCTGAGTTGAAAAAGAAAAGTAAATATGATTTACTTGTATTCGGTGCTTGCTTAGTAGAATAGATTTGTCATCCTAAATACTTGATTCAGGAGTCACTAACCATGTATGTTCTTTTTTACGGATGCTTGATTCGGCAATGGAGTTGACTGATGGCGAGGTCATTTTGAGAGTTGGTAGTGGTGTGCTTGTTTCTGCTAAAGCATTAGGGACAATCCATTTACTTTTGGATATAATTATTTTACTTTGGGATATAATTTTTTAGTTTTGTACGATGCTTATTATATTCTTAGATTTTTGAGAAATTTGATCTCTTTCATTTTTGCAAGAACAATTGTTCGAAGTTTCTTTAATTAATAAAGAGTTTATTATTTCTAAGAACGGATTCGATATTTGGCATGCAAAAGTAATAAACGGGTTGTATATGCTTAAACAGACTGAACGCGTTTAAATAATTCTGAATTATTTAAAGTTACAAAGCCTAAAACTAACAAACGACAAAGAGTTTCTCATGGTGATGATAAGACACATCTTTGGCATCTTAGGTTGGGACATATTAATCTAGATAGGTTAAACATGTTAACAAAGCATGATGCTTTGAGAGAACTAAAAGTTAGAACTCTTCCTGTTTGTGATGTCTATGGACCGAACAATGTACAAGCTAGAGGTGGGTATGAGTATTTCATCACTTTTATTGACGATTACTCAAGATATGGTTATACTTACCTATTGCAAAGAAAGTCTAAAACTTTTTGAAAGTTTTAAGATTTCAAAGCTGAAACTGAAAAGCAATTAGGTAAATCATTGAAAACTCGTTGATCCGATCAAGGCGGTGAATACTTGAATTTAGAATTCTAGGAATATTTGCTGAAGTGTGGAATCCTATCTCAACTCACAGCACCTAGAACACCACAACAAAATAGTGTTGTAGAAAGGAGAAACCGAACCTTATTAGATATGGTTAGGTCGATGTTAAGCTACTCATCACTGTCACTTACATTTTGGGGATATGCACTACACACGACTAGTTACATTTTGAATGTAGTACCATTTAAAAATGTAAGCAAGACACCTTTAGAGTTATAGAATGGCAACAAACCTAGTTTGCGTCATTTTCGTAAATGGGAGTGTCCAGATCACATTCTTAGATACAAAACCAGAAAGTTAGACTAAAGGTCTGAAACATGCATATTCGTAGGTTATGCTCCAGACACTAGAGGTGGGTACTTCTATAGTTATAGCGATCAAAACCTGTTTGTGTCGACAATGAAACCTTCATTGAGCATGACTATATGCAAAACTACAAACCTCATAGCAAATTAGTTCTCGAAAAATTAGCGGCTGATGAGATCGTTGGGGTTTATACCCTCAAAGCATGTTTATTGACATATTTTAAGAGGATTACATTTTTCTCATAATTGTTCTTTTAAATTATTGTTGAATAATTTACATAAATGTCTGAAAACTCTATATTCATTAATGAGATTATGATTTTGTATTAGTACGAGAGGATTAAGATCATAAATAATGAATAAAATTGTCAGCAACATATTAAAGTATGGAATCTTTAATGAATGATTGTTAGTACAGTTTACTAAATATTATGAATGCATGTGATCTAGATCCGGATCATTGATGTGGATAAATATCTTACTGAAGGTACTTTATATAATAAGATTATATATGACAGGATCAATGTGAATTAATATCTTTATTAATGTGTCGTTTATCATAAAAATTTAATACATATCAATTCGATGATCATATGTAGATCAATCTGAATCTTGAGTAGTCATGAACTCCTATGCACGTTTACTGAATCTTTTGATTCACTTGTTAAGGTCAAATTGTTAATCACGCTAATGACTTTTATTTTAGAGATTCAATGTTGTGGATGGCTGGAGACATGATCTTACAAGATTTAGAATCTAATCTTTCCTAACAGATTGTATATTGGTTCCCTTAAGTGTTAATTCTAGAACTGAATTATTATTGAGCTCAAATTTATAATAAGATTATAAATTAGTCATTCACTAATAGATTAATGGTACTTAAGGATCAAGAGGTAATTAGCAGGTAAAATGATAATTTTGACCAGTTCTAATTTATAAACAAATAATTAGAGGACATAACTATATGAAATGATTATGTCGGTGGACTACATGAAAATACTCTGTAAATACATTCTATAATCTCTAAGAGTGTAATTCCATATTTATAGTGGAATAATAATGAAAATTATAAATAAGATTATTTAATTAATTATCTGGTTTATTGAAACTTAGAATTATAGGTCCATGGTCCCCAAGTCACATCTATACTACGATTAGGGTGTGAATATTTTAGGACATGAGAAAATGACTGACTTGCAAAAGAAAGTTCTATTCTGGGGCAAACACATAATTATGAGATAATTATGTGTGATTAATTAATTAATAATTATTTATTTGAATTATTTATATATTTAAATATAATTTTCGGAAATTATATAGATATATATATATATATATATAAATAATTATTTTTTTATTCTCGATAAGTGAGACAGAATATCTAATTTGTGAAATTAAATAATTAAATTATTTTTAGATAATAATTTCAATCAACTAAA
The DNA here is from genome assembly GCA_003255025.1 of Datisca glomerata. Classification (NCBI taxonomy): domain Eukaryota; kingdom Viridiplantae; phylum Streptophyta; class Magnoliopsida; order Cucurbitales; family Datiscaceae; genus Datisca; species Datisca glomerata. Next base: position 6,173 of record QANY01012492.1, on the reverse strand, counting down.
TCTGTTATTTGTGAAATAACATATAAGTTAGTTGATAGGGATAATCATATGTGTTAACTAATATCTAGATAATTATATAATTAAAATAAATATTTAATTCACAGTAATTGTCACGTGTCAATCACTAATAGGGTATCAGAAATTGACATGGACTACTGTGGTTCCACGTGGTACTACAGTAATGAGTGTGCAATACTGTATTGTCACATGGCACTACAGTGGTGCCGCGAGGCACTGTGCTGGTTCACGGCACAGTGCAGCGCCATGTGGCACTGTAGTTGTGCACAATTGTAGTGGGTGCCATTGCAATTGGTAATTTTATAATTAAATATTATTTCAATTTGTCCCTAAAAATATGATACGCCATTATCTAGAATATATACAGATATTATTCTAATGACCTTGGTTGTTAAACGAAAATGAGAGAATCAGTTGATCGGATCAACAGTTCGTCAATCAAGAGTTGAATTGAGAACTAGATTAGTGTTAACTTATAAATATATAATGGATCATGAATGATTGAGAAAGAGTTTTCATTGAAAGTTCTTATTTGGTTATCATGGCGTTGCGCAAGTTTTATTTTATTAAAAAAGTGATTTTTATTAAAAAAATATTTTTTTAAAAGACCAAGCGCCTCCACGCTTCTTCCGCGCTCGCACCGCGACGACCAACAGAGAAACCACAGTTACTCAATGGAAACCCGATGCAACATTGTAGTGAGAAAATTTTGAGACAACCGGTTCTCTATGAACTAGAAGCACATGTTCTAGTGTCAGATGCTGATAATGACAAGAAGTCATGAACCAGGAAATGGAATCTATGTATTCTAATTCCATCTGCGAACTTGTAGATCCACCTGAAGATGTCAGGTCCATTGAATGTAAATGGATCTTCAAGAAGAAAAGAGGTTCAGATGAGAAAGTAGAGACTTTTAAGGAGCTGTTAGTAGTCAAGGGCTATACACAAAAGGAATGAGTCGATTATGAAGAGACATTCTTCCCTGTATCCATACTCAAATCCATTCGCATCCTTTCATCCATAGCAGCTAGTTTAAACTATGAAATATGAAAAATGGACGTCAAGACAGAGTTTCTGAATAGCTCTTTTGAAGAAAGCATATATATGATGCAGCCAGACTGGTTCGTACAAAAAGGGAAAAAGTCAAAAAGTATGCGAATTGCTTAAATTTATTTATAGATTAAATCAAGAATATAGATCTTGGAATCTTACCTTTGATGAGATTATAAAGTTTTATGGCTTCGAGAAAAATGTTGACAAAACCTGTGTTTAGAAGTACATCAAACATAAAATAATGGTTTTCTTAGTTCTTTATGTTAACTATATTCTACTGATTGGGAATGATGTAGAAACTTTGTCAAAGGTAAATAAGTAGTTAGCTAAAAAATTCCTAATGAAAGATTTAGGAGAAGCGAGCTATGTTCTGAGCATTCAAATGTTAAGGGATAGAAAGAACAAGCTCTTGGCACTTTCTCAAGCATCTTATATTGATAAGGTACTAGAGAGATTTTGTATGGAGCATTCAAAGAAAGGTCAACTATCGACCACACATGGAATTGTTCTCTCCAAAAAACAATGTCCTACAACATCTTAGGAGAAAGAAGATATGAGAAAGGTTCACTATGCTTCAGCAGTTGAAAGTCTCATATATGCCATGTTGTGTACGAGAACGGACATCTGTTATGCAGTGGGAATCGTTAGTCGTTATCAATCGAATCAAGGTTTGGAACACTGGATTGCAGTAAGCACATTCTCAAGTATCTTAGGAGAAAGAGAAACTATATACTTGTTTATTCAGGTGGAGACTTGAACTCCAATGGATATACAAATTCTAATTTTCAATCAGATAGAGATAGTCGAAAGTCGACTAAGTGGAGGAGCTGTAGTCTGGATAAGTATTAAACAATCCATCATTGCAGATTCCACTATGGAAGCCGAATATATAACTTTTTGTGAAGCTGCAAAAAAAAATGGTATGACTCAGAAAATTCTATAGTAATATAGAAATAGTTCCAAATATGGACAAGCCAATGATCTTTTACTGTGACAATAATGGCTGTAGCGAATTCCAAGCACATAAAGAGAAAATATCATCTTGTAAGAAAGATTGTGCATCGAGGGGATGTGAGTGTTATGAAGATGACTGTTATGAAGATAACGTTTTACAAAGACATTTCCTACGAAGTCATTTGAGGGACACATGCATGTGATTAAGAGAGATGCCACATTTGCCTTACGGCAAGTAAGAGATTGTTGAGGGTTATGCCCTCAAAGCATGTGTATTAACATGGATCACACAGATCACAATCTGTGGCTTTTCATCCAATCATAAAAAACATAAAGCATGGAGCACGGCCTGACTGAACCGCCCCGGGGTGAGCTCAATTTGGCCTGGCCGAACCGCCCCAGGCCGAGGTCAGTTCGGCCTGACCAAACCACCCCAGGTCGAGGTCAGTTCGGCCTGACCAAACCGCCCCAGGTCGAGGTCGATTCGGCCTTACCAAACCGCCCCAGGTCGAGGTCAGTTCGGCCTGACCAAACCTTCCCAGGCCGAGGTCAGTTCGGCCTGGCCGAACCACCCCAAGCCACAGTCAGTTCGGCCTGGCCGAACCACTCCTAGCTGAGGTGAGTTCAGCCTGGCCGAACCGCTCCAGACCGAGGTTAGTTTGGCCTGGTCGAACCTCTTCAGGCCGAGGTCAATTCGGCCTGGATGAACCACTCGAGGCCGAGGTCAATTCGGCCTGGACGAACCGCTCCAGGCCTAGCTCAGTTCGGCCTGGACGAACTGCTCCAGGCGGAGCATAGTTCGGCGTGGCGGAACTGCTCCAAGTCGAGCACAATTCGGCCTGGCTGATCTACTCCAGGCAGAGCACAGTTGGGCCTGGCTGAACCGTTATAGGTCGAACTATACGGCTCGAATAGCTACGCTTGGATGAATGGTTTGGTCTAGCACAGCTTGGTCACACTCATTATCCGCTAAGGAACTGGCGATCTAACTTGTCTAAGAAATTTTTGTGAACGAGACAAAATACTTTCAAGAATCTGAAGTTTTCACTCGAATTTCTGAAGTGGGGACAAAATGTAAAGGGTCCAATAATTGTATTATGAATTTCTCGAATAAAGGATCACTCGGCCCGATTCCTAAATAAAGATCTTCTATGATGCTCAAACAATTTATTACAAGTTCAAAAGGACATAAAATCAAAAAACAACCGAAACTCATATTTTGGCCGAACTTCACATTTCGGCCGAATCTCGCCTAGCCGAAATATGGCCAACCTTACATTCCGACCGAACCTCATAGAAGGCGAAATAAGGTCAAATCTACAAAGGCCGAATCCTGAACTCAGACTTAGTCAATATGACTGAGAAATAATAATATCGAATGACGCACGACAGTGTCTCAAGACCAAAATAAATCACAAATATGATGAAGAGATATGAAGCCTTCATTAAAAATGAAACTGATGATCCTTTCATTTTCTGCATTTAATGAAAGACTCTCTATTTTCTGTAATTAATAAAACGACTCTTCGTATTCAGACATGAATGGTGAGTTGTCTATATAAAGACAAACAAATTTTGTAAAGAGGTATGACATTCAAAATATTCAGTATTCTCTACTTTTATCATTTCATTCACTTCACTGTCCTGAGCGTCAGAGTGTATTAAGTTAGGCACTACACCGGTGTCAAGCCAATATCTTCACGTTTATTTTTTTTTGTGTTAATCAGACGACATTCAAATGAATATGTGGCAGAATCATCGATAGTGGATTTCTAACATTCACAATATATATACACACGTGTGTACACATATTTTCATTATAATGAAAATTGCATATTTTCATTATAATGTAATTTTCATTATAGTCTATAAACTTCTTTAGGATCAATTAGCGCTTAATTTTTAATTCCATGTCAATCAAATCCTATCTTTTTCATATATAAGTAAAATCGCAAAAAAAATAAAAAAATTAAGACATCTGAGATGCATATAACGATTTAACATACTTTGAATATCAAATGAGTAATGTGTCTAATTCATTATTTTTTTAATCTGTCATTACTCTCATGTTTTCCTACTTGCATACTAATATAAGTAAAATGGCAAAAAAAAAATTAAGACATCTGAGATGCATATAACGATTTAACATATTTTGAATATCAAATGAGTAATGTGTCTAATTCATTATTTTTTGTATCTGTCATTACTCTCAAGTTTTCGTACTTGCATACTAATATAAGTACAATCACAAAAAAAAAATTAAAACATCTAAGATGCATATAACGATTTAACATATTTTGAATATCAAATGAGTAATGTGTCTAATTCATTATTTTTTGTATCTGTCATTACTCTCAAGTTTTCCTACTTGCATACTAATATAAGAAATTGATTGAAATCATATGTTAAAAATTTCAAAGACTAATTAAAAGAAATGTTCATCGATCAAAATTAAAAATGAGTTATGGTTCGCATACCAAAAGAATATATAGTTTAGTCTATGATATATTTTTACTACATCTGGCATATGATATTAAATTACCAATGATACTGAAATATTCAACTATTGAGTTAACGTGAACTTAATCGCTTATATTTTTCCAAAGTCCAATGAATACAGAAAGGAACCAAAAGAAACCACCAAGGGGCATTTAGCCTAGAGGAAGAAGCATAACGGCTTAATCATTTAGAACAAGACCAAATAGTAAATGAAGAAGGAGAATCCTCGGTCGAAAATCCACCAACAATTGAAGACACTATGATAAATAAAGGTGATCATAACCTAGTGAAACCAGTTTGTGTGTCTGGGAATTCCAAAGTTGTTGGAATTGGAGGAGTGGGTGATGTAACTATCAACAACGACGAGACCAACCAGAATATGACGTTCGAGAAGATAAGTTTAAAAGAGAAACAATCTTCACAAACTTCCATAGTTGTTGGGGAAGGTGGAATTGGTAATGTTCATATCATCAATAATGGCGGTACACATACTTATACTTTCCCAGATATCCAACTCGGAACCTTTTTTTCCCTTTGTTTAAGAATGTTTTTGAATCTCAATAGTATGTATGAAGTTTATTATTTTATCAGTTTACTTGTTTTTCCTTCTCTCATTCCTTTACTTTTTCTTGTGTCAATTTTCCTTAATATTTTTCAATATCCAATTACGTGGTCTTAAGACTTTCTTTCATCATAATTCAAAAATTTAAGTTTGTGATTTACTTGAAGTTGTGGTGTGTGACTCTCTCTATCTTCGTATCTTGTGTTCTTGAATATGTTTAAGATATGAGGAGTTTTGATCATATTTACCACATGGACTATTTCTTGTTCTGTTCTCAACTTTTTTGATAAGGAGATGATGTGATTAAATTTTTAGTTCAAGGCACAAAATACACAAACAATAAAATTCAGCAAATAAAAAGTAATTTACCAAGAAAAAATGGACAGGTTATAAAAAGTAATTTTCAAAAAACTTATGTCGCATGCTAAAATTGAGTTCACATACCAGTTGTGGTTTTTTACTTGATACATGATGTAGCTTGGGAAATGGGTGTAAGAAAAATTATGGATACGGCATTGTCATCTCAACAAAAATGAATAAGAATAATTTACAACAATACTTAAAACTTCAAATATTTGGAATGAGTCGAGGCTAGAGTTAGACTCTATCTCCTTAAAACAAATTTAGCCCCTCACGGTGCTGTAAGTTTTGTAACGGTTGTTTTCCAAGATGTAACGACTTTCTTCCAAGATCAAACTACAAGAACGACGAACCAAAATATACAATACTCTCTCTTTGGAATTATGTAAGGAAGAAGAAGGCATTTTTGTGGTTGTGTTCTAATTTCTAGAGAATGCAAAATTAGGAAGAATGAATTTATTTTCACTATTTATAGAAAATTGGTAAAGTTGAAAGCATATGACTCTTCAAATTGGTAGTTAATTCTACCAATAGTCATTTCTTTTCATCATATCTCTTGGAGGCTTAATTACAATTTAATAAATTAATTTCATTCTAAATTTAATTAAAGTTTCTCTAAATTTTATGGAACAAATACTCCAACTAGCCTCAAGCCAATTTTCATTCATACTTCCTAACAATCCTCCACATAAATTAAAATTGATTGGTTGTAATACGCAATACATGC
>QANY01012481.1:0-17111 GCA_003255025.1 Datisca glomerata | reverse complement strand
GGAATCAGTGTATAAAGGTTTTCCAACCGCACTTGCTACTTCTCTTAAGACTTGAACGAAGTTGGTCTGAAAGAGTCAGCTCAAGTAATTTGCTCCAATTGTGATCAGAAGAAATAAAATTGTCTCTAAGCTTTTAATGATCAGAAATAATCTCCTTTGCAACTAATAAACCCGAAGCATCCTTGGACTGAGCTTCTAACTTCCCAGGCTCAACGAAACCACTCTCTGGTCCAAATTTCTTAGTGTTAGAACCTTGCTTAAGAGCATTAAAACCAATAATATGGGCATTAGCTTCCCTAGCTCCCTTAGTAACCATATCATTGAAAGACACTCCAAGCTTAGCTTGACCATAATTCCACTAGGACATTCCAAAGCTTCACCCACATAGGCAAGACATCAAGCCTTTCCTTACCAAAGACAAGCTTAGGTTGCCAAGGCTTTAGAATTAAGGGTTTCCCAAGGAGGTGCCAAGGTCCATCATCTAAGAAAGTGTTCATTTCTTCAATTGAGTTGAATCTAAAATAAAATAAATCCTTGTGCACTGACACATCCACAAGTCCTCTTTTTTTCCAAGCTTCTTAACTAAATGGAGAGGGGCTGTCTTCCCAACAAAGAAACCGACCATGCAACAATCCCATTTAGTGAAGCTATCCCTGGTCACACTACACGGCAACATAACTGTAATTCGATCACCATTAATAATAGTAGTGTTCTCATGTGCCAAAGATAGTATTTATGCAAACTCTTGTGGTTTTTTAGTGAGAGAAGCTCTCCCCTCTCTATAGAATTCTGGTTTTAGTTTTTGCCTCTCCCTCCCTTAGGGGAGGCCACTACCTCTAACAATGGTTATTGATGAGTACATTAAGCATGCTGCAGATGTTGCTGAGCAAGTTTCAGGTGGTGTTAAGAAAGATTCAGCTAGTGGTCAAGCTAAGCTTGGAGTGTCTTTCAATGATATGGTTACTAAGGGAGCTAGGGAAGCTAATGCCCATATTATTGGTTTTAATGCTCTTAAGCAAGGTTCTAACACTAAGAAATTTGGACCAGAGAGTGGTTTCGTTGAGCCTGGGAAGTTAGAAGCTCAGTCCAAGGATGCTTCGGGTTTATTAGTTGCAAAGGAGATTATTTCTGATCATTAAAAGCTTAGAGACAATTTTATTTCTTCTGATCACAATTGGAGCAAATTACTTGAGCTGACTCTTTCAGACCAACTTCGTTCAAGTCTTAAGAGAAGTAGCATAAGAGGAGGAGCTAAAGGTGGTGCTCGGAGATCAACCAGCTTTGCCTAGAGCTCTAAAGATTGAAGATGATACTCATTACCACTCTGTCAAAGGTAATGATGAGTGTCCTTTGATAGAAGACAAATCAAGCTTGTCTCAAATCGTCTTGCTTGGAGAAGAGGAAAAGCAGCTGCCAAGCATATCAAAAGGGAGAGGTGATAGCTCCTTTTTGGCAAGTGGGTGTGATGTGGTCAGCTTGGAGAAGAGTGAGGCTCCAGCTCCCAAGCTTCAACTCGGTCAACAATCTACTACTATCCTTTCTAATAAACGAAAGGACACTCAAGGTAATTCTTTATTAGATAAGGCTCCTCTCTCCCATCGTGACGTGGACAGCCCCTTCGGGGGACAGGTGGCAGCTTCTTTGTCTAAGGGGAAATAGAAAGTAGATGGTGCTTTAAAGAGAGAAGATATTTCTCTTTCCCATGACAATGATGTGAATGTAGGTGGAGTTCCAAAGCTGGTGGCAGATTCTCTCTCCTCGCATAGCTCAACCTCAGCATTGATTGTGAGTGACAAGGTGGATTTGACTTCTACCAAAGAGGTCAATGGCTGCCATGGTCGTGGGTTTGAGCTTGGAGAAACCTCTCTCTCTCCTAAACCAGATTCTAATGGAAAACAGAAGGTGAGCTCTTATCCTTCTAAGTTGGGAAAGTCTGATTGTGACTGCTTGGTTGAGAGTATTGTGGCCAGAATCAGATCTTGGGAAACAAAATACTTATCTTTTGCTGGGAGGCTTTAATTGATCAAGCTATGTTTCAATTCTGGTGTGGGTTGTTTATCATTCCCAAGAATGTCATTTAATTGGTCCAAGCTGCCCTTAGGAACTATCTTTGGAATGCTAATGAGGCCAAGCACTCTGGGGCCAGAGTATTTTGGGAGGATCTTTGCTTCCCTAATCTATGGGGGGACTTGGTTTAAAGGACTTGATTCTCTCCAATGTAGTTTTAGTGGCAAGGCACCTTTGGTTCTTAATCTCAAATGATATTGCTCTTCCTTGTTGAAAGATTGGTGCTTCACCTTCTTAGTGAAAAAGGCTCAATTTTTATTACTCCTATTCCTTCTGATTGCTCTTGGGTTTGGAGAAAGATAATGAAAATAAGGGATAAATTCTCTCCCTTTTGTAAAGCTACTATCGGCAATGGGGAGTTTGTGAGGCTTCTTACTGATCTATGGCACCCTTTGGGGGTTCTCATTACCAAATTTGGCCCATGGCTTCTCTCGGGTACATGGTGGGATATTGACTCTAGAGTGAGTAAGGTAATTCAAAATGGGTGTTGGACCTGGCCCTCTTCAAACACTTTTGAGCTAATGGAGATAAGAGATACCCCTATGCCCCCTCCCAAGGTTCTAGTTATGGATTCATGAGCTTGGACCCCTAGCAAAAGGGTTTTTCTTAGTTAAAGACACCTATAAAGCCCTTGCTCTGGATACAGAGTGTGTGAGGTGGGCTAAGCTGATTTGATTCAATTGCCATGTGCCTAGGTTTAGCTTCCTCTCTTGGGTGGCTATCAAAGGAAACTTTCTGACTAAGGATAGAATGGAACTTTGGTCCATGCCTACATCTATTAGCCTTTCATGTCTCTTTTGTGTGGATGGCTGTGAGTTGGCTGAGCACCTTTTTGTGGGATGGAAATTCACAAGGTCAACCTGGATACTCTTCTAGCTATATGTGGTTTGAGTAGACTACACAACAACTTGTGTCAATGGATCTCTTAGCTCCAAGTTAAGGCCAAAGGTAAGTCCCTTGTTAGCTCCATTCTGAAGCTTTTTTTCACAACCTTTTATCAACCATATTTGGAGGGTGAGGAACCTCAAAATCAGGGATAGTGCTGTTTTGATCAAGGTTATCTCGGGCTCCATAAGGTATGGCTTGGATTTCTTAGGGGTGTTCTTACCTCAGAGTTGAACCTGTCTTTCCAAGCTGCTTGGGATCTCACTATTGATTTTTTGTAATGGGTTGAGATTTAGTTGGGTTAATTTTTTGGTTTAGAGTTGTTTTGGCTCTAGCCAGCTAAGCTTATCTCTTTATTGGCTTTGTGGCTTTGTATATCCAAGTGTATGCCCCTTGTATATATTGTATGTATTTTTTCGGGTTAAAACATTTTCTGCTTTACCGAAAAAAATCAGTTCACGTACATGCCATACCCAAAAAGATTCAAGTTTAGTCAAGTTCATCTAGTTTTGGCCTAAACACATCACATTAGTTATTTTTTTTCGGTAAATTAAAAAATTATATAAACCGAAGAAGAAACATACGAATATACAAGGGGCATACCCCAGGAAAAAAACACAAATAAAAAGGAACCAGCCAACACACAAGCTGGAGGCACCCAAACACCAACAGAAAATTACAAGTGATAACAGCCTAAAGAAACAGAAGAACCAAGCTTACTTGTCAAAAATATAGGCATTCAATCCCCAGGCAAGCTGAATGGTTTTGTTATCTTCAGTCACAGAAAATCCTTTAAGACTCAAAAATCTACCTTTAATGGCATTTCTAATGCAAGCCAAGACCACTTTCTTGTCCCTCATTTTGCCCTCAAAGACTCGATTATTTCTCTCTCTCTCCAGATATGATAGACAAACGAGCTGAACATAAGCTTCAACATAAGGCTCAAGAAGTAACCTTTCTTAGCTTTCACAAGGAGCCGGGAGATAAGTTGATTCCAGTTCCTAGGAGAAGACACCAAGCCACACAAACCAACCAAATTCTGCCAAATAAAGCTAGAATAAGGGCAAGAAACAAACAGGTGTTCAGACGATTCTGAAGGATGCAAGCAAAGTACAGAACTACTAACATTGGAAAACCCAGGAGAGGAGGTCCAAGCAGCCAATCTATCCGCAGTTACAAGCCTATTAAGAACAGCAAGCCAAGTAATAAAGCTATATCTGGGTATATGCTTCTTAAACCAAATAAGAGGAGTCACATTAGTTATTGTTGACATCTTTTAGGAAGACCTTCATAATCCACCTTAACCATAAATCAGATGCCATCCTACAATACCCAAATCAACATCGAATGGTGCATGATGTGCACAAGTACAAGTTTCAGATGGTGCATGATGTGCACAAGTCAGTTCGATGCCCACAAGATGGACCATTGTATTGTTAACTTGTGCTTTGCTGATGACCTCTTTATCTTCTGTAAGGGTGATATTACTTCTGTTCAACTTATTATGGAGAGCTTAAACTTGTTTGAGGCTATGTCTGGTCTTCAACCTAATCTACAAAAAAGTCAGATTTTCATGTCTGGGGTCCATCCATCCACTTCTCAAACAATTCTAGACTTGTGCAATTTCAGCATTGGGGAGCTTCCTATGAGATACTTGGGGGTTTCTTTGATTTCCTCAAAGCTTAGGAAAAAAGATTGTATCACTCTAGTAGACCATATCACAGCTAGGGTGAAGTCTTGGGAGTCTAACTACCTTTCTTATGCTGGAAGATTACAGTTGGTTAAATCCGTGCTCTATGCTATCTTTCAATACTGGGCTGGCTTATTTATTCTTCCCAAGAAGATCTTAAATATGATTCAGGTGGTTATTAGGAATTACTTGTGGAACGCATCAGCTGTAAAGCATTCTGGTGCTAAAGTGGCTTGGAGTGACTTGTGCCTTGATAAGTCCCAAGAATGTTTGGACCTTAGAGATCTTTCTCTAGCTAATGAAGTGGCTGTGGCTAAGCATTTCTGGTTTCTGGTCTCTTTGGATAAAGCTCCCCTTTGGAAGGATTGGTGCAAGTGTTTCTTGATCAAGAAGAGTTCTATCTTCTTTGTTAAGCTTGCCACTAATCCTACTTGGAGTTGGAGGAAAATTCTGAAAATCAAAGACAAGTTTGCTGGGTATTGCAAAGCTGTTGTGGGAAATGGTGAGCAGATTTCTCTTCTCTTGGACCCTTGGCACCCTTTGGGGTCTCTTTCTCAAAGGTTTGGACCTAGGACTCTATTTGGTACTAGTTGGGATTGGACTACCAAGGTGAGCTCAGTGATCCAGAATGCAGCTTGGAACTGGCCTATTTCTAACTCCCATGAGCTTATCACTATTAGAGAGGTCCATCTTCCCCCTCCTAAAGAGTCCTCTTTGGACTCTTGGATTTGGACTATTTTCTCCCTCTGGACTTTTCTCTGTGGGGCACACTTATAGGAAACTGGTTCCAGCTGGTGAGAAAGTGAGATGGGCTCCTCTTATTTGGATTAAGAAGCATATTCCCAGATATGGCTTTATTACTTGGCTTGCTGTTCTTAATAGGCTTGCAACTGCGGATAGATTGGCTGCTTGGACCTCCTCTCCTGGGTCTTCCAATGTTAGAAGTTGTGTACTTTGCTTGCATCCTTCGGAATCTTCTGAACACCTGTTTGTTTCTTGCCGTTATTCTAGTTTTATATGGCAGAAATTGGTTGGTTTGTGTGGCTTGGTGTCTTCTCCTAGGAACTGGAATCAATTTATCTCATGGCTCCTTGTGCAAGTTAAGAAAGGCTACTTCTTGGGCCTTATGTTGAAGCTTATGTTCAGATCATTTGTCTACCATATCTGGAGAGAGAGAAATAATCAAGTCTTGGAGGGCAAAATGAGGGACAAGAAAGTGGTCTTGGCTTGCATTAAAAATGCCATTAGAGGTAGATTTTTGAGTCTTAAAGGATTCTCTGTGACTGAGGAAAACAAAACCATTCATCTTGCTTGGGGATTGAGTGATTCTATTTTCGACAATTAAGCTTGATTCTTCTGTTTATTTAGGCTGTTATCTCTTGTAATCTTCTATTAGTGTTTGGGTGCCTCCATCTTGTATGTTGATTGGTTCCTTTCTGAACACCTGTTTGTTTCTTGCCCTTATTCTAGCTTTATTTGACAGAATTTGGTTGGTTTATGTGGCTTGGTGTCTTCTCCTAGGAATTGGAATCAACTTATCTCCCGGCTCCTTGTGAAAGTTAAGAAAGGCTACTTCTTGGGCCTTATGTTCAAGCTTATGTTCAGCTCGTTTGTCTACCATATCTGGAGAGAGAGAAATAATCGAGTCTTTGAGGGTAAAATGAGGGACAAGAAAGTGGTCTTGTCTTGCATTACAAATGCCATTAGAGGTAGATTTTTAAGTCTTAAAGGCTTTTCTGTGACTGAGGATAACAAAACCATTCAGCTTGCCTGAGGATTGAATGCTTCTATTTTTGACAATTAAGCTTGGTTCTTCTGTTTCTTTAGGCTGTTATATCTTGTAATCTGTTGTTAGTGTTTGGTGCCTCCATCTTGTGTGTTGGTTAGGTCCTTTTTTATTTCTTTTACCTGGGGTATGCCCCTTGTATCTTTGTATGTTTCTTCTTCGGTTTATACAAATTTTAATTTACCGAAAAAAAAGAAAAAGAAAAAAAAAGCTTAAAAAAGACATGCCAAGTGGCTGGAGTTCATAGAAACCTTTCCTACGTAATAAAATACAAACATGGAAAGGAAAACGTTGTGACTGATGCAATGTCTAGGAGGTACGCATTACTTACTTCTTTGGAAACTAAATTGCTTGATTTTGACGTGCTTAAAAGATTTGTATGCTTCTTATTCTAATTTCAGCCAAGCATGGAATGCATGTGATAAGTGTGCATTTGGTGATTTTTATAGGCATGAAGGATTTCTAATCAAGAAAGATAAATTATGTATGCCTATTTATTCTGTTCGTGAGTTGTTTGTTAGAAAAACTTATGGAGGTGGTTTGATGGGGGCATTTTTGGTGTGCCTAAGACTTTAGATATACTACGTGAGCATTTTTATTGGCCTAATAGGAAGCATGATGTGCAATCTTGTTGTGATAAGTGCATTACATGTAGGCAAGCAAAATCTAAAGTTAAACCACATGGCTTATACACGCCTTTACCCGCGCCTTACTAACTTTGGATTAATATTTCTATGGATTTTGTTTTAGAATTACCAAGGTCTCAAAGTGGTAAGGATAGCATATTTTTTGTTGTTGATAGGTTTAGTAACACCAATGATGCAACACATATTGCTGACTTGTTCTTTAAAGAAGTTGTTCGATTGCATGGTTTGCCTAAAACAATTGTTAGTGATAGAAATGTTAAGTTCTTAAGTCATTTTTTGTGCACGTTGTGGAGAAAATTAGGAACTAAACGCTTGTTTTCTACTGTTGCACATCCTCAAACAGATGGACAAACTGAAGTAGTTAATAGGACTCTCACTACTTTGTTGCGTGCTATCAGACAGAAGAACTTAAAACAATGCGAAAAGTGTTTGCCACACATTGAGTTTGCATATAACAGATATGCTCATTCTACTACTTCATTTTCACCTTTTGAAGTTGTTTCTAGTTTTAACCCTGTAACTCCAGTAAATATTTTGCATTTGCCTACTAATGAGCATGCTAATCTAAATGGTAAGAAAACGGCAGATTTTGTGAAAGATTTACATGCCAAGGTTCGAGCTAACATTGAGAGGAAGAATGAACAATATGCTAAGCAAGCCAGTTAGGGGCGTTTACACATTGTTTTTCAACTTGGATATTGTGTTTGAGTGCACATGCTTAGGAAGAGGTTTCCTACACAAAGGAAATCAAAATTGAAGCCTAGAGGAGTTGGACCCTTTCAAGTCTTTGAACAAATCAATGATAACGCCTACAAGCTAGATTTGCCAAGCAATTATGGTAATGTTAGTCAACCTTTAAAGTGGCTGATTTATCTTTGTTCGATGTAGGTGATTCGAGGACGAATCCTTTTGAAGAGGGAGGGAATGATGGGGATCAAGATGCTGTTTCCAAAGACTCGCATGATCCATTACAAGGAATTGACGGTCCAATGATTCTAGCTAGAACAAAAAGGAGGAAAGAGGCTTTACAAGTCAAAATCATGGACGTACATGACAAAGAGGCTGTTGTAGAAGATTTCAAGGCGTCACCTAGGATAATCACTTGTCTTTATCTGCAAGGCTTGGATTTGGAAGAACAAGGATTGGAGTCCATGACATGAGGCCCAATTCACTGTTTATGTGTTTTACTAGTTTTGAGCTTAAATAGAGTTTTATTTTTATTTTAAGTTGTTTATTGGGTCTTGGACTTTGGGCTCATTTAGGTTTTGGGTTAATTTTATTTTATTTATGCTTATTTCATTTAGGGTCTCCATATAAAGACTCCTAGGTTGTAAAAAAAAGACACTTTTTAGTCAATAATATTATTCAGCGAGCTTTTGCTTTGAGTTCTTGTGTACCTGGTAGAATACATAATTTCGACTTATCAACGAAGTCATCAACCTTATGGCTTCTCATGATTGGGGTTTTAAGGACTTAGTTTTCCTTAGGGTTCTGATCTGATCAACTTTGAATTGTTCCTAACTTCCAATTTTGCTTCTTGTTCGTTGATCCAAGGGTTCCTAAGGCAGATCGCCTAGTGGGTTCTTAACATAGGTACTTCTAGTTCCATATGAATTAAAAAAGCCAACGGGATGTGTCTAGGCCCAAACTAGGCGAACTTGGCTAAAGTTAGATATTTTGGGCATAACATGTACTTGAACTGACTTTTGACACCCAATAAGTGGTTAGGATTAGAATTTGGAGTGTTGTGGTCATTTTAGGTGCTTCTTATGCCATACGGAGTCAAAAAGACCCAATGGGCGTGTTTAGGCCCAAACTGGTTGAACTTAACTAAACTTGGATCTTTTAGGCATTGGCATGTACTCGAACTGATTTTTGACACCCAATACACATTTGGGATAAGAATTTGGAGTATTGTGGTTGTTCTAGTTCTTGTGTCATACGGATACAAAAGGACCCAAGTGGACGTGTTTAGGCCCAAACTAGATGAACTTAGCAAAACTTGGATCTTTTGGGGATGGCATTTATTCAAACTGACTTTTGACACCCAATACACGTTTGGGATAAGAATTTGGAGTGTTGTGGTCATTTAGGTGCTTTTAGTTCCATACAAAGAAGACGGCCATGTTGATGTTCATTTATGTCTTTATTTTCTTTATATGCTTTCCTTGTAATTGAAAGGGCCCTATGCTATAAAGGCCCTTCACTAATTTAAGTTTCAGTCTTTTGTGATAATTTTTGCTATACTATATTTTGGTGATAACCCCTCATTGCTACAATGCTGCATTTCACTTAGGGCATCTTCATGGTCCTGTTTTGTGTTCGTTTTTCTATGGCATTGGTTCTTGCAGGTGGTTCTTACTTCTACAGTTTGCAAACATTTTTTTTGGTAAGCCACAGCTTGCAAACATTGCATGATAATAGGCTATACTATAAAGCCAAATCTGGCAGTTTGTGCTCTTTCGTAGGATAGTATCATCCTCTCATTTTGTAAGGCTAATCTGGCTATTTATACTGCCCTTCGCCCTTAGTTAGATTTTGGAGCTTCTTTGTTGTTCCAGGTTGCATAGTTTGGAGTTGACCTAGGTTGACCAGAGTTGATACTATAGATAGACTCACTTGTAAATGCTCATAGTTGAGATATATGTTTTTTTGCTGGGGTATGCCCCTTCTAATTGTGTAACTATCTTTTGATAAATATTATTCATTTACCAAAAAAAAGGGTCATACAAAGTCAAAAAATGCCATTGGGATGTGTCTAGGCCCAAACTAGGCGAACTTGGCTAAAGTTGGATCTTTTGGGAATGACATGTACTCGAACAGACTTTTGACATTTTAGGTGCTTCTTGTCCCATACAAAGTCAAAAGGACCCAATAGGCGTGTTTAAGCCCAAACTAGGTTAACTTGGCTAAACTTGGATCTTTTGGGCACGGCATGTACTTGAACATACTTTTTTTCGGTAAGAAAAAAACTGTATTAACCCGAAAAATAAACACATATATACAAGGGGCATACCCCAGGAAATACAAAGCTACAAAGCCAAAAAAGAGATAAGCCCAGCTAGGTAAAACCAAAACAAATCTAAACCCAAAAAAATAAGCCAACTAAATCTAAACGCATTACAAAAACAAACCAAACTCCTCAATACAAAGAAACAAATTAACATACTCAGCCCCTAAGGAGTCAACTTGAACATACTTTTGGAATAAGATTTTAAAGTGTTGTCGTCATTTTAGGTGCTACTAGTTCCATACGAAGTAAAAAAAGCTAATGGGATGTGTCTAGACCCAAACTAGGCGAACTTGACTAAACTTGGATCTTTTGGGCATGACATGTACGTGAACTGACTTTAGACACCAAATACACATTTGGGATAAGAATCTAAAGTGTCGTGGTCATTTTTATGCCTATTGTGTCATACGAAGTCAAAAAGACCCAAAGGGACGTGTTTTGGCCCAAACTTGTCTAACTTGGCTAACTTGGATCGTTTGGGTATGACATGTACTCGAACTGACTTTTCACATGCAATATACATTTGGGACGACAATTTGGAGTGTTGTGGTCGTTTTAGGTGCATCTAGTGCCATACGAAGTCAAAAAAAGCCAATAGGATGTGTCTAGGCTCAAACTAGGAGAACTTGGTTAAACATGGATCTTTTGGGCATGCCATGTACCTGAACTGACTTTTGACACCCAATACACGTTTGGAATAAGAATTTGGAGTGTTATGGTCACTTTAAGTGCTTCTTGTGCTATATAGAGTAAAAAAGACCCAATGGGCGTGTTTAGGCCCAAACTAGATTAACTTGGTAAAACTTGGATCTTTAGGGCATCGCCTGTACTCAAACTGACTTTTGACACCCAATACATGTTTGGATAAGAATTTGGAGTGTTGTGATTGGTTTAGGTGCTTCTTGTGCCATACGGAGTCAAAAAGAACCAATGGGATGTTGTTTGGGCCCTAAGTAGATGAACTTGGCTAGACTTGGATCTTTTGGGCATGGCGAACTGACTTTTGACATCCAATACACGTTTAGGATAAGAATTTGGAGTGCTGTGCCATACGAAGTCAAAAAGAACCAATGAGACGTGTTTAGGCCCAAACTAGACAAACTTGGGTAAACTTGGATCTTATGGGCATGGCATGTACTCGAACTAACTTTTGACACTCAATACACGATTGTGATAATAATTTGGAGTGTTGTTGTCATTTTAGGTGCTTCGAGTGCCATACGAAGTAGAAAAAAGCCAATGGGATGTGTCTAGGCCCAAACTAGGCGAACTTGGCTAAATTTGGATCTTGTGGGCATGACATGTAATTGAACTGACTTTTGACACCCAATACACATTTGGAATAAGAATTTGGAGTGTTGTCATTATTTTAGATGCTTATCAACATACGGAGTCAAAAAGACTTAATAGTATGTGTTTAGGCCCAAAGTAGACACAAACCATAGTAAACTTGGATATTTTGGACATGGCTTGTACTCGAACTGACTTTTGACACTCAATACACGATTGGAATAAGAATTTAGAGTGTTGTGGTTTTTTAGGTGCTACAAGTGCCATACGAAGTAAAAAAAGCCTATGGGACGTGTCTAGGCCCGAAATAGGCGAACTTGGCTAAACTTGGATATTTTGGGCATGACATTTACTTGAACTGACTTTTGACACCCAATACACGTTTGGAATAATAATTTAGATTGTTGTGGTCATTTTAGGTACTTCCTGTGCCATACGGAGTAAAAAAGATCCAATGGGCGTGTTTAGGCCCATACTAGATGAACTTGTAAAAGCTTGGATCTTTTGGGCATCACATGTACATAAACTGACGGTTGACACCCAACACACATTTGGAAAAGAGTTTTGAGTGTTGTGGTCGGTTTAGGCACTTCTTGTGCCATACGGAGTCAAAAAGACCCTATGGGACGTTTTTTTTTTCCGGTAAATTAAAAAATTGTATAAACCGAAGAAGAAAAACATACAAATATACAAGGGGTATACCCCAGGAAAAAGACACAAATAACAAGGAACCAGCCAACACACAAGCTGGAGGCACCCCAACACAAACAGAAGATTACAAGTGATAACAGCCTAAAGAAACAGAAGAACCAAGCTTAATTGTCAAAAATAGAGGCATTCAATCCCCAGGCAAGCTGAATGGTTTTGTTATCTTCAGTCACAGAAAACCCTTTAAGACTCAAAAATCTACCTTTAATGGCATTTCTAATGCAAGCCAAGACCACTTTCTTGTCCCTCATTTTGCCCTCAAAGACTCGATTATTTCTCTCTCTCCAGATATGATAGACAAACGAGCTGAACATAAGCTTCAACATAAGGCTCAAGAAGTAACCTTTCCTAGCTTTCACAAGGAGCCAGGAGATAAGTTGATTCCAGTTCCTAGGAGAAGACACCAAGCCACACAAACCAACCAAATTCTGCCAAATAAAGCTAGAATAAGGGCAAGAAACAAACAGGTGTTCAGAAGATTCTGAAGGATGCAAGCAAAGAACACAACTACTAACATTGGAAAACCCAGGAGAGGAGGTCCAAGCAGCCAATCTATCCGCAGTTGCAAGCCTATTAAGAACAGCAAGCCAAGTAATAAAGCTATATCTGGGGATATGCTTCTTAAACCAAATAAGAGGAGCCCATCTCACTTTTTCACCAGCTGGAGCCAGTTTCCTATAAGTGTGCCCCACAGAGAAAAGACCAGAGGGAGAAAGAGTCCAAATCCAAGAGTCCAAAGAGGACTCTTTAGGAGGGGGAAGATGGATCTCTCTAATAGTGATAAGCTCATGGGAGTTAGAAATAGGCCAGTTCCAAGCTGCATTCTGGATCACTGAGCTGACCTTGGTAGTCCAATCCCAACCTGTACCAAAATAAATCCTAGGACCAAACCTTTGAGAAAGAGCCCCCAAAGGGTGCCAAGGGTCCAATAGAAGAGAGATCTGCTCACCATTTCCCACAAGAGCTTTGCGATACCCAGCAAACTCCTATGGGACGTTGTTTTGGCCTAAACTAGACGAGCTTGGCTAAACAAGGATCTTTTAGGCATGGCATGTACTGTTGAACTACTTTCGACACCAAATACAGGTTTAGGATAAGAATTTGGAGTGTTGTGCTCATTTTAGGTGCTTCTTGTGCCATAAGGTGTCAAAAAGATTGAAAATTCAAGGTGAAATGCAGCAATATAGCACTAAGGGGTTAGCACCAACATAGCATAGTGTGAAATAACACCAAAAGATTGAAAATTCAAATTTTAAACAATTAAAGTAGTGAAGGGCCATTATAGTATAGAACCCTATCAATTACACGGAATTGAAAGGAAAGCAACTAATGCAATAAAGAAATAAAATATGAGCATGATGGTCTTCTTTGAAGGTGAGATCCAAGCTGAGAGATCATATGGGTGAGTAGATATTCCCTATCACCTGCAGAACAACCATGGCACTGCAAAACAAACACTAAGCAGCTCCTAGGAAGCTCAAATTGGACTGCAAAAATGTAGCAACGGTCGGGAAAAGCCCAACTACACACGATAGTATGTGTAACAAAAGGAAAACCAGAGCCATTGCAAAACAATACTTAGAAGCCCCAGACTGCAGCAGTAGGTAAATGTAGCAATGTAGCTAAGGTGAGGGGGAAATGGGAGAGGGGGGTAGCTTCTTCTCAACCCAATTACAACATCAAACCTTCAGTCAAAGATATTAGGTTGGAGCTCCCAAGAAACCATAAAGGAGATCCCCAAGCTATCTTTGCTAAAACCTTTGGCATAGTAAAATCTTCCTCTGAGCATTATCTTTGATGAGCGTCTCAATAATTGACCTATCCCTTAACTTCCCGTCACAAATTCTAGAATTTCTTTCTCTCCAAATGAAGTATACAAATGAGGAGAAAATGAACTGCAGTAAGCAAGCTCTTAGAGACTTCAGTTTACTCCAAACAAGTAACCAAGATATCAATTGTGTCTAACTTGAAGCTCTACAGTTTTAGTTCACATTTTCTTATTAGGGAGTCCCAGACTGTTTTGGCATATTCGCATTCAATGAAGAGGTGTGCCAAGGGTCAGTTAAGAGATTGGTGTCCCTACCATTACCTGTGAAGGCTTTGCAAAAGGGAAGAAATTTACTCCTAAGCTTGAGAATCTTTCTCCAACCCCAAGGTGAATTTGAAGGGATTCGAGCTATGAATATGGAGCTTTTCAATATGAGATAGATTTGGCACCAGTTTTTTCATAATGAGATCTTCGATATCATGATCAGAAATCATAATTGCTTTGAAACTGCCACCTCATTTGCTAATACCAACTCCTTAAGTCCCAAACCTCCTTGGAGCTTATCACAACAAATATCAACCCAGGCCACCTTGGCACCAGTATGCTTACTCTCTTCCCCATTCCATAAGTAATTCTTGAGAATGCTCAATACACATTTTAGGATACGAATTCAGAGTGTTGTGGTCATTATAGGTGCTTCTTGTACCATACAGAGTCCAAAAGACCTAAGAGGACGTGTTTTGGCCCAAACTAGATGACATTGGCTAAAATTGGATCTTTTGGGCATGACATGTACTTGAACTTACTTTTGACATCTAATACACATTTAGGACAAGAATTTGGAGTGTTGTTGTCGTTTTAGGTGCTTATTGGGTCATACGGAGTCAAAAGGATCCAATGAGAACTGTTTAGGCCCAAACTAGATGAACTTGGCTAAACTTAGATCTTCTGGGCATGGCAGGTACTCGAACTGACTATTAACACCCAATACACGTTTGGGAAAATTTTTTTTTGCAGTGTTTGTCATTTGAGGTGCTTCTACTGCCATACGAATTCAAAAAGACCCAATAGAATGTGTCTAGGCCCGAACTAGATGAACATGGCTAAACTTGCATCATTTGGTCCTGACATGTACTTGAACTGACTTTTGACACCCAACACACATTTGAGATAAGAATTTGGTGTGTTGTGATTATTTTAAGTGCTTCTTGTGCCATACGAAGTCAAAAGACCCAACGGGAAGTGTTTGGGCCCAAACTAGATGAACTTGGCTAAACTTAGGTCTTTTGGGCATGACATGTACTCAAATTGACTTTTGACACACAACACACGTTTGGAATAAGAATTTAGAGTGTTGTGATCGTTTTCGGCGCTTCTTGTGCCATATGGAGTAAAACAAATTGAATGGGAAGTGTCTAGGCCCAAACCAGGTGAGCTTGGCTAAACTTAGATCTTTTGGGAATGATATGTACTTAAGCTGACTTTTGACATCCAATACACATTTAGGATTAGAATTTGGAGTGTTGTGATCATTTAGGTGCTTTTTGTGCCATATGGAATCAAAAAGACCTAAGGGGACGCGTTTAGGCCCAAACTAAATGAATTTGGTAAACTTGGATCTTTTGGGTGTGACATGTACTCGAACTTACTTTTGACAGTCAATACACGTTTGTGATAAGAATCTGGAGTGTTGTCGTCATTTTAGGTGCTTCTTGTGCTATACGGAGTCAAAAAGACCCAAGGGGACATGCTTAGACCCAATATAGTGAACTTGGCTAAACTTGGATGTTTTACGCAAGACATGTACTCTAACTAACTTTTGACACCTAATACACGTTTGGGACAAGAATTTAGAGTGTTGTGGTCATTTTAGGTGCTTCTAGTGCCATACCAAGTCAAAATGACTCAATGGGACGTGTATAGGTCCAAACTAGATGAACTTGGCTAAACTTAGATCTTTTGGGTTTGACATGTACTCGAATTGGTTTTTGACACCCAATTTAAGTTTGGTATAAGATTTTGGAGTGTTGTGGTCATTCTAGATGTTTATTGTGCCATACAGAGTCAAAAGAGCCAATGGGACGTGTTTAGGCGCAAATTAGATGAACTTTTCTAAATTTAGATATTTTGGGCATGACATGTACTCCAACTGACTTTTAACACCCAATACACATTTGAGATAAAATATTTGCAGGGTCGTGGACATTTTTGGCGCTACTAGTGCCATATAAAGTAAAAAAGACCTAATGGGATGTGTCTTGGCCCAAACTAGATCTTTCGGTAAGCAAATAAATGTATTAATCTGAAAAAATACATACAAATGTACAAGGGGTATACCCCAGGTAATACAAAGCCATATTGGTGAAGAAAAAACAAGCCTAGCAAGCTAGGGCCAAAAGTAAGTTAAAACAAAACAAAATACTCCAATTACATAGAAACAAAATCTTGCCTCTGAGGTGGATAAAAAATCAACGAGTTAAGCTCCCAAGCAGCTTGGAGATACAGATTCAAGTCTGAAGCAAGAACACGTTAAATCAACCAAAGTCTATCTCTAATGGAACACGAGATAACTTTGATCAAAACATGATTGTCCATGATTTTGTTTTTAAAGATCCTGAGGTTCCTCTCTCTCCAAATGTGGTAGATAAAGGCTGTGAAAAGAAGCTTCAGAATGGGGTTAACAAGCGATTTACCTTTAGCTTTAACTAGGAGCCAAGAGATCCATTGACACCAGTTGGAGTGGGGGCTATTCAAACCAAATTTGGCAATCAGAGAATAAAAAATTGACCTTGTGAAGTTGCATCATTTGAAAAGATGCTCTGACGATTCACATCCATCCACACAAAAGACACATGAAGGGCCAATAAGGGTACGCAAAGAGCAATGCTACATTCTATCCTTGGTCAGCAATTTTCCTTTAATTGCCACCCAAGATAGAAAGCTATGTCTAGGCGCATGGTGGTTAAACTAAATCAGCTTAGCCCACCTAACACACTCCCTATCTAGGACAAGGGCTTTTTGTAGGTGTCTTTAACTGAAAAATGCTCCTTTTGGCTACGGGAGCAAGCCCAAGAATCCTTTTCCACCACCTTGGGAGGGGGCAAATGGGAATCCCTGATCTCTTTTTTTCGGTAAATTAAAAAATTATATAAACCAAAGAAGAAACATACAAATATACAAGGGGCATACCCCAGGAAAAAGACACAAAAAAAAGGAACTAGCCAATACACAAGCTGGAGCCACCCAAACACTAACAG
>QANY01012457.1:282422-432668 GCA_003255025.1 Datisca glomerata | reverse complement strand
TATGATGTCATTTTAATGACAGACATCCCATATTCTCTGACATCTCTTAAGAAGCTGTATGTACTCATTAAAAAAGTAAGTTCTTGGTTACTCTTACCTTTTCCTTTTTTCTTAAAAGTAACAAAATTAAAGTCTAGAGTAGTAACCGAATAAATTAAAGCCGGATTTCATGAAAAATTACTAGAGATAAATGAGCTTTGAAAACTTATGGATACAACGAATCGCATAGGCATTCATCCCTTGGTAATACTAATTTTTTTGTTCTTTTTTATCCTTCCAAAACAACTATCATTTCCCATGAAACTGCAACAAAAAAGATTTGGGGGAAACAATTTAGTTGAGACAAAGAGAATAGTTAATGATAGTTCAAACTGCAACAAGAAAGATTCAGGGGAAAACAAAGTGTCTGATTCCCATAAATTCCGTTTCTTCAATTTTCTGCTTCATTTTTCTGATGCTGTCACAATAGAATTGATTTCACTTATTTCTAATTTCTATTTATCTTTGTATGTCCTTTGTTTTCGTTAACTAGTGTTTGAGGCCTCCATATGGAGTGTTATACTTGGGCACGAAACGGAATCATGTCGGCTTTAACAGCGGAACACGGCACCTGAGGAGTTTGGTTGATGAAGAAGGTATTTTTGGAGCCCATATAGTGAAGGAGATGACTGATAGAGATGTTTGGAAATTCTTTGTCAAGTGAAGACAGTACATAAAAGTGCTAAAATAACCACCAAAGTAAAACTCCATCACAATGTTCAGATGCCATTCATTTTAACTTCTTTTTTTCTTCTTTCAATTTTTGGTGGTTTATATTAGTCACAAGATGCGAGAATTAGTCAGTGAGGCATATATTTTTGCTGCCGAGGGTTGTATCATCGTCCCGTTGGCTTATGTTATATATATTTTTATTGATTACACTGTAAATGATAGGCTCGTTAATATTTGAAGTTGAAGATAATTGCGTATTATTAAATCAGTTGTTTAGATTCGCAATTAAAAAGAAAAGGGCTTTCATCATGCAATTCTTAAGAAAAAAACATACATAAATAACTCAAAAACAAACATAAATAAAAAATAGCCACTAACCTGTCAAAGTCCGTTGTTTCAGCCCAATCCCCTGTCATCCAGCCAATCTTCTCCTTCCCCTTTCCAACTTGTCACCTCCCGGCCGTCTTTCATCCCCTGCATCATATCCCTCCCACCCAGCCTACTCCCCTCCCCCACCCTGGCACCCAATCCGTTCCATTCCGTTAGATCATTAATTTATTATCTCTCGCATTTATCTCATTTTTTAAATAATAAAAATAATTGATTGATTAATTATTATTTTAATTAATTTAATGAATCAATTAATATTTTAACTGATCTATGTACTTGTCCATCTATCATTATTGTTCCACATAATAACATCAAAATAACTATGTGTTGAAAAACATATAAATGTCTCTCTGTGTGATATTATGAATATGTTTGTATTAATTTTCTATTAATAAAATTTAAAATTTCAAGCAACGTTTGTATAAATGTAATTACATTTATTACAAGATAAAATTGTTTACATACAATAGATACAAAAATATATCATCTAGTATTCTTCTTATCACAAATCTAATTAAAGTGAAATATACTATTTAATACATACCATAAATATACTAAATATATTTTAAAAATACCATAAATTTCGTAAAAATATAAATCGTCAATATAATATATATTGTATATATAATATATAATATATCTAATATATAGTGTGTATCATATATACTATCTTCTCTGCTACATTTTTTAGCGAACTTTTTTATTTAACGTCAAAAATTATTTTTGAAAAGCGTGTCACCCTTTAAGTAGTTAGTTTTTATGTTTTTCATATTTAAGATTATTTTTATGCTTTTTTTTCAAAAGTAGCCTACTTATGATAAGGCAATTAACGCTGTTCCCCTCACCTTTGGCCTTAGGTCTGAATTCGGATTGTACCCAAACCTTTTAAAATGACATTTAACACCCTAAACTTACAGTTATTCACGCGGGAAGTCCCAATTAAAATCAGTTAGAAAAATGGATGGAAAAGAGTAGAACATGTTTCTGAACTAATCATATCAAATAGAATTTAAGGCAATTTTAATTGTCTAATCTAAAGCCCTATTTTTTCTTCTCTTTTTTAATAATTATAGTATTTAACCATTTATTCTAATAGAGTGCTATAGTTTTTAATAATTAAGTTAATAAGTAAATTAGTTTGACCATAATTTTATATTCACACTCCACTCTTCTATAAGATAATATTAATATATTTATTATATATTAAATAAATAATTAAAAATAAACACATATCATATATAATCAATCTCTATATTTTTAAAAATCTTTGTTCTTCAAAAAATATAAAAAAAAAAGTCTTTCGTTTTTCTTAAAATTGTGAGACTAATAATACCAAAAATTGGTAAGACAAAAAATATATACATAAGATATATAAAAAAATTTATGATTAACACTAATAATATAAAAAATGAATATAAAACTTTCATTTACGACACAAAAAGATTATTATAGACATGAGATATATCCTATGACAAAATAGAAATAATATGAATTATGTAATTATTTTCATTTATTTGTCCATTTTATTTCTAAATGGCATATGTAATTAATGAAAATAATTATTTATAAATATCTTTTTCTATAATTATTTATATAACTTTTCATTTAATGCATATCCTTTAGTTTTCTCTTGTTTTTAGGGGAATTAGTTGTGATTTTTAAGAAAATATACATTTATTAATAAAATTTCAGAACAACTAGATATTTTTTTAAAGTAGACATGTTTATTGTTTTAAATTCTACAAGTTTTTCACTAAATGCATATTTTTTTAAGATTGAACAATTCCTTATTTTTTAGGGGAAATAGCAATGATTTTTAAGCAAATAGGTGTATACTAATTTAATAAATAAATATAAATTTGGAGTAAATATATTGTAAATTATTTTTGGCAATATATTTACATACTTTTGCTTAGATAAATAAATAAATAAATACATATATATGGATTGTAATAATTCTTTAAGTAAATATTATTGTAACTACTTACGAATATATCATACTTATTTCAGTAAAAAACATTCATCATTCTCTGATAATAGTTATTTATATAAATTTCATTAAAAGTGATAAAAAGATGATTGACAATAATATTTAGTAGTATCGATTAATTAATATTGAGTGTACTATGAAAATAATAAAATATACGTTAATATTCAAAAACGTAATCCTACTGTTCTGTAGAAATAATAGGAAGAACTTATTATTTATAATCAATACGTATATGTGAAATTAATTAAAATATTTATTATTTATAATTAAAGATAATAATCTAATTATTTAAGTTTTAAGTAACTTAAAATGGATAAATCTTTCCTACAATTTGAAATTTTAAAATCATTTAATTTGGCTATTAATTAGAATAAATAATAGTTAATAAATGTAGTTGATGTGTATTATAGTAAATGTAGTTTATAAATTTGTTGACTTTTTCTAAAACGGTTGTTTTCTAATTATTATTATCGGTTATTTAATAAAAATAAAAATTTTAAATGGTGGATTTGTCTAAAAAGCCCTTTCTTTTTGGAAAAAATTTCTATATAGATAAGTTTACTAATACTATGTTAACCAATAGTCAGGTTTCAAAAATTATAGGTAAATATGAGATTTTCAAAATGGTCAATAAATTTAGACCAAAATGCCCCTTCATCTATATAAAATAACTATACTGTAAATATGAGTCAATCGAATGAAAGTTATTGATATACCCGTCTATATACCATATAATTAAAGAAACTACACATTTTTCAGATTTAAATTTAAATTTACTAGATAATCAATCAATATCGTAATAAAATGATAATTTAGAAATAAAAATAAATTTGTTTACAAATAAATTATAAAAAAATAAATGTAAATCATTATTTCCTAAAACAATTAGAGTTTGAAAATCCCGCCCAAACATCAACCACTAGATAAATCATCTTCAATCTCCATCTTTTTATGTTAACTTAATAAAAAAATTGTAAATAAATGAATTGAGTTAAACATAAAAGAAAAAAAACTAAAATCTAAAAATATAATTCGTGAAATCAATCAAATATTACCGATGTTATAATTAATAAATGAGAACATGACATAAAGAAACATTATTGGTTTCAAAAAACACCAAAAACAATCTAAGATAAAGTTTAAATTTTGAAAAATTCCTACCAATCAGCACCAACATAATTCTTTATCAATTGGAAAATGAAAATAACAATCAAAATATTATTAACCATAATAATCTAAAAACAATTGAAATTAAAAATGTAAATCAATTTTTTCTAAAAAAAATAAGTATATGAAAATGTAAAAAATCCCGCCCAAGCATCAACTAGCAGGTAAATCAACTTCAATCTCCATCATCCTTCGAAAGCGATTAACACTATACCGACAATAATAGTCAATCGTCGGCAATAATGTTCAGTTGGCTTAACACTTTGATTTTTTTATTACAAGATTTTGATAATTGATGAATGAATTGTGGATTCAAATATAGATGAATGCCGAAAAAGGATGTTTTCTTGTGAATTGATAATCTAATGCCGAAAAAGGAAGAATATTTTTCCATAACAATAAAAGATAATCTAATAACCGAAAATGCTAAAATCACGAAAAATCAAATTTTATAATTAAATTACCAATCGAAACAATAAATTTTCATGACCAAAAATCTAGAATTATTGCGTGATTATATTAAGTTAAATATAACTATAAAAATTTGAATTTAAGAAACCGTAAATATGTCAACAAATTATTCATTGTTCTACTAATTAATTATAGTGGACCCACACAATCAACCACCTATAGAGGGCAAATCTGTCAATATGAAAATGAGATAAATAAACCGATGATATGACACTTCAAAAACTACTATTTACCTTAAAAAAAATCAGACTATTGCATAATTCTTACTTCTAGACTTGACTATATTTTTTTCTTTTTTGGGTCAAAAAATATAAAGCCCAATCCGTCCATCTGAAAAATTCCCTCTCATTTTGAAGATGAGCTTGTCGTTCCAACAGGGATTAAGGTCTTTCCATTTGGTTTGAGCTTCTCTGCTTTTGGTCATCAAAGTCTATTTCTACAAGCACTTACCAAAAGAAAAACAAGTTTTATCCTACAAATGGACTAACTGAACCTTGTCAATCTACGTTATAAAAAAACAAAACTAAGGGTAATGGAACAACAGTGTCATGTGTCCTATTAAACACTAAAAAACGAGAGGAAAAGCAAAAGGAAGTGAAAATGCAAAAGGAAATAAAAAGAAGAATATGTGTATCTAAAGGTGTCGTCTAGTCTTGTATACAGACTGTCAAGTCTAATTTGGAGATCATCTTGGTGGTTTATAATTTGAACATGAGGCCATTTTCGGATGATTTGAGGTCTACTCAGCATGAAATTCCATTAAAATAAATATATGTTTTTAGGTAAAAGTAGATTAAAACAAAGTCAATGGTTGAGATCATCCAAATTCCAAACATCACTCTTTCAACATCAAGTAAATGCAGCCCTCTCTGCTGTGAGATGAAACTTGGTTCCATTCCTACAACAAACATCTGGAACTACTCAATTTAAAGAATCACAATCACTCTGAAATTATATCAAGAGACTGACTACTCAGGCAGACTTCCAGCAACCTGAGATCATAATATTCTAACATTTTAAAGCATTTAATAGGTTCACTTTACACCATATCGGATCATAATGCACTTCAAGAAATGGATTACATTGTGCTTTGATGTGCTCAAATTCTATCTTGTCTCTCAAGGATAGGAAATCAGGAAGGACTACGAAAAGTATAAGCAAAGCCAACTATATATTCTTCATGGACACATCAGAGACATCCACATTAGCACATAATTTCCTCATGCAGAAGAAGTTGATGATATCCTGAACTTAATCAACACCTTCATGATTCGAAACCGAAGCAAGGCATATGCAGAGGGAGTAGCAGAATGGTTATTTACTATCAGTTCCCGGGTCTACTATGATTTTCCATCAACCTTCTCCAGACCATCTTCCAGCAGTAAAGCAAGGTCAAGCTTGTGACAAAATAGAGGAGAGGAATACCAATAACACAGCCTCCAGATGCAAAATTTACTAGTGTCTAGGAAGCAAAAAAGTTCAGTGAAAATCAAAAAATGCAGTTTAAAGCCAAGAAAGAGAACATCTCAAGCTTCATAATTACCATAAGGCTATGTTTGGATCTTGGAAATACGAAGGAAAGTAAACCAAATTACGGAGGAGTCCATTTCCATTGTTTGGAATCCTTGGAATATGGAGAGGAAAAAATTCATATACGAATTTAAGAATCTCCTCTTCTTTTCCCAACCTTCTCTTCTCATTTTTCTTTCCTTCATATTTTCTGCACTCCAAACATAGCCTAATAGTTCTTAAACAATTCAATTTAAAATTTAAAGAAGAAAAAACTTCAGAACTTCCTAACTCGACTATTATTAGTAACAGCTTATTCGAAAGAGGACTAGACTACATCCACGTGCTACCCACGTGGAAGTAAAAAACGATAACTATTATTGCCATGCAGTATCAGCAGCTCTTCAAGTTCAAGCCTAATGTGATTGTTACTCAACAACCACACGGCAATAGTCAACGAGGTCAAGATAATTTGAAATCTATAACCATCCAATGGAAAAATCAGCTCGTCTTTTTCTCACCCATGACAATAGAAGAACGTAGATTGTAGGCCTCTAATGTATGCATTTTTGCATGCACATGCATATATGCATGTCTGCAAGAGTTAGTACTTGAATATTTAGAGGACATTGAAGTCTTAAATTTAATAACAGTCAAGCTGGTTTCTGAGGGGTCAAACCTTGCAATGATCCACTACTTTCCTTAATGTAAAGCTTTATTATGGTTGTAATTCAGTTGTAATTTGGTTTGTTCTCGTTTCTTTTCAGTTTTTGGCAGATTGCTCATCCTCCAAAATCTGTTCTTGTACTCTCTTTTTCATTTAATATAGCTCTTATGTTTCCTACACAAAAAACCATAGGTGCTCAAGTTGTGATGTTCAGAGAAAGCTACCCACTGATACTTTGTTTTCTGAGGGAAATATGTGTTCTCTTTTAAAAAGACAGATTCAGTTTGTAAACCTATTAGAACTCCAAGCCAAACAGAGAAGCAGAAAATATCAAAGTTTGACATAAAAATTTTACAAGTTATTTTGAAAGATCATAAAAATAAGGACGGGGCTTTACCACTAATCCTGCAACAAGATGAACCGCAGGAACAAAATATTGGTCCATTTTCTTTCCCTCTACATATCCATTAAATGCAATAACCATCGAAGATGTATGGATTGTAACAAAAGCAAGCGCAATTATAGCTGTGAAGTACGAGACATAAATTGTTAGATAGAAAAATCAAACCATCACCAATTGATAATATTTCAATATGATTGTAACTGAGATGTCCGGTGTAATGAAGACAAACCAGATACAAGAAAAAATGGTATCTGTGAGCACTGATCAACAAAATAGGTGCCCGGACCAAATGCTGGTGTTAAAAGGCTAATGCAGAAAAACACAGCATGAGCCATGCCATGACCCAAACCACCAGCTGCATTCAACAGATTTTTTAAATGTCAGAATAAATCAGTCGAGCAAGTAATAATGACAAGATCAAAAGAAGAAGCTGCAAAGACATAATAGAACAAATTTTAATAATGTCAGAATAAATCTCATATGGTTGCTCAAGATTGATTGTCTGTAATAAGCTTTCTATGAGTACAAAAGGAATATGACAAACTGTTCGAAGCTTACCAAGAGCAATCTGCATTTTATCTGTTAGAAATAGGCGTGGTTTTGAAACTCTATCAGCAAAAGCATCCAGTATGTCTTCCAACCTCCTATAACATCAATGAGAACTCAGGTCAAAATGATGAATAACCATGACAAGCCATTCCGGCTTTCTACCATCAATTATCAAGCATAGAGATTATCTATCATTGCTCATAACAAGGCAATTAATAGCAAACAAGTCACAAATATACTTAAAAAGAATTCCTTTATAGCAGCTAGAGGGAACTCAGAAAATTAAAAGTGCTAGGTATAAGAAATGCCATTAGATTTCTTCACGTACTTGTAGACTATCCAGAAAAGAATCCGAAGGCCTTCTTGAAATCCAACTGATGTTACTATAAGAACTCCATAAGGCCACCATGTTGTGGATTCCAAAGGAAGAAAAGCCCTCCACAGCCCGGAGAGTATGATCAAACTTATAAGCCACAGCAGGGTACTAGTCACAGGATTCGTGAAAACAATAAGAGGCCAATTGACGAGATTTTAATGGAATATAAATAGTTAGAAGTAAGAACTTTTTTGTGTGAAGATAATCATAGTTTGCCCAGTTGGCTACCACTTTAAATCTTCTGCAGAATGTTAAACAGATAGAATACGAGAACTTGATTTCAGACTAAAAAGAAAAGATTTACGGGATCGTTTTTGGCAATTGTAAGTTAAAACTAAAAAGAAAGGGTATGCCATAGCTAGAGCTGCTCCTCTTAAACACAGAAATTAATGCTATTAACTGATATTATGCTACTCAAATGAATCGGCGATGGCATTTTCGTTTACAAATACTACCCCGCAAGTAATAATGCTTTTGACTGCATTCTCCTTACCGCCTCGCATATTACATCAAACCATGACAATAGAAACTCTGATTGATTGCTAAGAAGATGAAGGAAATGCTTAAAAAATGAAATTACAAAATGTACAAGACCCGAAAGCATTAGTTAAATTAAGTACATAGATAACCTAAACCAAAATGACAATGCGAATTCCACTTATCTTATTTCAACTAAGAAATGTTTAGAGAATTGCGTACCTAGAGAGGACGGTAAGGATCAAGAAGGGCTTTTTGGCAATTACAGACACAAATAGCGAGAGAGACGGGCCTAGCGCTAGTAACGAGTACCCGATCCCTGCTGCCACCGTCATCTCTCTCTCTCTCTCTCTCTCTCTCTCTCTCTCTCTCTCTGCGGAAGAAGAGAACCCGGAGAGACTCAGCCATTTACCTCTATAGGTCTATTTATCAAATGTAACGTTGATTTGTTTGAAGAATAACCTAAACAAAG
The DNA here is from genome assembly GCA_003255025.1 of Datisca glomerata. Taxonomy (NCBI): domain Eukaryota; kingdom Viridiplantae; phylum Streptophyta; class Magnoliopsida; order Cucurbitales; family Datiscaceae; genus Datisca; species Datisca glomerata. The sequence continues at coordinate 423,486 of QANY01012457.1, read as the reverse complement.
TCATTTTGGAGATTTAATCATATTTTCCAAAATTTAGGGAATTTTTCTCAATTTTCGGGAAAGATACTTTTACCATTCTTCGATTTTTTTTTTCTTGGGGTATATAGTGTTCTTTTTTTTGGCATCAGATTATCATTCAAAAACAATTAAGGACGATCGTGTCTAGTTATAAAGGTTTTGCCACTTTCAATTAACTAAGCAATAATTGTCAACTAAGAGGTTAATAGCTGTTTGTTTCGCGTAATCTAAAATGATTGTTGCAATTTAATTACGGATAATAATACAATTACTTGTAAATTAGATTGTCATGTTTGATTATCCATGATAATCCATGATGTGATGGGTGATATTTAATGATTGTAATGTTTGGTAAATGTTAATCTTGTTGTAAATTTATGTAAATAACAGGATGTTACATAAAATACTATTTTAGTTATGTATTATCTAAAAAAGTAATTTGCAGTGCAATTTTAACATTAATTTTGAATTAATTTTATTTAATATCTAAATAAACTAATAATGCTAGACTACATTTAAAAATATTTATAATCAAATTAATAAATTAAGACACATAATAAAAAATATTTTCACATGAAATTTTAACATTAATTTTTATTACTATTTCAATAAATTAATATTGCTAGAATAAATTTTAATAAATTTAAATTTAATTAAATTAATAAAAAGATTTTTATTAATTAATTAAAAATAACTTAATAAATTAATAAAAATAAATTTAAATTCATGTTTGAATAAATTAATAATGGTGGACTAAATTTTAAACAAATAAATTAGGATTACTTCCGTTTATTCTGCAATTCAATTGTCTCAAACTATTGTAAATTAGAATTACGTGCAAATTAGGATTGCATGTAAATTAGAATTACATTCTTATTTAAAGATTACTATAAGTAAACATGATAATTCAATTAAAAAATGATTACGAAAGAGGATGACCCGAAACAAAGGGGGCCTAAGAACTTCACCCTTCGTAAGAGTTAAGATCAATAATGCATAAGCCAATCTCTATTGAAGTTTATAATGACCTATTTAACATGGAAAGAAATAGGACCACTTTTTTTTTATTTTAGAAAATGGCCCAAATTTTTTTATTTACATCAATGACTGAATTTTCCTTCCTCTTTCTCCCTTTGTCCCTTCGTCTTCTCCTTTTATGTCTGCATCTTTCTTCTCTCCCTTCGTCTCTGCATCTTTCTTCTCTCCATTCGCCTTCGTCTTCTCCCTTTGTTTTCTTTGCTTCTTTCTTCTCTGCCTCTTTCTTCTTTCTTCTTCTTCATTTGTCTTCTCCATTCGCAATCTATTTTGGGGTCTCATGATCTATTTTTTTTCGGCTTCATGTATTTTTTATTTTTTATTTTCTTGATTTTATGGATTTATCATCAATTTATTATATGATTTTTTTATTTTGTGGTTTCATTTCTGGATATCTGAGATTCCAGCGAGAGAGAGGTTGAGAAGAGAATGAGGAGGCGAGGTTGGGTTTGATTTCTAGATTTCTGGGATTATAACAGAGAGTATATAAAATATATACTATAAATATATTATGATATAGTGATGGTAAATTAAAATATACTATGATATTTAAATATATCATGGTATACCACGGATGATATACAAAAATATACTATGGTATGTTGATGGTATATTATAATATATTATGATACATAAATATAGGCTACAATGCAATGCAATAAACACCCATGCCCTTTCAAATTTCTTTAAACACAGACCCCTGCACTTTATAATTGGCCATTCAAATCCTCACACTTTATAATTATATGCAAAACACATCCATCTCTCACGTTTATCGTTTATCACAGACAGAGATAGGGTTATCTAACTTGAGAAAGCAAATCCTCGAAGGAGAGAACACCAGCTTGAAGGAGAGAAAACAATTGGAGAAAACCTACCACTACACCTGCACAAGCTTGAAGGAGAGGCTCGAGATCGAGTTCATCGTCAGTGAAGCAGTCGAGATCAAGTTCTCTAGTATTGCTCTTCAATTTTTTTTCCTGGTTCTCTTTGAGATTGCTCTACGACTTATTAGCTCAAAATCTGGTATTCATTTTCTGGTTTCCTCTTTCAGATCTGCTCGAAATATGGTTCAGTCTAGTTCTCTTCATTGTTTCATTTTTTCAGGTTTGTCTTTGATTTATTTGCTCAAAATCTGGTGAAATATGGTATTCATTTTCCGGTTTCCTCTTTTTGTGGTTTTGTTGATTTCTCTTTGGTCTGTCTTCAATTTCTCTATTGATTTCTCTATGGTTTCTATTGTCTTCATTATTTCACTTAGAGAAAACTTTCAGGTTTGTCTTCGATTTAAACATTCTGCTTTGTTAGGATTTAGATATAATAGTGTGGTTTTGATGGATTTATATATTCTGTGGTTGTCAGTTTTGTGTTTTTGTGTGTGTTTTTTTTGTGTCTATTAAGATTTATATTTAGTCAGCTATGGGTGAGTCCTTTGTCTCAAATTTATTTTGTTTGTTTTTTTGTGTTGGGCCTTTTATGTTCCCTTTGTCTACTGTTGTATTATTGTATCTAATCAGTTATGGGTGGGTTCCTTATCTAAAATTTGGTTTGTTTATTCTTCTTGTTTTATTTGTTGTAATTAACAGAATGGAAACCATTACTTTCAAGTTGCAGCATGGTGGAAGGATAAGGTTTTCTCCAACAACTAGATATGAAGGTGGTGATAGATACATATGATATGGTTAGAGATTTGGGGTATGTAAATGTCGTAGACTATTGGTATAAATTTGAAACTGAGACATTTGATGATGGTTTGAAGGTCCTTAATTCTGATAGAGATGTGTATACAATGTTGGATGCCATTTATAATAAGAAATATAAGGTTGTTTAGGTGATTTTAGAACATCGGGTCGATTGTCCTGATGTCCCAGATGAACTCCCCATGCACTTCCTGATCCGAGATGGAATGATATCCATGTAGAGGATGAAGTACATAATTCTGACTTCCATGGAACTGATGAGTCTGAGTCGAGTGATGAGGAAAATTATAATGGCGATGACACCGAATCTTCAAATGAATTTAATGATGTTAGTTTGGATTATGAAGGCTTGGACCATTTATCTGAGTATGTGGATAGTGATGATATGGGGTCCGTGCATAGTTCATTTGATGAAAAAACAACACGACATAGGTACTCTAAGTTTCATGAGAAAACTGGAATGAGGAAACCTAATCACTTAGAGAAAAGAATGATATTTAGTTGTCATCAGGTTTTTAAGAAGGCATTGAAGGAGCTTGCAATTAAACATGGGTTTGATTATATTTTCAAGAAGAACCAAATTAAATGTAAGTTTTTCTGTATTATTTCTAATTTCTGTTAGCCTTATGATATAATGTATGATGCTTACTGGGAATGCATACTGCCGATTACACTTATATAATGCTTAGCATGTGCGGCAAAAAATGCATACTGTCAATTATACTTTTTTGAGTGGTTTTGCTTTGGAAATTTATGATCTTTTACCAAAAGGTATTCATGGTTTAAGGAGGGTGTGGGGGGCAGGTTGCAGATATGAAGGGCTAACTTCGTTCCTTTGTTTTGTAAAAAGCATGAGAGTTGTTGGTTCAATGCATTACCACAATAAACAATAAAAGCTTAAAAATCATAAATAATTAGGGGTCCACCGTTTTCTATGCCTAGAAAAGAAATTTTAATTTGGGTCCATTTCAATTAACTATGCATAGTTTTTGCTTAAATATACCTTTTCAATTGTATAATGCTTAACATACTCTCAACTATGCTTTTTGCTTTTTCAATTATATAACGCTTTTTCTTATAGTGCTTTTTTATTTATTAATTAAATATTGTAATCATATTAGGTTTAAAGATCCACATAAGTGAAAATAAAAGTTCTCAACATCAACCTCCATCATAGTGTAGGTGTTGGCATGGTTTCATGGTGGCTTTTTTGTTGCATGGGCATAATGTTTTTTTGTTAATACTCTTTTGGAACAAACTAGTTCATGGGTTATGTTATCTATGAAAGATGCATTGCTATTTGTTGATACTCTTTGTAATTGTTCTGTAATATCTTCAACAACTTCGTCTTATTTTTTTCTTTTGTTGATTGATGCAGAAAATAGTGAGGCTCATTAACATAATAGTATATGCATTTTAAATATTACCATTTGTTTTTATGCAGAACATGATATCTACAGCAGGTAAAGGATGGTTGATGAAATAAAAATTAATGAAAAATAGATATCTTGATTAGATGGCTTAGAGTAAATAATAACTGAAATCTCATATCACATATAAAATACGTGATAATATACACACATAACCAATATAATGAACAAAATAACTCTTTGTTTCTTCAATCTATTCACACATAACCAATATAATGAACAAAATAACTCTTTGTTTCTTCAATCTATTAACATATGTTCTCTGTTTCTTCAATTTCTCATTCAGACCGTTGATAGTGATTTCTAATTGTGAAATTTCCTCATTGAGTCCTTCTATAACGCTTTTAAATCTCCCACGATGAAGTTGATCTAGCCATTCAAAATATCCACAAGACGCACCATCCTCATATCTTACACATCCATAAAATTTCCTACTCAGGTTTTCATGAGTATATGAAATCTTCACTTCGGCTACTAGTGCACAGTAACAATATTTTATCAGAACGACATTTTCATCTGAACGTGAAGAGATTGAAGATGATGCCATGAAATCTAAACAAATTAATTAACAAACAATATCACATTAAAAGCATGGAAATTAGCAACAGTATGACAAATTAGCAAATAATATCATATTCAAAGCCTGGAGATCCTTCGGTACAAAGCATAATTAATTAGGAAACAATATCACATGTCAAGGCCTGGAAATCGTTCAATACAGAGCAGAAACAATTAGGAAGCACTATGACATTCAAAAGCCTTGAAATTATTTGATACAGAGTAGAAACAATATTAGCAAACAAAATCACAGAACTTTGTGTAAAAATTAACAAATAAAATTATTAAAAAATTAGCAGAAAAACCTGTAAAATCGAAGAGAAGAGAACCAACAGAACCATCTAGAGCTTGAAGATAAAGCAACAAAAAAATCGAATAGAACGGAACCAGATCTCAGGTCATAGACAAAGCAACCAAGAAAATCAAAGAGAACCAGAACCAGATCTCGAGTTCGAAGACAAACCTACAAAATTGAAGCTCAAACTGAATGTGTAGATCTCGAGCTCGAAATCGAGGGAGCTGCGTCTGAAATCGCGTTGAAGGTGTCGTGAAATCGGGCGTGAAATGGAGCTTGATCTCGAGCCTCTCCTTGGAGCTCGTGCAGGTGCAGGGGTATGTTTTCTACTAGTGTTTTCTGTCATTCGAGTTCATGTTCTCTCCTTTGAGGATCTGTTTTCTTAAGTTAGAAAATCATTACTCTGTTTGTGATAAACGGTAAACGTGAGAGGGGTGTGTTTTACGTATAATTATAAATTATAAAGATAAAATGGTCAATTATAAATTGCAGAGGTATATTTTATAGAAATTTGAAAGTGTAAGGGTATTTACTGCATTTTAACCATAAATATATACCATTGCATATTTTTATATACCATAATATGCCTATAAATAAATTTTTGCTAGTTTTATAAAAAAATGTAGCAGTTAGACAAAACAGGTCATTCTTGTAAATAGAACATTTTTTTGTCATTGTCTTCCTTGTTTTTAAAAAATGGACTATTTTCCTAAATGATCCATTTAACATTGCAACTAGGTGTCAAGTGGAAGTGCAAGTGGAAGTGCAGTGATGTTCAAAAATTATATATATAATTTAGAAACATTCTTTTAAAAAAATGAGAATCTTATTTAAAAACTAAAGTACATATTTTGTAGTCCCTCCCCCCCTAAAGGTTCCCACTTCCCACTATTTATTATTACACCTCACTCTTTCAAATTTTCTTGTTTTAAATACAACAATATTTTATACTTTCATATATTTTCAAAAAAAATTATCTTTTTCACTTACACACTCAAACCCATCACCTCTCTCTCTCCCTCTCTCCCTCAAGTCTCATTTGAGAGACAGACATCTATCTCTCTTTTTTTCATTATTTTTATTTCCCTCCCTCCCTCAACGGTACCATTTTGAGAGACACATATCTCTCTTTTTTTCATTATTTTTATTTTTTATTTACTCACACACTCAACCAATTACCTCTCTCTCTTTCCCCAATGGTCCTACTAATTTTTACACCTTCACTCTCTTAATTTTTTAATATTTTTTTGGTGAATTTCTTCTACTCTCTCCATCTTCAATATTCTTCAATCTAATCTATATTGTCTTGGCTAAGGGCTCACTACTCAAAATTTGTTAGGATCTGAACAAAATTGAACAAAACAATTATGGCCCTTTTGAGATAGTCGATTTTTCTCCTCCTTGTAAGATAATGTGTTGTTGTTCGTTTAACTCTTGTTCTCTAATAATTGATAGCTATTTTTTTAACATTCCATTGCTATTTGTTTGCTTATATTCACTTTAGATGCCTACTAGAAAATATGAATCCAGATTTGAAAAATGTAAAAAAAGATAAGGATAAATGAATTAATTCAATCACAAAAGGTAGCTCTTGATAAATTTGTTATTAATAATAAACATGTAGCAAATTCAACCAAAAATTTAGTTGAATAATTAATTTCAGAAAATAATGAGACACATATAGCTAATAATGAAAATATAGAAAATAATGGAACAAGTAATGAAGATGAAAACATTGATGAAATATTAAATTCTAATGTTATAGACATTTAAGATCTAGGAAATTGGAAAGAAATTAAAACAAAACTATGAGATTTGTTAGTAGAAAAAGGTTCAATTAGAGACAATAATATAAATTTCCCCAAAAATGAAAAACAATAGACATTTTTCTACCATTTAGTACATTTGAAAATTTCCAAATGGAGAAAAACATGATAGAAAATGCTTACTTTACACGAAAGAATTTGATAAAATATATTGTTTTGTTGAGAGTTATTTAACTCAATTTCAAACAAAAGTCAATTGGCTAATGAAAGAACTAAAGATTGAAAAACCCTATGTTGTAAACTTAAAAGCCATGAAATGCGTAACGAACAATTACTAATATGAGCACGTGGTTTGATTTAGAAATGAGATTGCTAACAAATAAGATGATTGATAAAAATACCCAAGAAAAAACGAACAAAGAAAGAGATCGTTGGAAGAAAGTATTATTAAGAATTATAGCAATTGTAAAAAATCTTCCTAAAAACAACTTACCATTTCGAGGAAACAAAGAAAAAATCTATCAAGAAAATAACGGAAAGTTTCTAAGCTTAATTGAAATGGTTACAAAACTTGATCCAATAATGCTAGAGCATATTCATCGTATGCAACATGGTGAGATTCATAATCATCATCTTGGACATAATATACAAAATGAATCATTCAATATGCTAGCATCTGAAATAAAAAGTATAATCATTAACACTATTGAGAATGCAAAGTATTTTTTTGTTGTACTTGATTGTACTCCTGATGCAAGTCATCAGGAACAAATGACTCTTATTTTAAGATGTGTGAATATTTCAACAACTCCAATAAAAATTGAAGAATATTTCTTAAAATTTTTAGAAATATATGATACAACTGGAAAATGTCTTTTTGGTGCACTTATAAATGTAATAAAAAATCTTGGACTTGATGTGAATCATATAAGAGGACATAGATATGGTAACGGATCTAACATGAAAGGAAAACATCAAGGTGTCCAAAAAATATTATTAGATATAAATCCTAGAGCATTTTATACACCATGTGGTTGTCATAATCTTAATCTAGTACTTTTTGATACGGCTAATTCTTGTCCTCAAGCAATTTTTTTTAATTTTATAACGAATATATTCTTTATTTTCTTCTTAAAAAATGTTGGAAAATTTTACAAGATCATTTATCTATTTTGTCAGTCAAACCAATATCTCAAACTTGTTGGGAAAGTTAAATTGTGTCAAGGAAATAAGATTTCAAGCTCCGCAAATAAAATATGCTTTACTTTAATTAGTAAAAGTTAGTGAAGATCCCAAAACACGTAGTGAAACTAATTGCTTAGCAACATATGAGATTGAGAATTTTGAATTCTTATTGGATGGTACAATATCTTATTTGCTATTAATTCAATTAGTAAGAACTTACAATCTAAGGACATGCATATTGATGTTGCTATTGATACATTAAAATGGCTTATTTCTTTTTCGAAAAATTATAGAGAAAATGGATTAATATTTGCTTTAATAACTTCTAAAGAAATAGCATCTGAATTGGAAATAGAATAAATATTTCATGAAAAAACATATAATTTGAAGATAGAATAATTCAATGAAATCAATATCGATGAAACGATAATATCTTCTAAAAAATATTTTAGAACAAATTATTTTATATATTGTAGATCAAGCTATTTCTTCTAGTGAGAATAGATTTGAAAATTTTAAATTATATGAAAACACATTTGATTTTTTATTTAACTTTCAAAAATTAAGACAATTAGGTGATAATAATTTACTGAAAGATGTTTAGAAGTTGATAATTTTTAAAACATGATTTGTCTTCTGATATTGACGACTTAGATCTATTTTCAGAATTAAAAGTACTAAGAGAAATTTTACAAGCTAAAAATAATACCACAATTGAAGTATTTAACTATATAAAAAACTTAATTATTTTCCAAATACTTCAATTTGATATATATGAAATTTCATCAAACAAAAGGATCTGTTGTAATTTTTTTGAAAACTAGCAGCAAGAGGCTTTATGAATTCTAGGGATTTGTTTTGGGTTTATTGAACCTAAGAATTTATATTGAAGTTTTTGATAACTTTCTAAACATGATCGATAAGTTTCGATATTAATGAATATCTATTGACTAATGAAAATGTGTGAGAAAGTTATGCTTTACCGATATAGTCACCAAAATTATATCGGTAGAAATTGAGTGTGGGCTCTCAAAATAACTGTGCAAGAGAAAACAAAAATGTCTCTTCCCCAAAGGGTTTACGAAGGTAACTAGTGAGGGAGAGTGAGAGAAACTTTTTTCTGCTTTGATATAACACACTGTGGTTAGGGTTAGGGATGTAACCCTAATACAATAGCTTATATATTAATTACAGAATTTATCCATATACCCTTACATGAAAAAACTGAAATTTGCATTCTCTCTACACTATGATGTGCGATTTTTATCTTTCTTAGAGCCAAATGATGTCCGAATTCATCAGTTCAAATCGATGAATTAAATTGATCCCTATTAATTAATTAATTTTATTTATTAATTATCTAATAATTATAAAATAAAAAATAATACATTTTAACATTAATTTTGGTCTTCACCAATTTAGTGATGACACCCATCTCATATGAGCTCGGGAATTGCACCTTGGTTCAAAACACGTTTTTGGTCCAACTGAGTTGTTTCTTATTCATGTCCTTATGACCTACTCCTGACACTGAATGGACCCACATGAACAAAGTTATGGGATTCAAAATACCCGCCTAATTTATTTCCATAAATTTTTAGTCTATTTAATCCCGACATCGTACGATCCCGCTATAGCCTCGGTACCGAATGAACTCTAGATTCATGCACGCTGTATTTTCTGTAGGTGCAAACAAACATTCTCATTTCGTGGTCCATAGAATATTTTATGGTATATCCCTTTAGGAATATCAGTAACAAGAGTGAGATTTTAAATTATCGTTTTACTTCTCTAGTTATTATTTCATTAACTCCTTTATTGACTGTGAATAGAAAGACATTTCAGTGAAGTATCTCGTACAAATCATCATGTCTTATTCAATGACTCATGTCATCGAGTACTAAACCCGGTTTATTTATTCACACACTCATCAATAAAATATAAGGTGATATTATTGTTTTTTCTGCTCAATAAAGCATAGTGAGGGTGAGTGAGAAAAACCTTTTTCTACTCTGATATAACAAACTGTGATTAGGGTTAGGAAGCCAACCTTAATGCAAACCCTTATATACTAATTACAGAATTTATCCATATACCCCTACATGAAAAAACCGAAATTTACATTCTCTCTGCATTGTGATGTACGATTTTTATCTCTCCTAGAGTAAAAACTCTGTCCAAGTTCATCAGTTCAAATAAATAAATTAAATTGATCCCTATCAATTAATTAATTAATTTTATTTACTAATTATCTAATAACTAAAAAATAACAAAATAGTTAATTTGAACATTAATTTTGGTCTTCACTAATTTAATGATGACACCCATCTCATATGGGCTTGGGAAGTGTACCTTGGTCCAAAACATGTTTTTGGTCCAACAGATGTTATTTCTCATTTTTGTCCTTATGACCTACTCCTGACACCAAATGGACCCGCATGAACAAAGTTATGAGATTCAAAATACCCGGCCAGTTTATCCCCATAAATTCCCGACCTATTTAATCCTGACATCATACAATTTCACTATAGGTCCGATACAGAATGAACTCTAGATTAATGTGTGCTATATTTTCTGTTGGTGCAAACAAACATTTTCATTTCGTGGTCCACAGAATATTTTATGGTATTACCCTTTAGGAGTATTAGTAACAAGAGCGAGATTTTAAATTATCATTTTACTCCTCTAGTTATTATTTCCTTAACTCCTTTATTGACTGTGAATAGAAAGACATCTCAGTGAAATATCTCGTACAAATCACCATGTCTTATTCAAAGGCTCATGTCATCGAGTACCAAACCCGATTTATTTATTCACATACTCATCAATAAAACATAAGGTGATATTGTTATTTTTTCTGCTCAATAAAGCATAGTGAGGGTGAGTGAGAAAAATCTTTTTCTACTCTAATATAATACACTGTGATTAGGGTTAGGGACGCAATCCTAATGCAATCTCTTATCTACTAATTACAGAATTTATCCACATACCCTACATGAAAAAACCAAAATTTACATTCTCTCTGCATTGTGATGTACGATTTTTATCTCTCCTAGAGCCAAAATTCTGTCCAAATTCATTAGTTCAAATCGATGAATTAAATTGATCCTTATCAATTAATTAATTTATTTATTTTATTTACTAACTATCTAATAATTGAAAAATAACAAATAATTAATTTGAATATTAATTTTGGTCTTCACTAATTTAGTGATGACATCCATCTCATATGGGCTCGGGAAGTGTACCTTGGTCCAAACATGCTTTTGGTCCAACTGACGTTATTTCTCATTCCTGTTCTTATGACCTACTCATGACACCAAATGGACCCACATGAATAAAGTTATGAGATTCAAAATACCCAGTTAATTTATCTCCATAAATTTCTGACCTATTTAATCCTGACATCATACGATATCACTATAGGTCCTATACAAAATCAACTCTAGATTCATGTGTGTTACATTTTCTGTTGGTGCAAACAAATATTTTCATTTCGTGGTCCACATAACATTTTATGGTATAACCATTCGGAAATATCAGTAACAAGAGCGGGAATTAAAATTATTGTTTTACCCCTCTAGTTATTATTTCCTTAACTTTTTTATTAATTGTGCATAAGAAAAACATTTCAATGAAGTATCTCATACAAATCACCATGTCTTATTCAATGACTCATGTCATCGAGTATTAGGCTTGGTTTATGTATTCACACACCTCATCAATAAAGTATAAGGTGATATTGTTGCTTTTTCTGCTCAATAAAGCATAGTGAGGGAGAGTGAGAGAAACATTTTTCTGCTCTGATATAACACACTGTGATTAGGGTTAGGGATGCAATCCTACTTCAATCCCTTATATACTAGTCACAAAATTTACCCATATACCCTACATGAAAAAACTAAAATTCACATTCTCTCTACTCTATGATGTTCGATTTTTATCTCTCATAGATCCAAAATTCTTTCCAAATTCATCAGTTCAAATCGATGAATTAAATTGATCCCTATCAATTAATTAATTTATTTTATAACTAACTATCTAATAATTAGAAAATAAAAAATAATTAATTTGAACATTAATTTTGGTCTTCACTAATTTAGTCATGACATCCATCTCATATGGGCTCGAGAAGTGTACCTTGATCCAAACACGCTTTTGGTCTAACTGATGTTGTTTCTCATTCCTATCCTTATGACCTACTCCTCACAACGAATGGTCCCACATGAACAAAGTTATGGGATTCAAAATACCCGGATAATTTTTCTCCATAAATTTTCAGCTTATTTAATCCCGACATTGTACGATTTCACTATAGGTCCAATACCTAATGAACTCTAGATTCATGCGCGCTATGTTTTCTGTTGGTGCAAACAAACATTTTCATTTCATGGTCCAAAGAATATTTTATGGTATAACCCTTCGGGAATATCACTAACAAGAGTGGGATTTAAAATTATCATTTTACCCCTCTAGTTATTATTTTCTTAATTCATTTATTGACTGTGAATAAGAAAGACATTTCAGTAAAGTGTCTCGTACAAATCAACATGTCTTATTCAATGACACATGCCATCGAGTACCAGGCCCGGTTTATTTATTCACACACTCATCAGAAAAGCATAAGGTGATGATGTTGTTTTTTCTGCTCAATAAAGCATAGTGAGGGAGAGTGAGAGAAACATTTTTCTGCTCTAATATAACACACTGTGGTTAGGGTTAGGGATGCAACCCTAATGCAATCACTTACATACTAATTACAGAATTTACCGATATACCTCCACATGAAAAAATTGAAATTTACATTCTCTCTGCACTGTGATGTGCGATTTTTATCTCTCATAGAGTTAAAATTCTGTCCAAATTCATCAGTCCAAATCGATGAATTAAAATGATCCCTATCAATTAATTAATTAATTAATTTTATTTACTAATTATCTAATAATTAGAAAATAACAAAATAATTAATTTGAACATTAATTTTGGTCTTCGCTAATTTAGTGATGACACCTATCTCATATAGGCTGGAGAAGTGTACATTGGTCCAAAACATATTTTTGGTCCAACTGACGTTGTTTCCCATTCTTGTCGTTATGACTACTTCTGGCTTATTTAATCCCGACAACGTATGATTCCAGTATAGGTCCGATACTGAATGAACTCTAGATTCATGTGCGCTACATTTTCATTTCGTGGTCCACATAATATTTTATGGTATAACCCTTCGGGAATATCAGTAACAAGAGTGGAGTTTAAAATTATTGTTTTACCCCTCTAGTTATTATTTTCTTAACTCCTTTATTGACTGTGAATAAGAAATACATTTTAGTGAAGTATCTCGTACAAATTTCCATGTCTTATTCAATGACATATGTCATCGAGTACCAGGCCTGGTTGATTAATTTACACACTCATCAATAAAACATAAGGTGATATTATTTCTTTTACAATCTTACCACGAATTTCATATCTGTGAATCAAGCAACTCCAGCATTGTTGAATCACGATCCCCACAGTCGAGGCATTGTCTGGCAATTCAAACTCACTCATTTTGCATATCAAAGATTACAAGTAAATAAATCAAGTTTCGTATTCACCTCAGGATTATGGTAATTACAAAAATACTCTTAAGGTGTAACAATTAGATTTAGGGCTAGATAAACAAGTTGCTCTAAACTAATTGGTAAGTGGTCTCTTCAATATGTTCCATAACATGTCTAGGTCAACCGTTAGAGTCTCCACTCCCATGTCACGAGATCGACATCCTTTGGTTCAACCTAACAGTCATAATTGGACCCGATTATCCAGTAGATCCTATGACTGCGAGTAATATTCTGAACTATCTCAGAAGAGTTCATCTGAAAGACTGCTCGGTCTTTACTCTTCTTTCATTGATAACAGTTCCAGGACTTAAGTAAGTGATATAAACACACTATAATTAAAGAAAATTTTCATTTATTCATAAAATTCAGTACTACATAAATGTTAATAAATAATTATTTACTCATAAAGAGTTATTACACCCTACTTTATGGACACAATTCCAACAATCTTCCACTTAGACTAAAGTAGGTGTGTACAATCTCATATCTCCATGCCCTCTAGACGACCTTCAAAGACTTTGGCGCTTAAATTCTTTGTGAATGGATATGCCAGGTTGTTGAGTATGTGTGTTACTTCAACATCTCCACGCTTAATAATCTCTTTGATGAGGTGGTACTTCGACTCTATGTGTTTGGATATTTTATGGCTCCTCGGTTTCTTCAAGTTTGATACATCCCCACTGTTGTCATAATAAAGTGTCATGAGTTTGTCAGCATCTGGAATGACTTCCAGAGTCTTTAGGAACTTTCTAAGCCAAATAGCCTCCTTTGCAGCTTCACAAGCCGCCTCATGCTCAACTTCCATGGTAGAATCAACAATGCAAGATTTCTTCATACTTCTCCATACTACTGCTCCACCATTCAGGATGAACACCAATCCTAATGTGGACCTCCTAGAATCCTTGTCCGCTTGAAACTCAGAGTCAGTATAACCCATCATATTCAGGTCAGTACCTGAATGAATACACAAGCATGTAGTTTCTCGTTCTTCTAAGATACTTGAGGATATGCTTGACAGCATTCCCATGCTTGAGTCCATGATTAGCAACGACTCACCACTCCTACGACGTAGAAAATATCTGGCCTCGTGCAAAGCATTACATACATGAGACTTCATATGGTTGAGGCATAGGGAATCTTTCTCATCTCCTCCTCTCCTTGAGGAGTCTTGGGAGACTGCTTCTTGGAGAGGGTGACTCCATGTATAAAGGGAAGATATCCCTTCTTGGAGTCTTGCATGCTGAAATGACCCATCATGTCAATATAAGATGCTTGAGATAGTGCCGACTGTCTGTTCTTTCGATCCTGAAAAATCTGAATACCTAAGACAAAGGCAGCTTCCTTAAGATCCTTCATATCAAATTGCTTTGTAAGACAAATATTGACATTAGATAATTTTTCTACATCATTCTCAATGAGTAGAATATCATCCACGTACACAACTAGAAAAACCACCTTCCCTTTGTGTATTAGCTTATACACACATGGTTTGTCCACTAGTTGCTTGAAATCGTAGTTGTTGACAGTTTCGTCGAATTTGATATTCCATGAACGGGATACTTTCTTAAGCCTATAAATGGACTTCAACAGTTCATAAACCTTTCCCTCTTGGACTTTCTCCATGAACCCATCTGGTTGAGCCATATAAATGTGCTCTTCAAGATTTCCATTCGAAAAAGAACTCTTGACGTCCATCTGTCATATTTCATAATCGAGGGTAGCAACAATGGACATGAGGATTCAGATGGATTTAAGCATGAACACCACCAGTAAGAAAATATCCTCATAGTCAATACCTTTCTTTTAGGTGTAGCCCTTGGCTACAAGCCTAGCTTTGAATTTACATTCCCATTTGAATCTCTCTTTTTATTATAATCCATTTATACCCTATGAGTTTTACTCCTTCAGAAGGATCTACAAGCTTCCAGACTCCGTTCGAGTACATCGATTATATCTCAATGTTCACGACGTCTTGCCATAGGTTTTCTTCAAGACCAGCGATGGCCTGCAAGTAGGACATAGGTTCATCACGATCCTTATCTGAGATTGTTGTTAAGGAATCTCTATAAGACATGTACATGTCAGGTTGTCTCACAGCCCTCCCACTACGTTGAGGCTCCTACTCCTATTTTGGTTGGGGAGTCGTTGTCTTCCCACTCAATAATTCCTCTAGCACAAGTGTCCTTCTCGACTTTATACTTTTTATGTAGTCCTCTTCAAGAAAATATGCATTTGTGCTAATGAATATTTTCTTATCAATTGAACTATTTAAGACGTATCCCTTCGTTCATTTGGGATGTCCTACAAATAGGTATAATTCTAAATGACTGGCCAACTTGCCAGTCTTCGGTCTCAGTACGTGTGCCAGGCATCCTCATATCCTAAGGTGGCTTACGAATGACTTTTCTCTACTCCATCTTTCATATGGTATGCTAGGCAGCGTCTTCGACGTAACTTGGTTCAGAATATATATCGTTGTTTCCAAGGCATATCCCTAGAATGAATCTGAGAGTTTGACATACCATTCTATTAGAGTTTGACATACCATTCTGTTATGGAGTGCCAGGTGCTGTAAGTTGAGAAAGAATACCTTCTTCCTTAAGAAAGTATTTGAACTCTTTCAGCAAGTACTCTCCATCACAATCAGATCTTAGTGTTTTGATTTGTTCCTCTAATTGCTTCTTAACCATAGCCTTTTACTCTTTGAACTTTTCAAAGGTTTCAGACTTTTGGTGCATTAGATAAACATGTCCAAAACGTGACTAGTCATGTTTGAAGGTTACGAAATATTCATAACATCCTCTTGCTTCAATATTTAATGACCCCATATACATCACTAGGCACGAGTTCGAGGCATTCAATGGCTCTTTCACCCTTCGCTGAAAAGGGTTTCTTTGTTATTTTGCCTTCTATGCAAGATTCGCATGTGGATAGTGATCTCACACTTAAAGTTTGCAATGAACTATCCTGTGTAGGCTAATGTGACCAAGACGCAAGTGCTAGAAGTAGGTTAGATTGATTGAGTCAAACTTCAACCTTTTACTATCCCTTTGTAAATCACTATTTACTTCAGTGTCAAATATCATTGAAACTTTTGGTTTTACATATAAAATGTTGTTTATCATGCTTGCAATAGTAATTAAGCAATCATTTCTAAAAATATCAATATCATTATCAATGAAATCCAAAGAAAATCCTTGCTCGATTAAACTATCTACTTAAATGAGGTTTTTCCAAAACATTGGGATATAACAAACGTCATGCTGTTGGATCGAGTTTTAAAATTTGATGAAAAATAAATGAACCATGAATGGTTCATGGGTATAAAATAAGAAAAAATCACAACAAACATTTAATCATATTAAATATAAAACTTTTTCTACGATCATGCGTATTTAGATAAATGTTTTTATAATAGGTAGAAACAATTTTATACATTTCTTGTATCAGAAAAATTCTGACTTGGTGATATCCTTTTGATTGTACCACATTTTTCATTCTTTGGGATATGTAGAACTTGAATCAATCTTCACACCAACAACCATTTGTAGGATTCAGAAGTATTTCTCACAAGATATCTTTAGGAATTGTGTGTGGGCTCTGAAAACAACATATGAAAGATAAACAAATTTTTTTCTTCCTCTAGGGTTTGGCGACAACAGGGAGAGGGGAGAGAGAAATTATTTTCTTGCTCTTTGTAATCACACACTGTGGTTAGAGTTAGGGAAGCAACCCTATTATCATCCCTTATATAATAATTACAAAATTTACACATAACCCCTATATTAAGTTGCCAAAATTCACCATCTCTATGTACTACTCTAGTGTCCAAATTCGTCAATCTAAATTAATAAATTAAATTGATTCCCATCAATTAATTAATTAAATTTTTTATTTACTAATTATTCAGTTATGACAGTGATCACATATGGGTTCATGAAGTGTATCTTAGTCCAAAACACGTTTTTTGATCCAACTGATGTTGTCGAATGAACACACACGAATAAAACTATGTGATTCAAATAACTGACTAATTTATCTCTATAAACTTATGACCTATTTATTCCCGACCTCGCACGACTCCACTATAGATCCGATGCAGGGGCGCTACATTTTCTATTGGTGCAAATAAACATATTTATTTCACAGTACATAGAATATTTTATGATGTTACCCTTCATGAATATCAATAACAAGAGAGGGGTATAGAATTACCATTTTACCCATCTAGTTATTATTTTCCTAATTCCTTTTATTGACTTTCAATAAGAAAGACATATCAGTGAAGTGTCTCGTACAGTTCACAATGTCTTATTTAATGACTCATGTCATCGAGTACTAGGCCTAGTTTATTTACTCACACGCCCATGAAAAAGCATAAGGTAGTATTCTTGTTATTGCAATCTCACGACAAATTCTATATCTACGATTCACTCAACTCCAACATAGTTGAATCACGATCCCAACAACCAAGGTATTGTCCGACAATTTAAACTCACTCATTTGGAGTATCAAAGATCGCAATTAACTAAGTTGAATTTCGTATTCGCCTTAGGATTAAGGTAATCATGAAAAAAAACCTTAAGATGTAAAAATTAGATTTTGAGCTAGATAAACAGCTTTCCTCTAAACTAATTTGTTACTGGTCTATTCAATATGTTCCATGATATGTCTAGGTCAACCGTTAGAGTCTCCACTCTCATTCCCGAAGACTGGCATCCTTTGGTTCAACCTAACAGTCGTAATCAGACTCGATTGCCCAGTTGATCCTAAGACTACGAATAACATTTTGAATTATTTCAGAAGAGTTTGTCTGGAAAACCACTCTGTTTTTACTCTTCTTACGTTGATAATTATTCTAGGACTTTAGTAAATTATAAACACACTTTAATTAAATGAAAATTTTCATTTATTCATAAAATTTGATAAATACATAAATGTTAGAGAAATAACTAAAAACTCAAAAATAGTTATTACACCCTACTTTATGGAGACAATTCCAACAAACTTCTACTTGGAATAAAGTAGGCGTGTGCAATCTCATATCCTCACCCCCTCCATATGACTATCAAAGACTTCACTGCTTAAAATTTTCGTGAATGGACATGCCAAGTTGTTGACCATCGATATGTGTGTTACTACAACATCTTCATGTTGAACAATCTCTCAGATGAGATGATACTTCTGCTCTATGTGTTTGTATCTATTTAGCTCCTCGGTTCCTTCGAGTTTGCTACAACCCCACTATTATCGCAATAAAGTGTCATGGGCTTTTCAACATCAGGAATGAATTCCAAAGACTTCAGGAACTTTCTAAGTCAGATTGCATCATTTGCAGCCTTACAAGCCGTCACATACTCAGCTTCGATTGTAGAGTCAGAAATGCAAGATTGCTTGATACTTCTCCATACTTTTGCTTTAACATTCAAAATGAGCACTAATCGTGAACTGAAACTCCTGAAATCCTTATCTGCTTGGAAATTGGAGTCAGTATTTGATAGGATCAATCGATTTTAAAATTAAATAAAATTAGATTTGAACCGCGAACGGTTCGTGGGAGAAATATCAAATTTTTTTATTTAACTTATTTAATCATATTGAATAATTTAAAACCAATTTAAGTTTGATAATTCATATATGATATTAAAACAAATAGAGTAAGGGAAAATGATTTTTCACCTTTACTCTGTATCAGAGAATTTATGAACTGGTGGAACTCCCTTGAGCGTTCTTCATGTTCTTCAAGCTTTAAGATCAAAATCATGAACTTGATCTTCTACAAACGATTTGTGATTCAGTGCACTAACAACAACCCATTAATTTTTAGTAATATATCTCAAAAGAATTTTACATAAGAATTTGAGTGTGGGCTCTCAAAACGATTGAAGAAAAAAAATCAAATTTTCCCTTCTTCAAATTAATTTCGGCGGCAACATTAGTGAGAGGAGAAAACGTTTTTCTCTTCCTTTTGTGTGTTGATAACAACAACTATATCTTATCCTCATGATCTCTTTGCAATAAAATTGCTATTAGATATTTATCAAAAGGTAATTTTTATTATTTACAAATATACCCATATATTATAAAATTTCCAAAAATTTCTCTAATTAACTAATTATCCAATAAATAGAAAATAATAAATAATTAATTCAATACAACAATTACACTTAACTAACTTAAGTGACATCACCTATTACATATGGTTGTAGGAAATATGTCTTGGCACCAAAACACATTTTGGTCCAACTTAGTTCTTTTTTCAATTCCTGTTTTCTGAGCTATTTCTGAGACTGAATGGACCCATATAAGAAAAGCTTAGGATTCAAATACCAGGTGAATATACTCCATAAATTCTTGACCTATTTAATCCTGACATCGTACGACTCCACTATAGGTTCAATGCCGAATCAACTCTCGATTCATGCACGCTACCTTTTTTATCGGTGTAAATAAACTCTATTTAGTTTTACGGTCCACATAATATTTTAACATAATAACCATCATGAATATCAGTAACAAGAGTGGAATGTAAAATTACCATTTTACTCCTCTTGTTATTATTTTCTTAACTCTTTTATTGACTGTGAATAAGAAAAATATTATAGTATATTGTCTCGTATAATTCACAAGCCTTATTCAATGACTCATTTCATCGAATACTTGGCCAAGTTAATTTATTCACACACCCATCAATAAAGCATAAAGTGATATTGTTGCTTTCACAATCTAACCATGAATTTCCATATCTGTGAATCACGCAACTCCTACTTAATTAGATTACAATCCCAATAGACGAGGTATTGCCCGCCAATTCAAACACACACATTTGACATATCAAAGATTGCAACTAACCAAGTCAAGTTACGTATTCACCTCAGGTCAAGGTAATTACAAAAATATCCTTAAGGTGTAACAATTAGATTTAGAGCTTGGTAAATGATTTTGGTCTCTAAACTAATTTGTTACTGGTCTATTCAACATGTTCATAACATGTCTAGGTTAACAATTTAAGTCTTCACTCTTATGCCTCAAGACTGACATTATACGGTTCAACCTAACCGTCATAATCAGATTCGATTGCCTATTCGATCCTAAAACTGCGAATATCATTCTGAACTATTTTAGAAGAATTTGTCTGGACACGCTTCTGTCTTCATTCTTCTTTCGTTGACAATAGTTTCAGGACTTGAGTAATTTATAAACACACTTTAATTTAAATAAAACTTTTAATTTATTCATAAAAATATTTAGTAATACAAATGTCTGAGAAATAACTAAATGCAAGTAAATAGTTATTACACGTTACTTTATGGCCATTTTCCAACAATCTCCCACTTGGACTAAAGTAGGCGTGTGCAATCTATTATCTCCAAGCCCTCTAGATGACCATATAAAACTTTACTGCTTAAAGTCTTCGTGAATGGATTTGCCAGGCCGTTGATCATCAAAATATGCATAACCACAACGCCTCCACGCTGAACAATCTCTCTAATCAGGTGATACTTACATTCTATATGTTTGGATCTCTTATGGCTTCTAGGTTCCTTAGAATTCACTACAGCCCTACTGTTATCACAATAAAGTGTCATGGGCTTGTCGACGTCTGGAACAACTTCCAGAGTCTTCAAGAACTTCCTAAGCCATACAACCTCCTTTGCAGCTCCACAAGCTGTCAAATATTCACCTTTCATGATAGAATCAGCAATGCAAGACTGTTTGATTCTTCTCTATCCAACTGCTCCACCATTCAGGATGAACAATGATCTTGAAGTGGACCTCCTAGAGTCCTTATCAGCTTGAAAATCGAAATCTGTATACCCCATCATATTCAAGTAACTACATGAATACACAAGCATATAATTCATTATTCTTTTAAGATACTTAAGGATATGCTTGATGACATTCCAATGCTCGATTCTAGGATTACATTGGAAACGACCTACGCCCACGACATAGTAAATATCAGGTCTAGTGCAAAGCATCGCATACATGAGGCTTTCTACGGCTGGGGCATAGGGTATCCTTCTCATGTCTTCCTCTTCTTGAGGAGTCTTGGGAGACTACTCCTTGGAGAGGCTGAGTCCATGTCTAATGGGAAGAAATCCCTTCTTGGAGTTTTGCATACTGAAGCTATCCAACACCTTATCAATATAAGATGCTTGAGAAAGTGCCAATTGTCTATTCTTCCGATTTTGAAAGATCTAAATACCTAAGAGAAATGAAGCTTCTTCAAGATCTTTCATGTCAAATTGGTTTGCAAGTCAAAACTTAACATCAGACAATTTTCCTACATCATTCCCAATGAATAGAATATCATCTATGTACAAGACTAGAAAAACCACATTCCCTTCGTGTGTCAACATATAAACAAAGGATTCATCCACCAACTGTTCAAACTCATAGTTCTTAACAGTTTCGTTGAATCTTATATTCCACGACCATGACGCTTGCTTAAGTCCATAAATGGAATTTTGTAGTTCGTAAACTTTTCCCTCTTGGACTTTCTTTATGAACCCGTCTGGTAGAGCCATATAAATGCGCTCTTCAAGATTACCATTCAGAAAGGCAGTCTTGACGTCCATTTGCCAGATTTCATAATCAATGGCAGCAACAATGGACAAAAGGATTTAGATGGATTTAGGCATGGCTACTGATGAGAAGGTATCCTCGTAGTCTATACCTTCCTTTTGAGTGTAGCCCTTGGCCACTATCCTATCTTTGAATGTCTCTACATTCCCATCCGGACCTATTTTCTTCTTATAGATCTATTTGCATCCTACGAGTTTTATCCCTTCAAGAGGATCTATAAGTTTCTAGACTCTGTTCGAGTACATCAAATGTATTTGACGTTCACGACTTCCTACTATAACTTTGCTTCAGGACCAGCCATGGCCTCCAAGTAAGAGATTGGTTCATCTAGGTCCTTGTCTGAGACAACTATCAAAGCTTATCCATAGGACATGTACCTTTCAGGTTGTCTCACAACTCTCCCACTAGTCGAGGCTCCATAGTCTCTGGGTCCTATCGTAGTTCTTCCATTATTGAATCAGAAACAATTTCTGATTGAGGAGTCAATGTTCTCCCACTCAATAATTCCTCTAGCATAACTGTGCTTTTCGGCTGTACACTTTTAGTATAATATTCTTTGAGAAAATGAGCATTCGTGCTAACAAATATTTTCTTGTCAATCGTACTATAGAAGATATACCCCTTCGTTCCCATAGGATATCCTATAAACATGCACAATTCTGAACAACTGGCCAACTTTCCTATCTTTAGTCTCAGAACATGTGCTAGGAAACCCCATATTCTAAAATGGTGAACGAACGCCTTTCGCCCATACCATCTTTCATATGGTGTACCCGGCACTGTCTTTGATGGAAGTTGGTTCATAATATATGCCGCTATTAGTAAGGCATATCTCCAAAATGAATCTGAGAGGGATGAGTAACTTATGGATCTAACCATATCCATTAGAGTTTGATTTCTTCTCCCTGATACACCATTTAGCTATGGCGTACCAGATGCTGTAAGCTGAGAAAGAATACCTTCTTCCTTAAGAAAGTCCTCCAACTCTCCTAGCAAGTACTCTCCACCACGATCGGATCGTAGTGTTTTGATTTGTTTTTCTAATTTCTTTTCAACCAAGGCCTTATATTGTTTGAACTTTTCAAAGGTTTCAGACTTTTGATATCTTAGATAAACATAAACTAAACGTGAGTAGTCATCAATGATGGTTACGAAGTATTCATAACCTCCTCTTACTTGGATATTCAATGGTCCACATACATCACTATGTATGAGTTCAAGGCATCGAGTGGCTCTTTCACCTTTTGATGAAAAGGGTCTCTTGGTCATTTTTCCTTCTATATAGGATTCACATGTGGGTAGTGAACCCACACTTAAAGATTGCAAAGGACCATCCTTCACAACTCTTTTAATCCTTTCTTGGCTAAAATGTCCAAGACGTAAGTGCCACAGATAGGTTAGATCAGTTGAGTCATAGTTCAACCTTTTACTATCCCTATGTGAATCGATATTCACTTCAGTGTCACAAATCATGGGTACTACAGGTTTTACTTGATATAATTTATTAATCATTCATGCAATAGTAATTAAGCATTCATTTCTAAAAATACCAATATCTTTATCAATGAATTTTAGATCAAATCCTTGCTCAATTAATGCACCAATAGAAATCAAATTCTTCCCAAAACTCGGGACATAATAAACATTACGCAAAATAATAAAATGCTTCTCAAAACATAATTTAAAAGTTTCCACTGATGTGGCCGATACTAGTGCTTCATTCCCCTAGCGGAAGTTGAACTCGTCCTCGTCAAGCCTTCTGAATTCCCTAAACCCCTGTAGGGAGCAACATATGTGGATAGTAGCTTTAGAGTCTACAATCCAAGAAAAAATGGAGTCAACTACATAACAGGCATCAATAACCATTACTATACCTTTAGATCTCAACCCTTTAAGATACTCTGGGCAGTTGCGTTTCTAATGACCAACAGCTCCACAGTGATGACACTTGTCTTTTGACTTGTCTACTCTCGCGGTGCTCTTGCCTTTAGCAGCTTTTGACTTCTGCTTCTTCACTTTCCTTGGACCCCTTCTCTATTTCTTCTTAGAGCTAGAGGTGGAAGGCCTACTTTTAGTAAAGTTAGCCTCTCCAGGTTTCCTCTTGCCCTTTAGAAGTAGGGTTTCAGCAGTCTGCAGCTCCTTCATGAGCTCAGGAAGTGAGTAGTTCAGCTTATTCATCGAATAATTCTCAAAGGTACTAGGAAAAGTCTCTAGGATCATATCCACTTGAGTATCGCCATCGACTTGAGCACCCATGATCTTCATATCGTTCATATAACTTATGATCAACATCATATGTTCTCTAAGAGGAGTTCCAGGTTCCATCCTACAGTTCATGAAGTTACACACAGTTGTTTGTCTGGCTTGACGACCCTGATCCCCGAACATTTCGGTGATGTTTAACATCATATCAGTGGCGGTCTCAAAGTTCTAATGCTGCTGTTGCAACACATTGCTCATAGATGATTAGATGTAACATCTAGTGATCTCATCAGAATGCAACCAAGAAGCATAATCATCATTTTTCTCTTGAGTCGATTCAACAATAGGCTCAAGAGTACAAGGGGTAGTGAGCACGAATTTGGGCTTTTCTACCGTCAGCACGATATCAAGATTTTGTTTCCAATCCACATAATTTTCACAGTTGAATTTGTTCGCGTTAAGATAGTCGAGAGAGGGGATATCGACATGATTATTGAAAAGAATAAATAAAGTGGTGTAAATAAATAATATATCCACCATGATGTTACAATAAAAAATGATAGTTTGTCTCATCAAGGGATGAAGTCCAAACTATCTCCTATCTTAAAGAGACTCCTCCCATTTGGTTAATAGTCAAATGTCTCTACATCTAGCTTAACCAATCACCAAATGATTTTGGTCACCTTGGCCCCATTGACTATCCCCTATTGGGGGGGTTCCAATGTGCTTCAGTCTAAGTGTTTAACCAACACATCGACTCTTAAAGGTTGCTATGGACCAACAGTTTGTCTAGGAGACGACCCTGCCCCACCATGCACTTTAGAAGTCTTAGCTTCTGAAGCAACTCGTTGACTCAAAGTGACATGATTCCAAAGTTTCTCACATTCAAGTGAGGACCTCTATGGGCGGTTCTAACCCTTCCTCGTGGCACAGACAAGTTTGCGTTGGAGAGCTTGGGAACGTTTCAACGTAAACGTCTCTCCCACTTAATTTTTGAAAAAATGGATTTTTGGTTGTTTTTCAAAAAGAAAATAAATTTTATTAATTTGAAAAACGTGATGAATTTTATAAATCCTTTATTAATTTTAAATCCCAATTTAAAATCATAACCATTATAAATTTCACATTGTAATTAAACAATAATCATTATCAATTAATCAGCAATGATGCATGTACATGTTACATGGTTATTTGATATTGGCATATATCCCTAATCTATATGACATGTTTTATGATTATGTGCGATTAAAATTAAATCATACACTTTAATTTAACCTCCCTATTGGCTCATTTCTAATTACAACCCATAAAAGAATAATAAAAAAATTACATATTTACTTATGAACTAATCTCCATGGCGTCTTCAATTTACTCCTTCGTCTCCATGTTGTCTCACCATTTTGTAACACTTTACAAAATATTAGTCCCTTTTCAAAAATAATTTTCAATTTTCAATTTTAGTTTTCCAACATATTTTTACTTTGATAAACGAATTACTAGGTAATTAGTAAATTGATTTATTTTTAAAATAATTTTTAAATAAATGACAATTATACAAGTGTGGAAAGATTTACCAAATTAAATTATAATTAAATAAGGGACTAAAATTGATTTTGAAAACATATTTCAAAATTTTAATTCAAAAACCCTAGGTTTCCTAAAACCATGTGTTTCCAAAATTTGTAGGTTTCCTAATCCGATTAGGACTCTACCGTGCAAGGGATAACACATGGCAGCAGCGGGAAGTGGCGGCGAGCGGCAGCCACAGTGAATAGTATATCCGATGAACAGTATTAACTTATTTAATTAGTTTAAATAATTTAAAATCAATTTAAGTTTGATCATGCATATAAAATATTAAAACGAATAGAATAAGGGAAAACAATTTTTCACCCTTACTTTGAATCGGAGAATTTCTGAACTGGTGGAACTCCCTCGAGCATTCTTCATGTTCTTCAAGATTTTAGATCAAAATCACAAACTTGATCTTCCATGAATGATTTGCGAATTAGTCCACCAACAACCACCCGTTAATTTCAGAAATATATATAAGAAGAATTTTACATAGGAATTTGAGTGTGGACTCTCAAACGATTGAAGAAGAAAAATCAAATCTTCACTTTTTCATATTCATTTCGGCGGCAACAATAGTGAGTGGAGAAAATATTTTTCTCTTCCTTTTGTGTGTTAATAACAACAACTATATCTTATCATCATTATCTCTTTGCAATCAAATTACTATTTGATATTTATCAAAAAGTAATTTGTAGTATTTACAAATATACCCATATATTATACAATTTCCAAAAATTTCCCTAATTATATATTATTGCCAAAAATCACATGATATTCTAGAGTTTTAGTTGTATTAAAATTCATCAATCTAATTGATAAATCTAATTGATCATTATCAATTAATTAATTAATTTATTTTATTTAACTAATTATCTAATAATTAGAAAATAATAAATAATTAATTCAATACAACAATTACACTTAACTAACTTAAGTGACATCACCTATCACATATAGGTGTACGAAATATGTCTTGGCACCAAAACATATTTTGGTCCAATTTAGTTCATTTTTCTATCCCTCTTCTCTGAGCTATTTTTTAGACCGAGTGGATCCACATGAACAAAGCTTAGGATTTAAATACCCAAAAAATTTATCTCCATAAATTCCCGACCTATTTAATCCTGACAACGTACGACTCCACTATAGGTTTGACGCCGAATCAACTCCCGATGCGCGCCACATTTTCTGTTAGTGTAAATATACTCTATTTATTTTCACAGTCCAGACAATAATTTAACATAATATCCATCGTGAATATCAGTAACAAGAAAAGAATATAAAATTATCATTTTACCCCTCTTGTTATTATTTCCTTAACTCTTTTATTGACTGTGAATAATAAAGACATTATAGTGAATTGTCTCATACAATTCACAAGTTTTAATCAATGACTCAATTCATTGAATATCTGGCCAGGTTAATTTATTCACACCCATCATTAAAGCATGACTTGAGTAACTAATTTATTACCAGTCTATTCAACATGTTCATAACATGTCTAGGTCAACCATTTTAGTCTCAACTCTTGTGCCCCAACACTGACATCCAACGGTTCAACTTAACACTCATAATCATATTCGATTACCCAGTCGATCTTAAGATTGCAAGTATCATTCTGAATTATTTCAGAAGAGTTCGTCTGGAGATGTTTCTGTCTTCACTCTTCTTTCATTAACAATAGTACCATGACGTGAGTAATTTATAAACATGCTTTATTCATAAAAAATTCAGTAATACAAATGTCTAAGAAATAACTAAATATAAATAAATGGTTATTAGACGCTACTTTATGAACATATTCCAACAATATTAACCCCCATATTCAAGTCAGTACTTGAATACACAAGCATGTAATTCCTCGTTCTCCTAAGATACTTGAGGATATTCTTGACAACATTCTAATGCTCGAGTCCAGGTTAAGATTGGAAATGACTCACCATGCCCATGACGTAGCAAATATCTAGCCTAATGTAAAGCATCATATACATGAGACTTCCTATGGCTGAGGCATAAGGAATATTTCTTATGTCTTCCTCTTCTTGAGGAGTCTTGGGAGACTGCTCTTTAGAGAGGCTGACTCCATGCCTAAACAGAAGATATCCCTTTTCTTGGAGTTTTGCATACTAAAGTGAATCATAACCTTATCAATATAAGATGCTTGAGACAGTGCTAACTGTATGTTCTTCCTATCTTGAAAGATTAGAATACCTAAGACAAAGACAACTTCTCCAAGATCCTTCATATCAAATTGTTTTGCAAGTCAAGTCTTGACATCGGACAATTACCTACATCATTCTCAATGATTAGAATATCGGTCACGTATAAGAATATAAAAACCACCTTCCCTTCATGTATCAACTTATACACACAGGTTTTGTCCACTAATTGTTCAAAAACAAAGTCCATAATGGACTTCAACAGCTCACAAACCTTGCTCGTTGGCCTATCTCCATGAACCTGTCTAGTTGAGCCATATAAATGTGCTCATCAAGATTTCCATTCAGAAGTATAGTCTTGACGTCCATATGCCAAATTTCATAATCGAGGGCACCAACAATGGACATGAGGATTTAGATGGAGTTAAGTATGGCCACCTACGAGAAGGTATCCTCGTAGTGAATACCTTTCTTTTTGGTGTAGCCCTTGGGTACTAGCCTAGCTTTTAATGCCTCCACTTTCCCATTTGGACCTCTCTTTTTTCAATAAATCCATTTACACCCTACAGGTTTTACACCTTCAATAGAATCTACA
Organism: Datisca glomerata; assembly: GCA_003255025.1. Taxonomy (NCBI): domain Eukaryota; kingdom Viridiplantae; phylum Streptophyta; class Magnoliopsida; order Cucurbitales; family Datiscaceae; genus Datisca; species Datisca glomerata. The sequence goes on along the minus strand of QANY01012457.1, from coordinate 394,776 downwards.
TGTTTCCAGACTCCATTCAAGTACATCGATTGTACGTCAATGTTCATGGCTTCTTGCCATAGATTTGCTTCAAGACCAGCCATGGTCTGTGAGCAGGAAGCAGGTTCATTATGATCCTTATCTGAGACTATTGTTAAGGCATCTCCATAAAACATGTACATGACAGGTTGTCTCATAACCCTACTACTAAGTCGAGGCTTCATAGGCTCTGGCTCCTGTTGTGGTTCTTCTATTATTAAATCAGAAACAATTTCTGATTGGGGAGTCAATGTCCTCCCACTCAATAGTTCCTCTAGCACAAGTGTGCTTCTCAGCTTCACACTTCTTATATAGTCCTCCTTAAGAAAACAAACATTCATGCTCACGAATTTTTTCTTGTTGATTGGATTAACCTACTATCATGAATAATTTTGATCAACTCGTAAACTTGCCTGTCTTTGGTCTGAGTACATGTGCTAGGCATTCCCATATCCTAAGGTGGCTTACGGATGAATTTTGGCCACTCCATCTTTCATATGATGTACTAGGAACTGTCTTTGATGAAACTTGGTTCAGAATATATGCCAATGTTTCCAAGGCATATCCCAGAAGAAATCTGTGAGGCATGGGTATCTCATCATGGATCTAACCATATCCATTAGAGTTTGATTCCTTCTCCCTGAGACACCATTTTGTTTTAGAGTGCTAGGTCCTGTAAGTTGAGAAAGAATACATTCTTCCTTTAGAAAGTCTTTAAACGTTTCTAGCAAGTATTCTCCACCACGATCGGATCGTAGTCTTATTTTTCTAATTGCTTCTTAATCACAACCTTGTACTCTTTGAACTTTTCAAAGGTTTCATACTTTTGGCGCATTAGATAAACATGTTCAAAACGTGAGTAGTCATCTCTTAAGGTTACTAAATATTCATAACCTCCTCTTGCTTGGATATTCAATGGCTCACATACATCACTATTTACAAGTTCGAAGTATTGAGTGGCCTTTCACCCTTCGCTAAAAAGGGTCTCTTGGTCAATTTACCTTCTATGTAGAATTCGCATGCGGGTAGTGATCATATACTTAAAGTTTGCAATGGACCATCAGTTGCAAGTCTTTTAATCTTGTCTAGGCTAATATGGCCAAGACGAAAGTGCCATAAGTAGGTTAGATCAATTGAGTCAGGCTTGAACATTTTACTATCTCTTTTTAAAATTAGTATTTACTTCAGTATCACAAATCATTGGAACTTTTGGTTTCACATAGAATATGTTATTTGTCAAACGTTCAATAGTGATCAAACAATCATTTCTAAAAGTAGCAATATATTTATCAATGAAATTTAAAGAAAATCCTTGCTTAACCAAACTAGCTACTAAAATAAGGTTTTTCCGAAAAATCGGGATATAAAATGAACTTCTTGTAAAACAAAAAAAACTGTGTTATCAAATGACAATTTAATAGTTCCAACTGATATAGCTGATACTACTGCTCCATTTCCCCAATGGAAGTTGTACTTGCCATTGTCAAGCCTTCTGGTATCCCTGAACCCCTGTAGATAACAACAAATAGGGTTAATGGCTACAGAGTTCACAATCGACGAAGAAAATAGAATAAGCTACATAACAGGCCTCAGTAACAAAGTACCATACCTTTGGATTTCAACTCTTTGAGATAATCCGGGCAGTTGCATTTCCAATGCCAGCAGCTCCACAATGATGACAGTTGTCTTTCGACTTGTCAACTTTTGCAGCGCCCTTTCCTTTCGCACTACAATAAAAAACGCTACGATAACGGTCAAAAAATGCTTTCATGGGATTCAATAGCGTTTCTGAAAATGCGATGTGTACCGACGTTATTAAAAGTCCTCTACCTATGATAGCATTTTTTAAAGGCTATAAAAAGTCAACGATAGCGTTTAAAAAAGCTATCAAAATATTTTTATAGAATTTTTTTAAACACTTCAAATGCTTTTCGTAGCGTTTAAAAAATGCTATAAAAATCCTTTCATAGCGTTTTGTAAATGCTGTAGTAGGTCTTTAATAGCTTGTTATAAATGCTATCGTAGGCCTTTCATAGCATTTTATAAATGCAATCGTATATCTTTCACATCATTTTTCATTACTTTTTTTTGTTAATGTTATTAAATACCTTTTATAATTTTTTACAATTATACAAATATTAAAAATAAATAATTTTCAGAAAATATCACGAAATAACAAAATTACATATCATTTTATTTAATTAGTCAAAATTGTTACATACTAATTGTCTACTAGAAATCACATCTCAAAATGATAATTACATATTGATTTCTACATAGAGCAAGTAGAAGTAGTTTATCCCCAAAAAAACTAAAATCTAGTATAAGTTCACATCTAAGAAAATCCTACAACCCCCCGCTTAAGTTTGTGGATCTAGGGCCATTGGCCATAAAATGAGAGGAGTTGGTAGTCCTCTAGGTACTGAAGGTGGAGGTACCCTAGGAGGTCCGCTTGGTGGTTTTCCTTGGTGAGGAGGTGGTGGTGCAGGTAACTACATTGGTGATGTTTCAGGAATCGTTGTGTTATTGGCTGTAAGAGCACCTTGTGGCTTGCTTGCTTTTGTTGGCTTTATTTTGAAGTATATTGCAACTGCAGATTTTTGTGCCGTATCTGGCCATAAGACGAGATCAAAGTGTTGTATCAAAGCATGGATGCTCCATTCAAATGAAGGAGCTAGCCTCCTATTCCAAATAGTACAATCTAAATGATCAACAGTTAAGAATTGACTTACTAGATAAGGAAGTTAGGAATTAGTGGCAGACTTAACTGCAAACTAAGTTTATTATCTATCTCAAAAAGTAACATTAACAAGCAGTCAAGTTTATCTAAACCATAACAAAGCTTAAGTGATAGAGAAGGTTCATAGCAACACTAAGACTTTCAAATCCATCCATTCTCTTACCCCCAGAAAGAAGAAAAAAATAGATTAAATATGAATTGCATGGAAGTATAAGAATTACATTGAACAATTATGAATAGAACGAAACTTGAATAATCTACGTATCATCTCAAGATGATAAATTATCTACAAGATTTTTTGAATTAAAAATTAAATGATCCTAACAAATTTATATCGTAATATAATATGAAAAGAAAAAATTGTTCTCAAGATGATAAATTATCTACGGAAAATGGACATTGAAAATTATTATATTTATTATATGCACGACCATGAAAAAATAATTCAAGTCAAGTGGATTAAAACAAGTTATTTATAGAAAATAAATTCACTTAACATTCTTCATACTATTTTTCTTTTATTAAGTTTTAGGATAGTCTTAAAATAGTCTTATAGTCCATGTTACCTAAAATAATTAGCTACAGAAACACTAGGTTAATTTGTCATTTAATATTTTATGTAGTAGATAAACGAGGAGAAAAAGTCTTTAAAGATGATATTTTAAATAAAATGATTGAAAAACTCTTCATATGACTTTGCATGTTTGATTTTTGAGTTTTAAGAATAACATACAAATGTATTTGGGGGAGATATTGTCCAAAAATATTTTCTCCGGATTCTACACTTTTATATATATCATAGATTAATACTACAATTCAAACTATGTCACTAATTATTGTTGTAATTGTTATTATTTAATATTCAAAAATAAGAAATCAATTTTCATAATTAGCTATTATTCAATGACCATCATTACTGGGATAGTAATTCTTTTTCTAAAAGTTAGTGGAAAGTAAATATAAATGATAATTTGGTTACTTATTTTATTTAAGAGTTACATGATCTAATTAGTGTGTGACACGTGCTTTTAAGGAGTGTTATAGGATTTGCAAAAAATGATAGACAAATTTTCTAATAAGGATACTCCTTGGCATGCCACTTTTAATATATTAATAGACTATAATTTATACCCAAAAAAACGAATGTTTGAAAAAAATATAAACAATTGTTTTTGTTGATATTCAGGCAGATGAAGGTTTCCTCTTCTTAGACTCTTCTTTTCCCCCAACAACAAACATTGGTGTCATTGCAAATATGATTCCTCGAGTGGGATGAATCCCTAATAAAATCATTCTTTCCAAAAGACAAGCATCCATATTCCACCGTAATTAATGGAAACCGCATTTGGATTGTAAGTGTAGATATATATTGAGTCAAGTTGACTTACTTGATTACGCAGCGGAACATAGTGAAATGATGAATTACAGTCGGATCATGTTAGAAATCATGTATGTTCCACAACCCAAGAGACCTTGATTTTGTACGTCAAATCTTAATTCCAATGTCAGATGAATGATTTTCTTTCTAGGTTTTCTAGAGGTCCGAATTTTGTTAAAGAATTTTCTCTAAAAATGTCAAGTATTTTTTCTCTAATGGAAGTTTTCTATATAAACTTTCATTGGTAGTTTTTTACATGAAAAGCTAACAACCATTCCTTTTCATAATGGGTCCGGGTCATCCCATCATGGGTGCTTGGTTCTAAATTTTCCCAAATCTCTCACTTGCGCATGATGAGATTGAACAAATTCAATCAGAAATGTTTAACCACTCACATACTGATAATTCATACTGACAAATAGGTCATACAGTCCGCGAGCACATTTAAGAGCTAGCAACTATGAACCTGTTATAGATGACATAGCATCTTCAAAACTAAAGAATATCTACTTGTAATGCTATTCTCCAAACTTATTTGTTACATCAGTCCAAACATCTCTAATCCCTCAAAGTAATGCTTGACTTCATCAAAGTATGTATTCACAATCATGTACTAGCCAATACGAGGTGACATAATTGGTCGATCAGTGCACACTATAGATGTAGAAAAAAAAACATCTTCCTTTCCTACATGACTAGCTTAGCATCAAATAAATTGTTTTACTAGACATGCTTCATGAGGTTCAATTACCATAACCATATGTAACATGCTAAAGTAGCAACATTTATTTATTACTCACTATATAGTCAAAGGTCACAGAGGGCACAAATATGAAGTTTCAAATACCTCAAAGGACTCATACAATGCGAGAGCAGGGATTCTATCTCACACATCCCTTATTAGTCACAAAAAGATACATGCAGTAGAACACATGCTAAAATGTTTTTCTTTTCATAAAAATAATTTATGTCTATTAGAACTTATATTGAACCACTATAAGGATCTTAACTCAATCGCATACACCAATATATTCCTCGTGCCTAGCTCGAGATCTTATTAGCTTGCTTCTTATAGTGGCTACAATAAGTTCTCTCATCCCATCCATGAACTAGGTTAAATGATCGTGGGAATCATGTTGATCCACAAAATTAATATTTGGACCTCATATTGACCTCTTGTCAATGCGTCAACACAAACAAAGTACGCTTTGTTCATTCTTTTCAGATATTTTAAGCATACAATGTCTCATTTCAGCTCGCTTTTCAAGCACTTGATGTGACTGCTTGAGTCGATCTATGCCTGGCGAAATACATTTTCATTTGTCCATATAGGATATGTGTGTTTGTGCTACAAGAATAAAATAATGAACAACCTAACCTTCATTAATTAATAACATTGATACAAAATATACAAAAATTACACATCATATTACAATATGGCCTTGTTTGGTTCGGTGCTATCGCCCTTTGTAATCCTCTTATAATTGAAATACTATGTTTGTTTGAAGTAATGCTTAAAAAATGTTGCAATTCGATTTTGCATGCAATCTTAGTTTGCAATATTTTGAGGCAATTGAATTACAGCAGAAAATTGAGACAATCCTAATTTACAATGCAATTGTAATTCTTTTCATTCTTTTTCTAGATAAAGGCACATATATTAGATAAAAATGAAACTATAGGAAAAATCACAACCAAGGACATGCCCAAGGAAGGCAAACCAAAGAAAACAAAAAAACAGAACCTTAAGGAGGATTTTCAAGCAAATGGGGATGGAGGTTCCAATTGATCAACAACCTCCTATTAATAGGGGAATTTGGAATGGGAGGATGGTTCCACAGCTTGTCCCTAACAAAGTTAATAATGGATTTAATAATACAGATCCTCTCTGTGATCTTACCCTAAAAAACCCTAGTTTTTTTTCTATCCAGATTTTATATGCAAATGAATTAAAATTTATTTTCAAAATAAGACTTCTAATATCCTTCTTTATATTATTATGGGCCAACCACTCAATATTTTGATCCCACTTAGGACTAGGACAGGTGAGATAACAATATTGAGTGATGACAGTCCACACATTAAAAGAGAAGGAGCATGAAAAAAATAGATGATTTCTACTCATACCATGAGTGGGGCAAAACAGACAGTCAAGGTTGATATTACTACCCTATTTAGCCATTTTATCCTTAGTGGTAAGCCTATCCTTGTAAGCAAGCCAACTAATGAAGCTATGTTTTAGAATATTGCAGGAAAACCATGAAATCTTTTCCCAAGGGACAATCATCCTAGGCTTTTTCAAAGTGAGGTAGACAGATGCAGTGCATAAATTCTCATCAGAAGAAGGATCCCAAATCCATTTATCAAGCCTGGAGACTAAAGGAGGAGGCATGTTGCTAGTGGCTTCCTTAATGGCCGTCAAAGCAGGAGTATTGGTTACTAGCTAAGACCAATTATCATTGTTAATGATGTTGCTAACTTTTGTATAGATGTCCTAGCCTATGTCCAAGATGAGATTTCTACCAAACCTATTAAATAGCACTCCCACCTGGTGCCAAGGGTCTCCCCACAGAGAAATGTTCTCACCATCTCCTATCCTGGCAAAACTATGGTCAGTGAACCAGTTCCTAACTTTAAGCAGCTTCCCCAAATCCATGAACATTCATTGGGAATGGGGATGGTAAATATGGTCTCATTCTTAATAAGGTAAGAATGGGACCATTTCCCCCAGAAAGAATTAGAAGATCTAGTGATGAGGGACCAAACAAAACTACTTTCATACCCTCTTATAAAATAAAGCAAAAGCCACTTCTTTCTCACACTTTTTATCTCATTTTATTAATTTAATTAAAATTAAATTTAAATTTTAGTTTAACATTGTTATTTTATTTAAATATTAATAAAATTAATATTAATGTTAAAATTTCAGGTGAAAATAGTTTTTCATTATATCTCTTATTTTATTAATTTAATTAAAATTATTTTTTTGAAATTTAATCTAGCATTATTACTTTATTTAAATATTAATAAAAATTAATGTTGAAATTACACGTCAAAATGTTTTCTAGATAAGATATAACTAAAAGGGCATTTGAGTAACTTCTTATATTTACACAAATTTATAAAAAGAGTTAAAATATACCAGACATAGCAATCACAAATGATCACCCATCACTTCATATATTACCATGCACAACCAAACTTGACAATCATATTTTACAAGTAATTGAATTGCACGGAGTTGAATTGCAATCAGCTGAATTTCCAGCAATTGAACTGTGATGGTCATTCTAGATTGCACGAACCAAATGATCCCTACGTGTAATCCTAGAGCTTTGACATGTCTTAGAAAAATATCTCTAGGAATTGGCTATGTCAAAGAATTAGCCATCATTCAATGTGTAGAGACATGTTCTATCACTATTTCCTTTTGCTATAACATCTCGTAAAAGTATACTTTGTGTCTATTTTCTTTATATTTCCATTATCCTTCAAGTCTTTTATAAGCGATGACTGCGACTATCTCAAAATAAAGTCACTGTTTTCGATGCACTAGAAATAAATTATAAATGTTGCAGAAACCCTTCAAGCCAAATTGCCTCTTTCACTCCATAGTTGATAACACAATACATGTTGTTTCTTGCCACTCCAAGATATGGAGCCATTACATAGCAAGAAAGCACATCCATAAGTTTATGTGTTCATTAGGGTCTCCACCTCAATCCACATCTGAGTAGCCCACTCGATTCAAATCTTTTCCACGATAGCATAAACATAAATTTGTGGTACCTTTAAGATACCTCAAAATCCTCTTAACAACTTTCCAATGAGCTAGACCAAGATTTTATTGATAACGATTGATTAAACCAACGGCATAAATAATATCAGATCATGTACACAACATAGCATACATCAAATGTCCAATGGCATTTGAATATGGGACTCTAGTCATGCTTTCTTTTTCTTCTAGAATCATCATACAAATCTCCTGACCAAGGATTTCACTCTTTTCTATTAGAGTGTCGATTGTTTTGAAATCTCGCATATCAAATCATTCGAGTATTTTCTCAATATATGATTCTTACGACAAAGCAAGGAAGCCTTTTTGAACGATCTCAATATATCATCATACCTAATATGAGTGTTGCTTCACCCATGTCCTTCATCTCAAAATGAGAAGACAACTATTCTTTAATGGTAACAATAAACATTTTATCATTCCCATCTAAAATGATATCATCTACATATAATGATAGAATTACAAAAATATTATCAACATGTTTGACATAAACACAATGGTCTTCTTTGACCATCATAAAACCATAAGAGGTTATGGCTCTATGAAACCTACTATACCATTGTCTGGTTGATTATTTTAGGCCATATATTGATTTTAAGAGCATGCAGACTTTGCGCTCTTGACTTTCTGTAACTTTCTGTAACAAAATTAGTTATTGCATATAAATTTCTTCATCTAGTTCCCAATTCAAGAAAGCAGGTTTTTCATCCATCTTGTGTAATTCCAAATCCAGCTAGGCGACGATAGCCAAAATTAGACGTATAGAGGCAAGCCTAACAACATTTGAAAATGTTTCCTCATAGTCTATTCCTTCTTGTTAAGTGTAACATTTCTCTACTAAACATGCCTTGTATCTTTCTACAGATCCATCCTCCTTGAGTTTAAATTTTGAGAATCTATCCTCCATGTGGAAGATCTACCAAGTCTAAGACATTGTTTGTTCTCATTGACTAAATTTATTCTTCCATTGACTTTAAACAATGATCTTTTATAGTTTAAGAGAGAGCCTCTTGTAAAGTTCTTGGCTCATTTTCATCATGTGCACGGGAATCAAGATTCCATGAAGGCGATCGCTACTTTTTTCTCGCTAATCCTAAATAGTAAAGCCCAGCTAGGAGGCTGTAGTGTGAGCAATAAGTGAAAGGTATGATGTGGATACAATACACATTACATTATTAACAAATCAAATAATATGAAATAAAAAAAAATAAAAAGGATTAAACAAAGCATGTGACAGAAATAATTTGGCTCTACTCTCTATCAATCTAAAACAAAGTTAGACTGACATCCTTAGTGTAGTCGCCAAGCTGTCACAACGTACCTGCGACGCTGAGCGACAATCAAAAATAAGATTTAAAAATGATGTGGAGTCACCACCAATCATATTAGGGTGTGATTGATCACCCATTTTTAAATATTTAGTCTACAAAAATTGAAAATTGATTTGGGAGTCCTTTGTCTGTGGGAAAGGTATTAACACCCCCACAACACTTGTTGTTTAAATGGTTACCAATTTTGTCAAATGCTATATTTTGAAAAAGTTGTCCTAAGAAAATATTTTAGAAAATTATTTTTACATATCCCAAAATGTACTATCTTGTATTAAAACTGAAACAAATTGTGTGGCATTAATGAGTGGACTAATGCCATTAATAAAAACTTTAATAATTTGTTATTAAAAATATTTATATGTTTAGAAAATTTAGGAATTAAGAATCAAACTTCCAAAATAGTTCATATTTAATTATCCTAAGAAAATTAGACTTATAATATTTCTCAAAATATCATTTTAATAAATCATGTATGTACAAAATTATTTTTCAATGATTTGACATTAAAAATCATCTTGAAATCACACTTAGACTTCCAAGTATGATTTCTTACATCTTGAATGTGGAGAATTGGACTTTCCAGAGGATTGTCTAAACTGACTTGAAGTAGCGGGTCTCGTCGGATATGTGAGATAATTGGTCAAAAAGAGATAATTGAATATTGGAATTTAAGGTTAATGAAGACAATGCTTATTTTAGTCGGAAAGTAGGTAGGAATGATTGATTTTAATGAGAAGGGTTTGAATGTTGGTGGTCATTTGCCGGAAAAGTCATCGATGACGGATAACGGAGAAGAACAAGTTTTTAGACCAAAACTTTAAATGGTTGTATCTCGGTCATCTCTCGTTTGATTGGGTTGAAACTTGGAGGAGTGTAGTGATGTTGAGACGAATCCAACACTAATTGTTTCGTAGCCAGAAACCACTAGCAGGAGGCGGCACCGACACTCTTCTCTCTCTCTCTCTCTAAAGCTTTATTTTTGTTCCTCTCTCTACAAAATTGGGTCATTTTTTTCCTACCCAAAGAGCCACCTTTTTATTGGTGAAAATTAGGGTTAATAGTAATGGAAATAAAACCATATTTAATGCTCAAATTTTATTATTGCATCTATTAATGAGAGATATTTTATTTTGTACCGTTGCATCTACTAATTAGAGATATTTTATTTTTTTACTATGGGGAGAAAATTATGCAAACTAATATTAGGGTGCGTGACCCATGAAGAGACACTCACATGAAGGCCCTGGCTGAACCATGGTCTAAGAATGAGATGTCCCCTAACCCATGTGCTAAACCATGGTCCGAGGATGAAGAGTCCCCTAGGTCATAGGTTGGACCATGGTTTGAGGATGAGGCATCCCTTAAGCCATAGGCTGAACCATGGTATGAGGATGAGGCATCCCCAAGGCCATTGATTGAACCAAGGTCCGAGGATGAGACCACATTGATGGTCGAGGCTATCATGATGGTTGAGGCTATCATGATGGTTGAGGCTATCATGATGGTTGAGGGTCCATCACCTCCATGATCGAGGCTACCATGCTGGTTCAGGGTCCATCATCTCCATGACCGAGGCTACCATGATAATGACCGAGGCTACCATGATAGCCGAGGCTACCATGGTAATGACTATTTATGAGTATTTAGTTATTTCTCTAACATTTATGTATTAGTGAATTTTATGAATCAATGAAAGTTTTCCTTTAATTAAGTGTGTTTATAATTTACTTAAGAACTATAACTATTGCCAACATAAAAAGAGTAAAGACAGAGGAGTCTACAAGATAAACTCTTCTAAAATATTCTAGAATGTTATTCACAGTCTAAAGATCGACTGTGCAATGGAGTCCGATTATGACTGTTAGGCTGAACCAAAAGATGTCAGTCTTGGGGAATGAGAGTGGAGACCCTAACGGTTGACCTAGACATGTTATGAAACATGTTGAATAGACTAGTAACAAATTATTTTGGAGCAAAGCGTTTATCTAGCTTTAAATCTAATTGTTACACCTTAAGGGTATTTTCATAATTACCTTAATCCTGAGGTGAATACGAAACTTGACTTAGTTACTTGCGGCTTTGATTCACCAAGGGAGTGTGTTTGAATTGCCGGACAATACCTCGACTGTTGGGATCGCGATTCAGCTATGTTGGAGTTACGTGATTCACATATATGAAATTCGTGGCGAGATTGTAAAATGCAACAATATCACCTTATGCTTTATTGATAGGTATGTGAATAAATAAACCTGACCAGGTAGTCAACGAAATGAATCATTGAATAAGACATGGTGAACTGTGCGATACAATTTACTGTTATGTCTTTCTTATTCACAGTCAATAAAAGAGTTAAGGAAATAATCAATAGAGGAGTAAAACAATAATTTTACATCCAGCTCTTGTTATTGATATTCACAAAAGGTAACATAGCAAAATATTCTGTCGATCGTGAAACAAAAAGTGTTTATTTGCACTAATTGAAAATGTAGTGCTCATGAATCGAGAGTTTTTTTTCTGGCATCTAACCTATTGTGGAGTCGTACGAATGTCAGAATTAAATAGATTGGTAATTTATGGAGATAAATTCATCGAGTATTTGAATGCTATAGCTTTATTCATGTGGGGCCATCTTGTCTTAGAAGTAGCTCATATAAACAGTAATGAGAAACAACACTAGTTGGACTAAAAACGTGTTTTGGACCCAGGTACACCTCCCGAATCCATATGTGATGGGTGTCGTAACTTAATTAGTGAAGAGCAAAATTGATGTTCAAATTAATTTATTTATTATTTTCTAATTATCGGATAATTAGTAAATAGAAAAAATTATTAATTAATTGATGGAGTTCAGTTTAATTTACCAATTTAGATTGATGAGTTTGGACACAGTATTAGCTCTAGGGAGATGTAAAAAATCGCAGAGGGATAGTAAAGGGAGGTGAATTTCGGCAATTTATAATATATGTGTATATGTGTAAATTCTGTAATTATTATATAAGGGATGGAAGTAGGGTTGCATTCCTAATCATTATTACAATGTGTGATTATACAGAGAAAAGAAAGCAGTATCTCTCTCCCCTCCCTGTTGCTACTGAAATCTTGAGGAAGAAGAGAAATTGTTTTTATGTTGTTTTAAGAGCCCGCACTCAATTCCTGATGACATCTTATTAAGATATACTTCTGAATGCTATGAGTTGTTGTTGGTGCCAAGATTGATTCAAGTTCTACGAAGAACAAAGAACGAAAGACAATCAATAGAATTCCACCAAGTCAGAATTTCTCTGATACAAAAAAGATATAATATTATTTCTACCTCTTATAAATGCATCAATCTAAATATGCATGTTCATAAAAAGGTTTTATATTTAATATAATTAAATAATTTATGTGATTTTTTTTCCGTCCACGAACCATTCGTGGTTCATTATTTTTCCTCAAATTTTTAAAACTCGATCCAACAATTGGTATCAGAGCCTTGAGTTCTTGATTATGTATATTTAGTAATTAGACGTATGTATCAATGGATGTTGTGACATTGACATATATTTTTGTATGGTTAGATTCAAAGCATGTTTGAATGTATTTTATGAATGGATCCTGATCGATTGACGCTAGGTGTTTATTTTCAATTTTTAGAATTGTTGTACTTCAAAATTGAGGCATAGGATTTGATGTAATTTAATTTTTACAAAATTTGTATCTTTAAAATCCATGTAAATCCATCGTCATAAAACAGTCGTCGTTCATCATCGTCGCTTGCCGCTGTGCTGCGCCATCGCTTGCTGCCCCACACCGTTGTTTACCGATGTCGCTCGCCACTGTAGGTTTCCTAATTATGGTTTAGGAAACCTTAAGGTTTTGGAAACTTTAGTTTTTAGAAAACCTTGAGGTTTTGGAAACTTTAGGATTTAGGAAACCTTGAGTTTTTGGAAACTCTAAGGTTTGGGAAACCTTGAGTTTTGGAAACTTTGGGTTTAGGTAAAAATTATTTTTATTTAATTCGGTAAATTTTTTACACTAATTAATTGGAATTTATTTTATAAATTCGGTTTAAAAACAAATAAATTAGTTAATTTACTTGGAAATTTATTTATCAAAGTAAAAATTATGGGAAAATTATATATTAAACTGAAATTTGAATTTTAAAAATGGGACTGGTGGGACTTTCTGAAGGAGAAGGAGAAGATTAGAGACGCCATGAACATTAGTATTTAAATTATTATAATTTATTTATTATTCTTTTTATGTGTTGTAATTAGAAATGAGCTATAGAGAGGATAATTTGAATTGATGATTTATTATTAATCTCGTATCATCATATAACATGCCATATAGAAATAGAGATATGTCAATATTAAATGACATGTAGCATGTACATGCATCATTGTAGTTTAAATTTATAATGGGTTGATTTAAATACAATGTCAATTTTATAAAAGTTATAAAGTTTAAATTGTGATTAAAATTTTATAAAATTTTATAATTTTCAAAACTTGTTTTCCCAAATTTATAAAAACTTATATTTTTTTTGAAAAAATAAAGAAAAATCCAGATTTCCAAAAACTAAGTGGGAGGGTCATTTACGTTGAAATGTTCCCAAGGTCCACAATGCAAACTTGATCGTGGCACGATGAATGGTTTAAAGCCTCCCTAGCGTTCCTCTCTTCAGTAGAAGAAATTTGGGAATCATGTCACTTTGAGTCATCGAGTTTCTTGAGAAGCTAAAGCTTATAAAGGAAGTGGTGAGACATAACCATCCCTAGATGGACTGTTAGTTCATAGCAACATTTAAAACCGATGCGTTTGTTAAACACTTAGATTGAAGCACATTGGAATCTATCATAGTAGCTAGTAAATGGGGCTAAGATGACCAAAACCATTGATGATTGGTTGAGCTAGATGTAGGAATATCTTAAGAAGCATTAACTGAACAAGAGTAGTCTCGATGCAATAGCAGATAGCTTGGACGTTGTCCTTAGATAAGACAAGCTATCGTTGTTGATCGTAACATTATGAAAGAAATATTATTTATCAAATTTCTAATATTTAAATATTTGCATCATGCATCATACTTTCCTAAATGATTAAGTAGTTATTTACACAGCTTTATTTATTCTATTAACCCACTCTCAACAATCTTGAATGGGAACAAACTTACTGGTGAAAATTTTGTGGACTGGAAACGTAATCTTGATATCGTATTGACAGTAGAAAAGCACAAGTTTGTGCTCACTACCCATTGTCCCCTTGAGCCTATTATTGAATCGACTCAAGAGGATTCTGATGAGATCGCTAGGTGTTACATCTTGGCTTCTATTAGCAATGTGTTCCAGCAACAACATCAGAAAATGAAAACCATCTCTGATACAATGTTGAACATCACCGAAATGTGCGAAAATTCATGAATTTCCAGATGAAACCCAGAGCTCCTGTTAGAGAACATATGATGTTGATCATTAGTTATCTAAATGAGATGGAGATTATGGGAGCTGAGGTAGATGACGAGATTCAAGTTGATATGATCTTTGATACCATGTCAGATACTTTTGAGAACATCAAACTTAATTATTCGATGAATAGGTTGAGGTACTCACTTCTGAAACTTATGAAGGAGTTGCAAAGTGATTGAGACCCTGTTTCTGAATGGCAAGAGGAAGACTTGGGAGGTAAATATTTTAAAATTGGGTGATCCAGAAAGAAGAAGTCTTCACGAGGGCGAGTTCAGCTTCCATTGGGGGAATGAAGCACTAGTATCGGCTGTATCTGTTGGAACTATTTTTTCATTTGATAAATTTTTTTTTATTTTACGATATGTTTATTATATCATTGTTTTTTGGGAAAACCTTAGTTCAGTAGCTAGTTTGATTGAGCAATGATTTCTTTAAATTTCATTGATATTTTTAGAAATGATTGCTTGATCACTATTGCACGCTTGATAAACAACCTATTCTATGTAAAACCAATAGTTCCAATGATATGTGACAATAAAGTAAATAGTGATATTCAAAGTGATAGTAAAAGGTTGAAGTCTGACCCAATTGATCTAACCTACTTGCGTCTCGGCCATATAAACCTAGACATGATTAAAAGACTTTCAAAGGATGGTCCATTGGAAAATTTAAGTGTGAGATCATTACCCACATGGGAATACTGCATAGAAGGTAAAATGACCAAGAGACCCTATTCAGTGAAGGGTGAAAATGTCGCTCAATGCCTTTAACTCGTACATGGTGATGTATGTGGTCCATTAAATATCCAAGCAAGAGAAGGTTATGAATATTTTGTAATCTTCACTGATGACTACTCGCATTTTGGACATATTTATCTAATGCGCCAAAATTCTAAAACCTTTGAAGAGTTCAAAGAGTACAAGGCTATGGTTGAGAAAAAATTATAGAAACAAATCAAAACACTATGATTCGATCATGGTGGAGTACTTGCTAGGAAAGTTCGAAGACATTCTTAAGGAAAAATGTATTCTTTCTCAACTTACAGCACCTGGCACACATAACAGAATGATGTGTCACAGAGAGGGAATCAAATTATGATGGATATGGTTAGATCCATGATGATTTACTCATCCCTCATAGATTCGTTATGGGGATATGCCTTGAAAACAACAGCATACATTCTAAACCAAGTTCCGTCAAAGATGATACATAGCACGCCACATGAAAGATGGAGTGGATAAAAGTCGTCCATAAGTCACCTTAGGATATGGGGATGCCCAGCACATGTACTAAGATTGAAGACAAGCAAGTTGGTCAGTCGATCAGAGTTATGCATATTTTCAGGATATTCCAAGGGAATAAAGGGATACATATTTTATAGTCTGACCGACAAGAAAACATTCATTAGGATGAATGCCTGTTTCTCTTAAGGAAGACCATATAAGAAGTGTCAAGATGAGAAGCACACTTATGCTAGAGGAATTATTGAGTGGGGTGACACTGACTCCCCAATCAGGACTTGTTCCTGATTCAATAATGGAAGAACCACAACAGGGGCCGAAGCCTACGAAGCCTCGATGTAGTGGGAGGGTTGTGAGAAAATCTGACAGGTACATGTCTTATGGAGATGCCTTGACGACAGTCTAAGATAATGATCATGATGAACCTATTTCCTACTCACAGGCTATGGCCGGTCCTGAAGCAAACCTATGGCAAGACGCCTTGAACGTCAATATACAATCGATATACTCAAACGAAGTATGGAATCTTGTAGATCCTTCTGAAAGGGTAAAAGCCATAGGTCGAATATATTTATAAGAAGAAAAAAGGTCTAGATGGGAATGTAGAGACATTTAAAGCTAGGCTTGTAGCCAAGCTTTACACCTAAAATGAAGGCATTGACTATAATGATACCTTCTCACCAATGTCCATGCTTAAGTCCATCTGAATACTCATGTCCATTAATGCTACCCTCAATTATGAAATCTAGAAGATGGATGTAGAGACTGCATTTCTGAATGACAATCTTGAAATGTGCATTTATATGGCTCAACCAGACAGGTTCATGGAGAAAGGCCAAGTGGGCAAGGTTTACGACCTGCTGAAGCCCATTTATGAACTTAAGCAGGCGTCAAGATCATGGAATATCATATTTGACAAAACCCTATATGTATAAGTTGACACATGAAGGGAATGTGGTTTTTTCAGTCTTGTACGTGGATGATATTCTACTCATTGAGAATGATGTAGGAAGTATCAAACAATCTTGCATTGCTGATTCTACCATGGAAGCTGAGTATGTGGGTGCTTATGAAGCTACAAAGGAGGTTGTTTGGCTTAAAAAGTTCCCAAAGACTATGGAAATCATTCCAGAAGTTGACAAACCTTTTACACTTTATTGCGAGGGGTTGTAACAAACTTGCAGGACTTGAGGAGCCACAAAAGATCCAAACACATAGAGCGTAAGTATTACCTCATCGAAGAGTTTGTTCAGTGTGGATATGTTGTAGTAGTACATATATTGATGGTCAACAACCAAGAAGATCCACTCATGAAGACTTTAAGCAGTAAAGTCTTTGATGGTCATCTGAAAGGCATGGGGATATGAGATTGTACACGCCTACTTTAGTCCAAGTGAGAGATTGTTGAAATTGTGTCTATAAAGTAGGACATGATAACTATTTATGAGTATTTAGTTATTTCTCTGAAATTGATGTCTTACTAAATTTTATGAAAATGGGCCAGACTAACAATCAAGTGGTCGTAATTGATTGATTCGACTCTTGTCTAGTATTCTGGTTCCCATGGAGGGGGCGAAGACCCTTCCTTGTGGATATGGAAGCATTTTCATGAGTTCCCCTAGATTCCTGCTTATATCAACTTCCTAGGTAACTCCCGCTCAGCTCACATTATGCTCCGATATGTGCACTCAGACACAGACATGGTAGCAGCTCATAATATGTCCATCAAGAACCAACTCTATTCCCTAAGCCATGGCTTGGTGAAGGTATTTCCCTTTGATCTTCTTTCCTCTTTCTTCATTCATCATCTTCCTTTATTTTACTGAGTTTTGTTTCCTTTTTGTATTTTTTTAGGAAATTATCTTCCACAACAATCTTCAGGAGCACTTCCTAGCCAATGAGGAGACTGTTGCCCAGTGGAAGAGGGAGATCGAGAGCAACCGTAGGGTTCTTGAGACTCAGAGGGCTGAAATCAAGCGGCTCTTCAAAAGAGAATCTGAGCTCCAATTTAAAGAGAATCTATTTCCGCTTACAATTTAAGTTAGACTTCAACAATTTAAAGGATTTTCCACTTACAATATGTTTTGCGCTTTCATCTTCGTCTGAGTTTGTCATTTTCCTTTCTCATTTCCTTGCATTGTGTTTCATCCCTTGTTCGCTTCTTTCCTTGGTTTTCTTTTGTTTACTTTTCACATTTTAGAGAGAAGGGTTTTCCCGCTCTCAAGGGCTTGGGCTTCTAGGCCACCGACCTTTTTTCAGCTTTTATTTTCTTTTTAGAGAGTAGGCGTACCCACTCTTAAAGCTTTAGGCTTCTAAACCATAAACCCAATTTCCATTTTAGAGAGTGGTTTTTGTTCCGCCTTCGGTGACTTAGGCTTTCAGGCCACGGTCAGTACTCTTTTTTCCATATTTTAGAGAGAATGTTTTTTCTGCTCTCAAAGGCTTAGGCTTCTAGGCCGCCGACCTTGTTCCATTTTCCACATTTTAGAGAGAATCTTTTTCCCCTCTCAAGGATTTAGGCTCCTAGATCGCCGATATTTTTCTATTTTCCACATTTTAGAGAGAATGTTTTCCCGCTCTCAAGGGCTTAGGAAAGAATTGACACCACTTTTTTTCTTCTTTTTTTTTTACAAATAAGGGAGAGAAAGAAGGAAAGAATTGACACCACTTTTTTATGTGGAAAACCCTTACCAGAATAAACCACGGGAGAAATTATATATATATATATATTAAACAATTTAAACGATGTATTTCCTAAGGTAACTGGCGTTCTAGAGTTTTACCAATTATGTTCATTCTTCTGTCATGAGGTGATAGTAGCCGCTTCTACCCACTATTTTGATGATGAAAAGGACTTTCCTAAAAGGACCAAACTTTCCTTCTGTTTGAAAGGTCTTCTTCAAAACTAAGTCCCCTTCCTAGAATTCCCGCCTTCTAATTCTTTTCTGGAAGTATGCTTTCCTTTTCTAATTGTAATTAGCTATCTGCATGAGTGTTGTTTCCCTTCTTTCTACTAAAAGATCAAGACTTCATTTCGTGAGATCTTTATTTTGTTAGTCGGTTAGTTCTGATTTGAGAGTTGGATTTCCTATTCCCACGGGTATAATCGCTTTCGTTCTATTGGCTAAGGCGAGTGGTGTTTCACCTGTCGCTTCTTTGGGAGTTGTTCGATATGCCCACAATATTGCTGGTAATTCTTCTACCCATTTTCCCTTTGCTAACTCTAGGCGTATCTTCATGTTGTCAAGTATGATTCGATTTGACCTTTCAGCCTATCTGTTTCTTTGTGGGTAGTACAGTGTAGAGAATCGGTTGGCAATTTATGGATCTTCACAAAAAGCCCTCACCATCTTTGTAGAAAAATGAAGCTCGTTGTCAGATACTAAGACCCAAGGAATTTTCTATCTGCACACTATATCTTTCCATAGGAATCCCCTTACTTCTTCTTCACGAATCCTGGCAAAGGCTTCTGCCTCAATCCACTTGGTGAATTAGTATGTGACAACTAGTAGGAAGCGTTTCTAAGGGGGTGTCATGGGGAGTGGTCCGATGATATCTTGAGCCCACTGCGTGATTGGCCAATGGCTTGTCACAGTGTTGAGTTCTTTTGTGACCAATTTTATTACGAGGCAAATCGTTGACACTTGTCACACTTCTTCGCTTATTGTTTGGCATTCCGGTGCATTTTTGACTAGTAATATCCTTCATTTAGTACTTTGTGGGCTAGAGATCTTCCCTCGGTATGATTTTCGCACACCCCTCCATGAATTTCTGCTAACACGTATTCGACTTCAGATACGATCTTGAAAAAGACTGTTTATTCAATGAATCGTTAATTATGCAGTACCTGACACTCTGTTGTTTAATCTTTTTAGCATGAAGTCACGTCTTCCTGCTAACTCGGCTCCTGCTCAACTTCCACTTTTACTACTTCTTTAGTTGTGATGCTTGATCTTTCTAGAAATTCAACTGGTACACTTCTTTTTCGTGGGAGTTACAATGAAGACCCCAAATTAGCTAATGCATACGCATGTCCATTTTCTGTTATTGGGATATGGTGGATTTCAAAAAATTTTAGTTGTTTGAGCAGTCCCTTTATCTGTTGCAGGTAATTAATCATCATTTCGCCTTTTGCTATGAACTCCCCCATTATCTGCTTTACTAGCAACATTGAATTACAAAAGATTTTTATTTCATTTACCTATCATTCCCGTAATAGAGTGATTCCCTCTATCAGAGCTCCGTATACTGCTTCATTATTTGAGGCATTGAATCCAACACCACTCCCACTCCAGCTTCCTTATTGTTTGAGGATTCTTCAACGTATACTCCTACATCTCACTTTCAATAGCTTGTTGTCCGCTTTCTGTTTCCTCCTTGGTGTCAACAGTAAAGTCTGCCAATAAATCGGCCAAGGCTTAACCTTTAATTGATGTTCTCGACTTGTAGTGGATCTCATATTGACTTAACTTGATTGCCCACTTTTCCATTCTTCCGCTAATTTTAGGCGAATGTAGGAGACTTCTAATTGGTGAGTTCGTCAGCACCTTTATGATGTGTGCCTTAAAGTAGGGCCTTAGTTTCCTTGAGGTTACCACAACACTAGTATCAATTTCTCCATCATTTTGTAATGGGTTTCGACTGCTACCAGACTTTTACTGATGAAGTATACCGACTTTTGTTTCCTTTCTTCTTCTCTAATTAGAACATCGCTGGTAGCGGTCTACAATACGGTTATGTATAAGTGTAAAGGTTCCCCCAGCTTTGGCTTTGACAATAACGGTGGAGTTGTCAAGTATTATCTTGCTTAGAGCCTCCTCACACTCGTCATCTCATCCGTCGGCTGAATTCTTCCTCAGTTTTGCAAAGAATGGCTTACACTTGTCGGTTGATCTTGAAAGAAATCTATTCAATGCTGCCAACCTTCCCATTAAGCCTTATATTTCTTTCTGGGTTTGCAGGGACTTCATCTCCATTATGGCTTTCACTTTATCTGAGTTGACCTCAATTCCTCGCTGCATAACCAAGTGGGCGAGGAACTTCCCGGCCGCCCCTCAGAAGGTGCATTTTTCTGGATTCAACTTCATCAAATTTTTCCTTAGGATGAAAAAGGCCTCACTGAGGTTTTTGATGTGATCTTTCCGTACACAACTCTTCACCAACATGTCATCTACGTTAACTTCCATGGGTTTCCTAACATGTTCTCAGAAGATTTTATTTATGATCTATTTTGGGTAACAGATATTCCACTTTTGGGCATGCGTTCCTTAGATCTGTGAAGTCTACACAAATCCTCCATTTCCCATTTTTATTTTTCACCATGACAACATTAGCGAGCCACTCTAGGTAATCTACTTCCCTAATGAAATCAGCTTTTAGCAGTTTTTCAATTTCTTCTTTGATGGCCCTTTCTGGCGAGATACTTCTTTGTCACTGCTTCACTGGTTTAGCAAAAGGGTCAGTATTTAGTTTATGATAGATTATATTTTCTGATATACTTGGCATCTCCTAAGCGGTGGTTCCAAAAATGTCCTTGTTTCTACGTAGGAAGTCAGTCAACCTTTCCTTTTCCATTTCCTCCAGGTGGGCTCCAATATTTGTCATTTTTTTGTTTCTTCATCTTAGAAAATGGGTTTGATTTTTTCTCCTGCTTCGTACCTCGGCCGACCTGCGTATCCTTCTATGATTGCTATTATTCATCAACAACCACAAGCTTCTCTTCCATTTTTCCCATTTTCTGTTTGCTCGCTGGTTCTAATGCGATTATTGTGCAGATCCTGGTGGTAGTTGCGTCCCCTCTTATAACCCCTTCAAGAGATGGATGTTTCAACACTTTGTAGTAGGTGGATGGCACTGCCTTCATTTTATGTAACCAGGTTCTTCTCAAAATAGCATTGTAAGGGGACGACGTGTCCAGTATGAAAAACTCGATGAGGAAATTGAATGGTTCTGCACTATCTAGAAGATTAATAAACCCTTCTAAGCAGCTCATGGTCTCGTTGAAACCTACTAGTGGCTGCGGTAGACCTTGTAACTATCATTCCCCCATAGACATCTTTTCAAGCGTTGACCGATGGAGAATATTGATGGCACTCTCGTCGTCAATTAGCACCCTTCTTAGCAGAAAATTTCTCAACTGTATTGAGATAACAAGGGCGTCGTTATGGTACCCGTCATACTCCAAGTCCATGTCGTAAAAAATGAGTAGGGGATTCTCGCTTTCGTTGGCGGTACCTTCCATGTTTCCCGCTTCCTTCCAATAGTGACTTTTGTTATACACTTTCCTTTCCTTTCTGGTAGTCCCCTCCTTTTTAGTTAATGTGATGATGGTGTCGAATATTCGGAGCGGCTTCTTCCCATTATCCCTTTTTACTCTGTCAAGGACTTTCCTTTTAGCTTCCTGCTTTGGTTCTTCTCTCTTTATGAACTGATTAAGGTATCCTTTTTCACAAGTTTCTCCATATAATCCTTCAGCTGGAAGCAATCTTTTGTAAAATGTTTGTCGCTCTTGTGGAATGAGTAGTATTTTTCTTTATTCAGATAATTTAGGCTCCCTTATAAGCGGGGCCTGTCTTTTCAGCCAAGGTTTATCTTTTATGATCTCTAAGATTTGGTTTACCAAGACAGTCAACAACAGGGTGTAGACTTTGTCTCTAGGATGGATGTCATTCATGTATCTCCTTCAAAAAATAAGTCTGTTTTACTTGTTGTCATCCTGCTCACCTTCTTTTTCTATTCTCTAATTTTTCTTTGTGCCTGCACTTGAGCTCGGTTCTTCTTTCATTAGCTCGTTAATCAGTCGCCCGCCTGTCTTAACAAACTTTTCTTTTCTTCTTCCACCATGATATATGCTTGGTTCTTTGGAAAGTCTCTACTATGATCAAAGGTTTTATGATTGATAAATCTTCAAAAAAGGTTGATTTTGGATCCAGCCCAGTCTAAAAGCTAGTCTTGATACCTTATCATCATAGTTTTCCACTTTGGCCATCTCCTCCTTGAATCTATTAGTGTATTCCCGAAGTGTTTCTTTTTCCTTTTGGGCAGATATCATCAGAAGGAAGTCTGAGTCCTCCATTATTGCCTGGTAAGTCAAGTACTGTACCAAGAAGACACTAATAAATGACAGTAAACTTAGTAATAGATTGAGCAGGGAGGCAGTGATACAATTTAAGTGTATTCCCGTCTAGACTTGTGGGGAATATCCTGCACATGAAAGCGTCTTCATGTCGGTATCATGCCATGACTTTCTTGAATCATGTGAGATGATCTACAGGGTCAGATTTCCCTTCATAACATTTGAATTTAGTTGCCACCAACTTCCCTGGAATTGGGGCGGCCAAGATTTCAGGACTTAATGGAGTTCTGGTGAGTGATTCTAAGTCACTTTTTCTCATGTTTCCCAGGCTCCTTAGTTCCATCATTATTTTTTCCATCATCTCCTCCATGGTAGCTTCCGTCATGACTTTTGGTTGGTGAATTTATCCTGCCTCCTCCCTTTCATGCTCCTTGGACTGAACTTCCCCGTCGTCATTCTACATGTTCCTACTATTTTCATTGTCTCCTTCCCATATGACTTCGTATCCATTTCCTTTTTCTTTCATCATGGTTAGTGTGATGACTGACTTCTGCATGTGTCTGTGCAAGGTCCTGTTGTAATGCAGCGATGTGTTCCTACATCGTCTGCCACGCGTTGTGTAGCGTTTCACTATTTTGTTGTTCATCTCTTTCATTTGGCTCAGGATGGCCCAAAGCATCTCATCAGGGTGATTGGATTGTTCATCCTCGTTCCTGTTTCCTTCATTAAGTACGATGTTCGATCTGGTTCGAGGCATGGTTTGGTTTTCTGGAGAGTATCTTTGAGGTTTCTTCTTCTCTAACAAGAGCACCAAAATGTAAATTATTTTTTCCGTTAACCAAGATCAAAGGGAAAAAATATCGATAACGATTGATTTATATATGTATTAATAAGAGAGAGAGAGAGAGAGAGAGAGAGTGCAATGAGTAAATGCTCTGAGTTGTCTTTTTTTGTTGTATTGAATGTCCACATTTTATTTGATACATTGGTCTTGTATAGGATTCCCAAATAGCATGAGTTGATTAAATAATAATATAAAAGAAGGAACTCATCATGTCTAAGGATTACACCTGTTCGTGGGGATCACTGTGCTGGGTATGACCCTCTTTCACTTTCTCGTTTCCCATCTGTCTCACTCAGCCGCAAAACATTCACAGCCACTGGTGATTTCTTGTGGTCTCGAGCCAATCAGTCATATCCACTTGATGGCTTGCCAATTTGTTTCATCCGAGTCTTTCAGCTTACCTAATCAATCATGACCTTTTGACTATCATTTCAGATACCTTTCGTCCGTTCCGCTCTTCTTCTTATCCTTCTTTTTTCGTTCTTGCACAGTTTGACGAGTGCCTTTCCGGTTCTAGAGGCGCGGGTCCCCCATCAGTATTTTCCTGTTCTTGAAGGTATGGGTCCTCCATCATCTTTTTGCCATTGACTGGTCCACTTTTCCCGTTCTGATGAGGAACTGCTTCCGTGCCCTTTTCCATTTTCAAGTTCCTTCCCATTTAGAGTTCCTTCCCGTTTAGAGTTCCCGTCCACATTTTTGCTTACTTCATGATCTATTTATGTCAATTCAATTTTCCCATCTAGCCCCCAATCTTTCCATGTTCATGGTTCACGTGTCCCTTTCAGGTTCATTTTTTTTGTACACTTGTCTTTGGTGGTTTTTTCCCTATTCAAATATGAAAAACAATTGAAACCCTATTTAGCCTTGTTAGCATTTTCAAAACTAGTTTAACCAATACTCAACAGATGGGTACAAGTGTTGTTGTCTTGTATGTTTCATTTAAATATTCTAACCTATAAACAGATATATATAAGTGCGTGTGTGTATTTGCAAACCTTTTGGTTGGCAAATCACATGGTTCATGGTCGTTTTGAAGCAGTATTTCTAGATCATAAGATTTTTGCACTATTTTCCATGCATTTAGAATTTCGAAGCAAAAGTATCTCTTAGTTTCCAAATTTCAAATTATAAAAGTTTAAACTCTCACAAGTCTAGATTTTTTTAGACTTAACCCAAATTGAAATTTTCGATTATCATTAGTTTGGGAAAATGCCAGTCTAGAATTCACACATTCACTCTTACTTCTATATATTTCACTTAAAAAGGAACCAATTTTAGATCTTTCAATAACACCTTCAAAGTTGTCATTTCCTTATTCAGAATAGCAAACATGCTGAATTAAATAAAAAACCATAGACCTAAACAAGAACCAGAAAATAGTGAAGAAAATTACCAATTAAGAAGAACCTAAGAAATAAACAAACCCATAAATTAGAATCTTAAAGCTATGAAATTAAACAAAAATTAGAACTTGTGTATCGGACTATTAAACGGGAAGACATACCAAAGCTAGAGTTGCGAGAAGGGGGAGGAGGATGACTTATATGTTATAGAGTAGAGAAGTCAACTACCATTCTGAACGGGATTAAAACCCCACTAAGGACACATGTACTGATAGGAGCCATTATGAAGAGGGTGCAAAGATCAATGACATGGCAGAACAGGAAGAGCTGAATTGAAAAATAGAAGACTCAATCTGATGACTTGATTTAGCTCAGCGGTTAAAGCCGAATTCTATAAATCTTGGGGAATATTCTGGCAATCCCCTAATTATAATTATAAATTCCCCAAATCTAATTGTAATCTTCCAATTATGATTGTATTCTCTAGAAAACATTGAATGTCCTATTTATAAGAGGATATTTTTGTTTTTGAATATGAGATTAGATCTTGTGAATGGCCTATAAATAAGGTAAAATGTAAGCTAAAAAGATTCAATAAAAACCAAGCAATAATTCATTCTCTTCGAGTGTTGTTATTCTACTCTTTCATATTTTGCTATTGTCTTTAAAAGTGTGAGGAAAAAATCTATTACATTTTGGTGCTCTCATTGAGAGTGAGTAAAATACCTCAGAGAGAAATCCTTCCTAATAACCAAATAATGCCTAGAACCAGATCAAACACTACACTTAACGAAGGCAACGAAACTGGGAATTGGGATGATCATGTCAACCAACTCCCTCCCCCAACCAAGATGCTTCAGACTATCCTGAACAGAATTCAGGAGATGGAGTAAAGGAACACTGAAATGCTGCACAACGCATGGTAAACTATGTAGGCACGTATCAATGTGTTGCAACGATACTTTGCACAGACACGTGCGGAAGTTAGCCAACGTACCAATTGTGAAGAACGAGAAAATCATCCAGAAGGAGGAGGACGTGAAATTGGATGCTAAGGACAACAAAAATTACAGGAATATGTAGAATTGAGATGTGGAAGTCCAGTGCCAACTCCATGAGAAGGAGGCAACAGGAGAAGCCCATGTGCCGAAAGTTATAACGAATGCGGTAGTGGAAGAAATGCTTAAAAGAAAGATAATGGAGCTGAGGAAACATGGGAGTATGGAAAAGGAAGATCTTGAGTCGCTTACCAGAACCCCGTTGAGTTAGGAGATCCTAGTGGCCCTAAAATCAAAAAAGTTTGTCACCTAAATTCAAGTGCTATAAACCGAAGTCTGATCCGGTAGACCATCTTAGACGCTTTAAGCAAGTTATGGTGTTATATCAACATGAAGACGTGATGATGTGTCGAATATTCCCTACTAGCATGGACCAAACTGCTCTTAAATGGTATCATTCCCTTCCCGCTCATTCGGTTACTAGCTTTACTTTCATGTTTAGTGTCTTTTTGGAGCAGTACTCTACATATCATGCAGTAAAGGAAGATTCAGAGTATCTCCTTACTTTCTTTCCAAAAAAGGAGAAACCCTACGTGAGTACACCCCAAGGTGGAAACTGTGATGACCGAGTTGCCAGACTAGCTGTTAGACGGGGGCTGAATCCAGACCCACTCTCTTCGAGGATCTATCAACGTTCAAACCTTTTACCATGGCTAAAACCTTTCAGCGGGAAAAAGATTACATCATGCTATATGAGGAAAAGAAAATTCTATTGAAGCTGACAGAACGGAGGAGTGAAGAGTCCAAAAAAGAAGAACGGAATTCTAGAACTGATAGAAAAAGGAGTCAAAGAACGGAGAAGGACAGTGAACATGCGGACAATAAATGGGATAGGACTAAAAGTTATAGAAGATACGGTAACGACATCCATCCCAGAGATCAAGTCTATACGCCATTGACGGTACCAATAAACCAAGTTCTTGACATGATAAAAGACAAGCCTTGGTGGAAGAGGCCAGCCCCACTCATAAAGGAACCATATTACAAGGACAATGATAAGTACTATTCATACGACATGTGCAATGGGCATTACATGAAGGATTGTTATCTGCTAAAGGACTGTGTCAAGAAGATGGTAAAAGAGGGAAACTTCAATTAGTTTTTGAAGAGAGAAGAGCTGAAATGGAAAAGTGAAAAGGAAGTCTGTGATAATAAGAAGTGAGATAATGAGAAACAACCAATCTGGATAGTTGACATTGTCATCGCGTTGACTAAACAGGAAGTAACTACCAAGAAAGAAAGGAAAGTGTATTGTAAGAAACCAACGCTGGAAGAGAACTGGGAATGAGGAAGTTCCTCAACGACAACGGGAATCTCCCGCTTATATTTGACGACTTGGATCTAGAGCATGATGAGTGCCACAAATATTGCCTAGTCATCTCGATACATGTCGGGAACTGCTTTGCTGAGAAGGGTATTGATTGATGACGAGAGTGCCATCAATGTTCTCTATCGTTCAACATTTGAAAAGACTTCAATGCGATATCGACAGCTGCAAGGCCCCTCACAATTGTTGATAGGCTTCAATGAGACCTTATCTACTCAAAAGGGCCATTTAAGCTTCTGGTTATTGCTAAACTATTCAATTACCTGATAGAGTTTATGGTGCTAGATACGTCGTCCCCCTATATTACCATCTTGGGGAGAACTTGGTTGCATAAAATGAAAGTTGTACCATCAACCTACTACTAGATGTTAAAATACTTGTCTCCTGACGAGATCGAGACCATCAAGGGTGATCAAGCTGTTGTTAGTATCTATGTTGTAACTGCACTAGAATCAGCGAAAAAGAAAATAGAAGAGCAGACAGTTTTTAAGGAACAATAGTAATCATAGGAGGATGGGAAGGTGGGCCTAAGATATGAAGTTGGGGAAGAAACTAAACCTATCTACCTAGATGAAGAGACATAGAAAATGACCAACATTGGGGTTCACCTTGAGCAAGCAGAAAAATAATGAGTGATAGAATTTCTACAGAGAAACAAAGACATTTTTGTAACCACGACCCATAACTCATATGAGGTCTTATCCTCTTTCTTTTTGGGTATCTTATTCAAAAGATAGTTAGCCGTCAAAATTCCTTCTCCCCACATGTTCTGAGTTAATTCAAAACTGATCAATAATGTATTCATCATTTCTTTCAAGGTACGATTTTTGCGCTCAGTAACACCATTGGACTGAGGTGAATAAAGTGTTGTGGTTGCATGTATAATCTCATGTTGAACACAAATCTCAACAAACGGTGATTCATATTCACTACCTCGATCACTTTTTAGTACCTTAATTTTCTTATTCAGTTGATTCTCAGCTTCATTTTTATAGAGAACGGATTTCCTTATAGCTTCATCATTGATCTTTAGCAAATATACATAACAGTATTTTGTGCTATCATCAACAAAAGTAATAAATACTTATTACCACATCTTGTTTGTATAAATTTTAAATCACAAATATCATTTTGAATTAATCAAGTGATTCGGTGTTTTTTTCAACAATTTAGAATGATGACCTCGTTAATTTTACCTCAACACAAGTTTCACACTTATGATTAGAATCAATATGAAATGTTGGTATATTATCCAAGTTAATTAATTTATGTAGAGTATCATAATTAACATGACGTAGTCTACCCTACGATAAATTAGAAGACTCGAGCAAGTAAGTAGAAGAACTAGCTTTATTAATATTGGGTTTTACCAAAGTCATTACATTGAGTTTCCACATTCCGTCACTCATAGACCCTTGCCATCATACATTCTACTCTTAGACAAAACAATTTTGTTTGACGCAAATATCATACGAAATCCATGGTTATTCAGTAATGAACCAGATACAAGGTTC
Organism: Datisca glomerata; assembly: GCA_003255025.1. Lineage (NCBI taxonomy): Eukaryota > Viridiplantae > Streptophyta > Magnoliopsida > Cucurbitales > Datiscaceae > Datisca > Datisca glomerata. The sequence continues at coordinate 365,658 of QANY01012457.1, read as the reverse complement.
TTCCAGATTTCAGGTACATACAGGGTATTATTCAGAGTCAATTCCTTCCCAGAAGTCATCTTAAAAACCACTTTATCTTGGCCTTTGATATCAGAGGTGGCTGAGTTCCTCATAAACAAATTCTCTCTATGCTCGATAGTTTCGAAGGTAAAGAACATCCCGTTGTCAGAACACACATGACAAGTAGCTCCAGTGTCAATCCACCATTCCATTATATTTGATCCAACCATGTTGGCCTTAAGGGCCACTGCCGAGAGGTTGATTTCTGAAATGTCTCGAGAAATGTTCTCAATCACATTAACCTCTTTGTTTCTCTTAGGCAATCTACAATAAGAAGATTTTTGACTTAGCTTGTGACAATTGTAGCACTTGCCTTAGAATTTTGGTTTCTTAAAAATCCCTCCTTTAGGTCCCAGCTTGTATTGCCTTTCCCTTTATTGTTGGTCTTCTTGGTTTTGAAACCCTAACCATGCTCACACAATGTTAGCCTTTTCTGCAATAACAGGGTTTGATCCTCTTCTTTCAGATATTCTATTATCTTCTTCGATTCGAAGTAAAAAATAAGATCATCGATGCTCGTTTCCTTTTATTTTGCTTGAGTTAATTCTTGATTTCCTTCCACCCAGGAGGCAATTTCTCAATAATACAAGTCACTTGAACTGATTCACTCAGCATCATTCCCTCAACATGAATCTCGTGCAGGATAATTTGTAGTTCTTGCACTTGGCTTATCATCATTTTGGAGTCCCCCATTTTAAACTCCAGAAAGCAGGTCACGATAAATTTATTGGCGCCCGCATCCTCAATTTTGTACTTTTATTCAAGAGATTCTCATAGCTCATTTACAGTTTTCTTGTCAGAATAAACATTATACAAGGAATCAACAAGACCATTCATTATATAATTCCTACATAAATAATCAAAATATTTCCAAACATCAACAACACTGATCGTTTGGGAATCGTGCTCATTGTCATTGAGCTTAGGAGCTTCTTCAGTCAATCATTTTACCAAATTCATCATGGTCAGGTAGAAGAGCATCTTTTGTTATCACCTTTTGGAGTTCAAACTGTTAAATTTCTCGGGTTTCTCTTCGTGAGAAATAGGCATAGACATTAGTGTCATACGGGTCACAAGGGTCACAATAAGGTTCTGCACACCCAGGTTTGGCATTTGAGCCTCAACAGTAGAGTTCTGCTCTTGGCTTTCAGCAGCATGGTTCGTACAACATTATTTTATTGTTGGTGTCAATTGCCATATATTTTTATCTGAAATATAAACCAGAAGTATACCAACACTTTGAAAATTATGATGTTTTCTCGAAGACGAAAATATGCTTATTTTTTAAATATTTTCTAAAATAAACCAAATAACATTTTTACATATAAACATCAAGACAAACATGTGGGGTTCTAAGACCCGATCCAAGACCAGCCCTCTCGACAGTATTTAGTTCTCAGGTAATTGGAGAGACAAGTCCTCTTAAATTTCAATTTTCTAGACAAACTTCTCTGTATAGTTACTTTCAGTTTCAAAATTTTAGAGAATATTAAAAATAAAATTTTTAAGTTGAAAAAACCTAAATCAGTTTCCAAAAATAATTTTTGGACAATTTTGAAAAACTAAATTAATTTCCAAAAAATTATTCCTACAACGCAATAACTTACATAAAAATAACTGTTTTAAGATTTTTGAAAATAGTGTATTGCATTATAAGATTAAATGATATAAAGGTAATACAAATTCTGTAAACATACTAACTACAACAGGTAAATAATATAATCACAAATAACAATGTAAATACATTTATTACGAAATTTAAACGAAGTAAGTACCAACATTAAATAAAGTGGACATAGTAACTGTATAATGAGAAATCAAACCGAGCCATGTTTGTACAGTTTTCTCAAAACACTTAAGCCACATCAATTGTGGTACTAAGGTTGATAACGACATTTGTTTCCCAAGAAAAAATGGTTAGAGGGAGCTGAAAAGCACTCGACTTCACCACCTTGATCTTTATCACTTGTCAGAATTCTAGCACAAGAGTAATGAGTAAAAAACAAAGACTTAGGCCAAAACCAAATCACCGACCTAAATGAAAATAAACCAAATCAGAAATAAACTAGAAAAAATAAACTGAACCGGAATGAGACAAAACCGAACTAGGACCGAACCAAGAAACTAGAAGAAAACAAAATAAAAATGTGGATAGATAAAAATTGAGAGGACAGAAAGCTAATTGCTTATTTTTTTTGTGAAAAATGAGGGAGTGAATCTCTCATTTTATACTATTCATGGAAGGAGCCGCTACTAAAGACCATTTAACTCATTAAAGACCTGATTAAACAAAAAAACCATTTTTGTCTAAATTTTTAAACATAAAAAAATTGACATTTATTTACAAAGAATATTCTATATTCTGTGATATTTGAGTTTCCTTTAAGAAGGAAAAATAAATATAGAGTAAAAAATATCCCATATAAGGATGAACCATATAGAGAGAGTATTTCTGCTTATCAAATTACCACAATTGATACAAGCATCTTTATATATAACACTAACATTTTCTCCATTTTCAATTTGTGATTTCAACAATATTGTGGTTTGAATATTACACTTTTAAAAAGTAGAGGATTGGATAAAAAAATTTAGATGATTCAGTTTTTGAAAGTTTAAAGACTGATTGGATATATCTCAACGAAATTGAGATTCAACTACGTATCAAGCAATTGGAATTCGATGATTGGATATATGCTTTGATAAATCGTTTCAAACTAGCTACAACAAGATCTCGTGCTTTCTCGTCGTCGAAAGTGTTCTGAGTAGTTTTTTTTTTTAATTTTACATATAAAATATTATATTTGTAGTCTTTTTTAATTATTATAATTCAAAGTAATAGTTACGGTAATAAAAAGGGTTTTTTGGATGATTGGGCAATTTGAAAACTCAATTAAGTAAAAAGGACTGAATTTTTTTTTCCAGATTTGGTGTCTTTTTTAGATATGAAAAATCTATCATACCCCTCTCTTTAGTGAGCATTTAATGTTTCTATCATCTCTCTCCAAATTGTCTTTTCCAATTTCTTTTCACGTCACTTCATGCTTCTTCTTCTATTTTCACATAGGTTTTTCTTCTTTCCCTCTTCTTCCATTTTCATTTTCAGAGGACATCTTCTTCGTTCCTTCCTCTTTCATTAAACTTCATCCGTCAACCTTTCATTTTATAAACTAAAACATCCATTTTGCATCTCGTGTAGGTAAGCCCAAATTTCTTCATCATTTATTTTAGTACATGATAAGGTATGTATTTATACTTTAATGCTTCTGTACGTTTCTTGTAAATTTGAGCTATAACAAGTAGTTGGAAAATGTCAAATCTATTAAACTTTAGATGTGTTATAAGGGTTTGAACTTGGTCATGACATGTAGTTTAAGTTTAAAGCATAGTAACTACAAATAGATAGACTATATAGAGTTTAAATTTTTTGTTGAACTTGTGTATATTAAAGTGGTCTATGGAATTTCTTGAGTGTCGTTACAAAGTTCAATACAAGAATGTTAATGTCCATACCAAAATTAATACACATGGACTGTTTTGTATGAATTGTGTTGTATTATGTATGAATAATCTTATGTATTGTACATGTAATATGCCCGGTATTCGTATTTGGGTAGTTTATGGTGGAGAATGGGTTCAAGAAAGGAATACAAATTTTTTCAATGGCAAAGAAAGCACAGCATTATGGGTTTCACTAGATTGTACATATGATGAGTTATGTATAAAGTTACATGTTGCATTAAACTTGGATCCACGAGAGAAGAAAATCATTATGAAATTGTTATATAAATCCCATGTGCCAACCCCTCCCTCAACAAATCGTAGTGACAATGATGGTAGTTTTTTATATATGAGAACAATTCTGATGCTTGCTTAAGAACACCCTTATACATTACAATCGAGCCACGTCAAGGAGGATATGATTGTTGTGTTCCTCCTTCAAAATCTACACACAGTCTTGGTACTACCTCATTCTTCCATGTGTCTCAATCGAAAGACACTCATATTCATGAACCTGCTCCATCCAATCATGTTCCTCATTCTGCCTCTACATATGTTCTTGAAACTGATCAATCATTTGCAAGACAGTATGAACAAATGTACCATGATTCATTTGAAGGAAAGTGTGTTGATATTGGAGCAGATACTGATGCACATGATTTTGGGGGTACATCTCCAGGTGTTAGAACTAATGACCTTCACCAATGGATACAAGTGATTTTCATACCAACTATGAGCGTGCAAATGATCATGGTGTAGATATGCATGAAGATGATATAACAAGTGCTGGTGTTCCTAGAGCTTTGATGGTAAATTCTGATGATACATCATTTGACGAACATGTCGTCAACTTCATAATGAATGACCTTGGTGAACCATCCCCAATTGATGATATTGAGAAAGACAATGTCTATAGTAGTCATAAATATTTACAAATGCTTGTTGGGTTGATGGCCATATAAGATAACTTTCATCCCTTTGGTGGCCAAATAGGCTGGATGTTTCTAACGAAGTTAAAAATATAATAGTTTTGTAAACAATAGGTAAGCGATCTATTGGAAGACAGAGAATAATCAAGATTCCATCACGTGGAGAGGAGACACAAGTGGTTAGGTGTAGCATATATCTTAGTACAGGCAATAACCGACAAACTTGTAAGGAAATTAAGCCATAATAGTGTCTTTTGGTAACTATAACTCTTTTTTAATATATGTATATTTTGTTAACAGTATGTATTTTGGATATATTGTAACTATTTGCGCCATGTCTTGATATATGTAGCTTTTGGCAATTATATATGAATTTTGTAAAGATTAGAACATGGCAGCTAGTTACAATGTAGATAGTAAGAATGGTCGTGTATAAATGTTTTGTATATATATACACACTAGACTTTATTTTATTATGAAGTGGTTTACATTTATATGAGCACCTATATTTGGCTGATCAAGTAGATTTTACATTGAAAATTTTAAATTGTACAGAATCGTATAATCTACTTGTTCTGAGAAAATATATTGCAAAATTTACTTGTTCTGAGCAAGTAAATTTTTCCTTGAAAATTTTAAATTGTACATGATTTTATAATCTACTTGCTCTGAGTAAGAAGACTTTTTCCTGAGAATTTTAAATTGTACATGATTTTATAATCTACTTGCTCTGAGCAAGTAGATTTTGACTTCAAATTTTTGAATTGTACAAAATTATAAAATCTACTTGCTCAAAGTAAGTAGATTATAATATCTACTTGTCATGAGTAAGTAGTTTATAAAATATACTTGTTCTGAGCAAGTAGATTATAAAATATACTTGTTCTGAGAAAGTAGATTATAAAATATATTTGTTTTGAGAAAGTAGATTTTGATTTCAAATTTTTGAATTGTACAGAATCATATAATCTACTTGCTCGGACGGAGTAAGTAGAGTATGACTTTGAATTTTTGAATTGTACAAAATTATAAAATCTACTTGCTCAAAATCTACTTTCTCTGAGCAAATAGATTTTGAATTCAAAATTTTGAATTGTACAAAACCGTCTAATATATTTACTTCGAGCAAGTAGATTTTGACTTCAAATTTTTGAATTGTACATAACCATATAATTTACTTGCTCGGAGCAAGTAGTTTTTTACTTCAAATTTTTGAATTGTACAGAATTATAAAATCTACTTGCTCTGAGCAAGTAGATTTTGACTTTGAATATTTGAATTGTACATAACCATATAATCTACTTGCTCCTAGTAAATAGATCTTATAATCTACTTGCTTTGAGCAAGTAGATTTTGACTTCAAATTTTTGAATTGTACGATATCATATAATCTACTTACGAGCAAGTAGATTTTGACTTTAAATATTTGAATTGTACATAACCATGTAATCTACGTACTCGGAGCACGTAGATTATAAAATCTACATACTCTCACCAAGTAGATTTTGACATTGAATTCTTGAATTGTACAGAACCATATAATCTACTTGCTTTGAGGTGGATTATAAAATCTACTCGGCCTGCCCAAGTAGATCTTGCCTTCACAATTTTAAAATGTTCAGAATCGAAGTAGATGACATACACTAAGTAAATTAATAGACAAGAAGTAAATTAATACTCCAAATGCTAAATTAAAATATCCATGTTTTACAATCATTCTTAATACACTTCAACCAACGATTCTTTTTTAACGATTAAATAAGTCTATAGCAATTTTCTTACGAAAAAACTTAATTTTTTTCTGGGTACATAGCGATAAGTCGAGTCCTCTCAAACGGATCTCAATAAACTTGAGAGTGAATATTCTACAATCAGACGTATTTGATGAGAAAGAACCTCATGAGCTACTATCGGTATGAGCTTGGAAGGCATTGTCTACAAGTGAAGAAATCAACAGTTAGTTCTTTTAACTAGAACATGCAAACTAAGGATTGAACTATGCATTAAGAAAACAAAAGATTCATGAAACACTTTTTTTTTAAATAGTCATCAAACACTATGAAGACATTCTTGAAAGATCCACACAAATGAAACAAGTATAATTTTATCAATTAGCTAGACTCCATTGAACTAAACAAAAGATTGCCCAAGCCTAGTTTCCAACCAGATAAATAAAGAAAACAAAATGAAAATGTTGAAACCTATAATTCATGTTTATGGCTACAGAGGCAATCAATTAACTTTCTTTGCTAAATTATGGATAACAACCTCTCCACCACATTCTTTTCTTCACCAAGAGGTTAGAGGAATTACAACCTAAACCCAACATTCTGGGTATTAGAAAATAGAGAATGATGTCCAAAACAAAAGAAAGAACTCTCCATTGATGAATTGTTTCATTTGCCTCAAATGGCTTGAACTAAATTATGTATTGACCAGCTTTTTCTAGGACTGCATTTTTAGTGCTAAAACAAAAACCATAGCTTCTTCGGGTCAAAGAATTTACATGATATATCTAATAACATGTATATTTACAAGAATTTGAAATCTTACTATTGTCTTATGATGCAACTACCAAATTTCCCAAATGTTATTTGAGGCAAATGAAATATATTTATCTATGCCCATCAAGAAACAATCATCGTTATGAATTTCTTCGGTCACAGAATGATGTAAACCCTTCACAAATATTACCAGAAAGCTACATATATCAAGGGTGGTGTAAACAACATTAAAGGCGCCAAAAATAAAAACCAACAGATAATGCATGTACCATTACATTAGATTAATAATAAAAATATAAAATGAACCCAGTCAAAAGTCAGAAGCTAGCAGAAATCAAAATCTAGATTAACAGAATCAAAATCTAAAATCAACTGAATCAAAATATGAAACAGGAAACATAAAAAAAACACATACCAACTTGTATAAAAAATGGCCAGAAGGAAAAAAAAAATTGTTACATAGAACACTCAAACTGAAAATTGACGGAACGCAGAGTTACTTATGGAATTTACTCTACTTTAGTCAAAATATGTGACTCTTGTTTTTGGAGCGGTGAGTTACTTAAAGAATCTCAGAAATGACGCCTTCCCCTTCTCTTTCTATATATCTGAAACGGAACACAAAACCAATTTCGACATAAAGAAAAGTAGAAGCAATCAGAGGCAAAAATCTTAAAATAAAAAAGATAGCACTGAAATCAAAAGAGAAATCTTACCTGATTTGGAGAAGAACGAAGATAACCACTTAATCCTCGCCTCCGCGTGCGAGACAAAATAAAGAGAGAGAAAGCAGTAGCGAGATTGAGAGAGACAAAGCAGTAGTGAGAGACACCAGTAGCGAGTGACACCAGTAGCGAGTGACACCAGTAGCGAGTGAGTGAGAGAGAGACAAAGCAGTAGTGAGAGAGAGACCAATAGCGAGTGAGTGAGAGAGACAAAGTAGTGAGAGAGATGGCAGGAATTCTGTACTTTTTTTATTAGTAGGGTATAAAGGACTATTCACAGGACAAAAAAGATCTACTCTGGAAAAAGATATTATGGTCTGTTTATCCGAATCCAATTCTTAAATAGACCTTTTGTCCAAAAAAGCCCATTAAAAAAACATTTCTTATTGCTTTGGCACTTTCCTCCAAGCTCTCTCTTTTTGCTAAATCTAATATATTCTGACCTCTTTTCTGCGGGTTAAATACACTTCTTGTCTCTAATTAAGCATTGGAGTTAGTAGTGGTTTACGATGGAGCTCTAATATATATTTGGTATTTCAATAACGTCAAATTTTAATTATAGCTTTTGGATATGCTTCAAAATTGATCTCAGAGGTTCAAGCGCATTAGGTTTAGAAACTGATAATTTGTACGTGCATACAGTTCTAATTGTTTTGGAGAAACAACTATATTAAAAACAGCCTGTAAAAGATTTTTTCTGTTTAGTCAGGAGAATAATGATGGTATCTAATTTTTTATTAGTGTTAATCAGAAAGAATGAGAGAAAAATTTAAGAGTAAGAGGAGTTTTTAGAGAATCTCAGGTTTTTTTTAGTTGTATTGAATGTTTTCTTCCTCTAGTACATTGGCTTTTATATAGATTTCTCAAATACCATGTGTAAATCAAAATAACAATATAAAGGAAGCATTCATTATTTCTAGAGATCACATTCGCTTGTGGGGGTCATTCTGTTGGGTATGACCCCCCCTTTTCCTTTCTGTCATGCTTAGACGTCAATCAATCATGACCACTTGACGATTTCTTATGACTTTGAGCTGATCAGTCATAGTGACTTGGTGATCTATCAATCTGTATCATTTGAGTATTTTCAGTTTTTACCAAATCAATCATTGTCGCTTCTCTGTCATCTCGGGTCTTTTCACTTGTCTCCGTTCTTCATCTCTTCCTTCATTTCTCGTTCTAGCGAGGTCTCCCGCTTCAGCATTCCTTCCCGTTCTGATGAGATCTCCCGCTTCAGTGTTCTATCCCGTTCTCATGAGATCTCTCACTTCAGTGTTCTTTCCCGCTCTGACGAGTTCTCCTACTTCAACGTTCTTTCCTGCTCTGACGAGGTCTTCAGCTTCAACGTTTTTCCTCGTTCTAACGGGGTCTCCCGCTTCTGGTCTCCTCCCACTTTGACGAGACCTCCCACTTCAACGTTCTTTCCCGCTCTGACGAGGTCTCCCGCTTCAGCGTTCTTTCCCGCTTTGATGAGATCTCCCACTTCAACGTTCTTCCCCTTCTGATGGGGTCTCCCTCATCTAGGCTCTTCCCATTTTGACGAGGCCTCCCGCTTCAGTGTTCTTTCCCTCTCTGATGAGGTCTCTCGCTTCTGCGTTCTTTCCTGCTTAACCCTTAATCTTGCCATGTTCGTGGTCCACGCGTCCTCTCATGATTCGTTCTTTCTGTACACGTGTCTTGGGTGGTTTTCCCCATGTTCATTTGGCCCCCATTACACTCAATAAATTTCATTGTTGTGTATTGATGAGGACTCCTTGATTCGCATGCGCTTTGTTAAAAGATGTCTTGTCTTCTCTCTGGAACTTGCACTTCTTTGGAAATAACAAACAAATATATATATATATATATATATATATATATATAAGTGTTAATTAAATCAAGGGAGGCGCACGTTTTGCTTGCGATGACGCTTTGTTTCCCATTTTTAATTGTTTTGGGTGACGCATGCTTTGTCTGTGCTCCTTTTTCCAGCTATCATCGTGCCATTCATTGACGTTGGTGACGGTTATGTCTTATCAGTCACGCCCTTTCAAAAAAAGGTCCTTTCGGAGCTTCGGTTCCTACTTCTTTGCTTTAGGCTTGTGTGTTTTTTTACTGACTTTCTTTCTACTCATTTGTCTTCGTAGATAATAAAAGGAACAAACCGCCTATCTTTCCCAAGAGTCAAGAGAGAAGATCATAGTCGCGTTCAACATTCATGGACGGGATAGGGACGATCTCCTAGATCTAAGATAAGAAATCAACGTCACCTTCATCTCGGAAGAAAACCAAGCTTCACCCCTCCGTGTAGTGACTTTGACTTCAGCGCAACCATCCAAATCATCTCCCTCATCTTCTCCAGAAATCCCACTAGGTATTCTCACTTCCTAGTCTCTGATTTCTATTTCTAGTACATCTATTTCTTCTGGGTCTGAATGGGAAGACGCGAAACAGGAGCGTCTGTTTTAACACCTTGCAGTGAGCGTTATGTCAAGGCGCACTCGTTTGAGGAATACCATTATTGGGGACGTGCCCGAGACGTGAGGCCTTAAGTTTTTCCCCGACGGTTTTGAGTCTTCCTCTTATTGCTCCTATATCCTCTTCAACTATTTCCCCCGCTCCCGTTATCTAGCAGATGCTCCCCAGCAATGGTCCTCTTCTCATCCACCCCATTCTCAGTCGGATTTGGCTTCTATCCACTCATCTGACACTTAGGGCGGAGGGGAGGACCCTTCTTTGTGGAGTTGGAGGAAGTTCTGCGGGGTTCCACAAGTTCTCGCTTATGTCAACATCCTCAACGACCCTCGTTCTGCACATATTCTACTTCGCGGGGTCTAGTGTGATGTGGACATGGCCACTGCTCGTGTCATGCCATGTCAGTCGAGAATCAGTTTTGCTTGTTCAATCATGGTTTACTCATTCATTTTCTAACTTTATTTACTCGTTATTCTACTTTTGTTGGCTAAACGCTTTGATTTTCTCTTGTTCTTTTCTGCAGGCCATCATTTTCTATAACAGCCTCCAAAAGCACTTTTATTGCCAATGAGCAGACAGTTGTCCAATGGAAGAGGGAGGTTGAGAGCTGTCGTGGGGTCGTCAAGACTCAGAAAGCTGAAATTGAGCAGTTCACGAAGCGGGAAGCCGAAGTTCAGGGAACACTTAAGGATTTAGCCCAAGAGGCGGCAGCTGCGGCAGGGGAATTATCCAAGCTTGAGGATTCCTTGAAGGCCACCAAGGAAGCGCTTGAAGAGTCCTAGAGGTGTCAGGCCACTTCCTACAAGAACTTTAAGATCGTGGAAGATAGGCGGGCTGCTGCTGAGCTTAGAGAGAGAGACCGAGGACATTTATCAGGCTTTGTTCGACAAGGCTGAGAAGAAGGTCTATTTGGCGAGCTATGAGGATGGGAAGGAAAACCTCCCTCCAAAAGTGTCCCTTGAGGATGATCCCACTGCCGAAGATATCCCAGTTCCTGTAGCTGAAGATTTTTCCGTTCCTGTTGCTGAAGACTCCACCATCCCATTGCTGATGACGATGTTGCCAACCCTCATGCAGCTGATGTCGTTTGTATCGACGAGTCTTAGCTTTCCTTCTACAGTTTTCTTTTCTCTTTTTTTGTACCCTCCCTTTTTATCATCGAAATATATTTTTCTTCTTAGCGCGTTTCATTAATTTAGTATTTTATATTTAGCAAGATTTGGATGTGTAGAACTTAGGACTCTCATACTTTCTACACTTTTCAACCAAATAATTTTTTCAAATTAAGCAACTCAGCACATAGCGATTTTTAAGTTTCCAAATTATTCTAAGCAGCAATCTAAGTTCAGATTTCAGTAATTCGAAACATTAATTCAAGTTTTTCGAAACAACAATTTAAGTTTAGACTTCAATAATTCAAAACACTCTTTCAAGTTATTCTAAACAAAAATTTAAGTTTCAAAACGTAATTCAAAGCACTAACTCGTTTAGAGCGGATGAGTCTCTCCTACTTCCATTGTGTTTCGTTTCCTTGCTTTCCACATTTTAAAGAGAAGATTTCTTCCGCTCTCAAGGGCTTATGCTTCTAGGTTGCTGACCCCTTCTTCTTTTTTCCACATTTTATAAAGAAGGTTTCTCCCGCTCTCAAAGGATTAGGCTTCTAGGCCGCCGACCTTTTTTCAATTTTAATTTTCTTTTTAGAGAGTCAGCATCCCCACTCTCAAGGTTTTAGGCTTTCAAACCATCGACCCATTTTCCATTTTAGAGTGGTTTTTGTTCCACTCTCGGTGGCTTAGGCTTTTAGGCCATGGTCATTACTCCTTTTTTCCACATTTTAATGAGAAGATTTCTCCCACTCTCAATGGCTTAGGCTTTTGGGCCTCCGACCTTATTTATTTTTTACATTGTAGAGAGAAGGTTTCTCCCGCTCTCAAGAGCATAGGCTTCTAGGTCACCGACCTCTTTTTTTCTTCCATTTTTTTAAGTGTGAGAAAGAAGGAGAGAATTGACATTATTTTTTTACGTGGAAAACCCTTGCGGGAAAAAACCACCAAAATTGTATATTGCAATAACAATCAACAATTTAAATGAAGTATTTCTTAAGGTAGTTGACATTCTAGGGTTTTGCCAATTTTGCTCCCTCCTCTGTCATGAGGTGACAGTAGCCATTTTCGCCTACTGCTTTGACAATGAAATGATCTTCCCAAGACAGACCAAACTTTTCTTCTGTTTGTAAGATCATTTTCAAAACCAAATCTCCTTCCTGAAATTCGCGCTTTCTAATTTTCTTCTGCAAGTAGGCTTTCCTTTTCTGATTATAATTAGTTGTTTGCACGAGTGCCGCTTCCCTTTTTTCTTCTAACAAATCGAGATTTTCTTTCATGAGCTCTTCGTTCTGTAGTTTAGTCAGTTCTGATTTGAGAGTTGGGTTTCCTATTTATATTGGTATAACAGCTTTTGTTCCGTAGGCCAAAGCAACTGGTGTTTCACATATCACCTTTCTACGAGTTGTTCGATATGCCCATAGTATTGCTTGTAATACTACTACCCATTTTCCCTTTGCTGGCTCTAGACATTTCTTCATGTTGTCGTGTATGATTCGATTTGATCTTTCAACCTTCTTGTTTCCTTGTGGTTAGTAGTGTGTAGAGAATTGGTTGGTAATTTGCAGGTCTTCGCAAAAAGTGTCAGTTGTCAGACACTAACACCCGAGGGATTCGTATCTGCACATTATATTCTTCCACTAAAATCCCCTTACTTTTTCTTTATGAATCCTAGCAAAAGCTTTCGCCACAATCCACTTGGTGAAGTAGTTAGTGGTAACTAGCAGGAAACGTTTCTGAGTGGGTGCCATGGGGAGTGGTCCGACGATGTCTAGAGCCCACTGGATGAATGGCCAGGACTTGTCACGGTGTTGAGTCCTCTGGTGGCCAATTTTATTACGGGGGCAAATCGTTGACACTTGTTGCACTTCTTTGCATATTGTTCGGCATCCCGGTACATTTTAAACCGATAATAGCCTTCGTTTAGTATTTTGTGGGCTAGAGATCAGCCCCCTGTATGATTCCCACACACGCCTCCGTAAACTTATGCTAACACGTATTTAGCCTCCTTTTCTTTTAGGCACTTCAGATAGGGTCCTGAAAAAGACCGCTTATACAGTAAACCACTGATTATGCAATCCTTGACGCTTTGTTATTGAATTTTCCTAGCGTGTAGTTTGTCTCAGGGTAGGATCCCTTCTTTTATGCAACGTATTATGTCGTCCTGTCAACTCCGTTCCAGCCCAGCTTCCACCTTTGCTACCTCTTCAGCTACGATGTTTGGCTTTTCGAGAAACTCAACTGGTACACTTCTTTTTCGTGGGATTTGTAGTGAGGACCCCAAACTAACCAACGCGTCTGCGTGCCCGTTTTCCACTCCTTGGGACATGGTGGATTTTGAAACTATTTAGTTGCTTGAGCAGTCCCTTTGCCCGTTGTAGGTAACTAATCATTTTTTCATCCTTTACCGCGAACTCCCTTGTCACCTATTTTACTATGAACATTGAATCATAAAAGATTTTTATTTCATTTACATCTAAATCACGTAACATAGTGATTCCCACTATTAGGGTTTCGTATTCGGCTTCATTGTTTGAGGCGTTGAATCCAAATGAGATGGAGTGTTCTAGTGTTTCTCCAAACGGAGTTCATAGTACCACTCCCACTCCGGCTCCTTTATTGTTTGAGGCCCCGTTAACGTATAATTCCTATGTCTCATTTTCAATTACTTGTTGTCCGCTTCCTAATTCATCCTTGGCATCAAACGTAAAGTCTGCCACAAAATCGGCTAAGGCCTGCCCTTTGATCGTTGTTCTCGATTTGTAGTGGATATCGTATTGGCTTAACTTGATTGCCCACTTTGTCGTTCTTCCACTTATTTCAGGTGAATGCATGAGACTTCTAATTGGTAAATCTTTTAGTACCTTTATGGTGTGCGCCTGAAAGTAGGGTCTTAGTTTCCTTGCGGCTACTACAACAACTAATATTAGTTTCTCCATCCTTTTGTAACGGGTCTCGGCTGCCACTAGACTTTTGGTGATGAAGTAAACCGGCTTCTGCTTTGTTTCTTCTTCTCTGATCAGAACAACACTAACAGCGATCTATAAGACGACTATGTATAAGTACAAAGGTTCCCGCGGCTTTGGTTTTGACAATAATGGTGGATTTGTCAAGTATTCTTTTATCTTACTGAGAGCTTCCTCATACTCGCCATCTCATCCGTCTGCTGAATTCTTCCTCAGCTTTGCGAAGAATGGCTTACACTTGTTGTTGATCTTGAAAGAAATCTATTCAAAGCCGCCAACCTTCCCGTTAACCTTTGTATTTCCTTCTGGTTTCATCTCCATTATGACTTTTACTTGATCTAGGTTGACCTCAATTCCTCGCTGCGTAACTAAGTGGCTGATGAATATTTCGGCCGCTACTCCGAAGGTGCATTTTTTTCCAGATTCAACTTCATCGAATTTTTCCTTAGGATGGAAAAGGCCTCACAAAGGTTTTTGATCTGACTTTGCGCTCTTAACTCTTCACTAGCATGTCAACTACGTAAACTTCCATGGTTTTTCCAATCTGCTCTCGGAAGATTCTATTTACTAACATTTGATAGGTTGCACCTGCATTTTTCAAACCAAAAGGCATTACCTTATAATAAAAAGTACCTTGCTCAATTATGAAAGACGTTTTCTCTTGGTCAGGCTGGAACATTTTCACTTGATTGTATCCTGAAAAGGCGTCCATGAAGCTAAAAAATTCGTGTCCTGAGGTGGCGTCCACCATCTGATCTATTTTGGGTAACAAATATTCATCTTTTGGGCAAGATTTGTTCAGATTTACGAAGTCCATATAAATCCTCCATTTCCTACTTTTATTTTTTACCATGACAACATTAGCGAGCCATTTCTAGGTAATCTACCTCCTTGATGAAATCCACTTTTAGTAGTTTGTCAACTTCTTCTTTAATGGATAAGTTTCTTTCTGGCGCGAAACTCCTTTTTCGCTACTTCACTAGTTTAACTGAAGGGTGAATATTCAATTTATGATAAATTATATTTTCCGGTATACCTGGCATCTCCTGAGCTGTGGTTGCAAAAATGTCCTTGTTTCTCCGTAGGAAGTTAGTCAACATTTCCTTTTACTTTTCTGCCAGGTGGGCCCCAATATTTGTTATTTTTTGTGTTTCTTCATCTAAGCGAATAGGTTAGATTTCTTCTCCTGCTTTGTACCTAAGGCCCACCTATGCATCCTTCTGTGATTGCTATTTCTCATCTTTTTCCACCAGGTTTTCTTCTGCTCTTCCCGTCTTCTGTTTCCTCGCTGATTCCAATACGGTTACCGTGCAGATTCTGGCGGCAGCTGGGTCTCCCTTTATATTCTTAATTCCTTCAAGGGATGTATATTTTAGCACTTAGTAATAGGTGGATAGCATTGCCTTCATTTTATGTAACCAGGTCCTCCCCAAAATAACGTTGTAAGAGGATGACGTGTCAAGTACCACGAATTCAGTGAGGTAATTGAATGGTTCTGCACTGAGTAAGAGGTTGATCAATCCTTCTAAGTAGCTCACAGTCCTGTTGAAGCCCACTAGTGGTTGTGGCAGACCTTGTAGTTGTCGTTCCTCCATAGACAGTTTTTCAAGTGTTGATCGATGGAGAATGTTGACGGCACTGCCGTCAATCAACACCCTTTTTAGCAGACAGTTTCTGACTTGGATTGAGATGAAAAGGGCTTCGTTATGATGCCCGTCATGCTCCAAGTACGTGTCGCAAAAAATGAGTGGATGATTCCTACTTTCGTTGGTGGCGCCTTCCTACTTCTAGCTTCTTTCCAACAGTGATTATTTGTTGTACACTTTCCTTTCTTTTCTCGTAGTCCCCTCTAGTTCAGTTAAAGCGATGATGGTGTCAAATATTCAGAACGGCTGCTTCCCGTTATCCCATTTTCCCTCATCATGGGTCCCCCTTTCAACTTCCTGTTGTGGTTCCTCCATCCACATAGTCCTTCAGCTGGGAGTAGTCTTTTGTAAAATGTTCATTGCTCTTGTGGAATGAGCAATGTCCTTGTGCACGTGGTCTGGTTCCCTTATAAGTGAGGCCGGTCTTTTCAGCCAAGATTTATATTTTATCATCTCCAAGACTTGGTTTATTGAGATAGTCAGTGAAGTGTAGACCTTGTCTCTAGAATGGATGTCATCAGCGGGTCTCCTTCGAGCAACGGTTCTACTCCCCTTGCTGTTTCCCCGCTCATCATTTTTTTCTATTCTCTGATTCTACTTTGAGCTCTATTCTTCCTTCTTTGTCTCATTAATCCGTCGCCCCGCTTGATTTAATAAACTTCCTTTTTTTCCTCCAACGTGACGTACGTTTGCATCCTTTGGAAAGTATCTGCTATGGTCAGGGGTTTTATCTTTGACAAATCTTCAAAGAAGGTTAATTCCGGATCCAACCCTCGTCTAAAGGCCAGTCTCGCCACTTTGTCGTCATAACTTTCCACCTTGGCCATTTCTTCTTTGAGTCTACGAGTGTATTCCCGAAGCGTTTCTTTTTCCTTCTGGGAGAATATCGTCAGAAGGTAGTCTGAGTCCTCCATTACTGCCCGGTAAGTAGAGTTTTGTACCAAGAAGGCAGTGGACATGACGGTAAAGTTAGTCATGGGTTGAGCAGGGAGGGAGTGATACCATTTGAGTACAGTCTCGTCTAGACTTGTCGGGAATATCCTGCACATCAAAGCGTCTTCATGCCGGTATAATGCCATGGCTTGCTTAATCTGTCTGAGATGATCTATAGAGTCCAATTTCCCTTCATAACATTTGAATTTAGGTGCCACGAATTTCATCAGAATCGGGGCGGCTAGGATTTATGGACATAGTGGAGTTATGGTGAGTGATTCTAGGTCAGGTTTTCCCGTGTTTCACAGGCTCCTTAGTTCCATCATCTCTTTCATGACAGCTTCGGTCATGACTTTTGGTGGGCAAATTTCTCCCGCATCCTCCTTTCCGTGTTCCTTGGATTGAACCTAACCGTTCATTCCATATATTCGTACTGTTTTCATTGTCTCCTTCCCGTCCGGCTTCGTTTCCTTCTCGGTAGTTGTCCCTTCCCTCACGGTTAGTGTGCTTACTGTGCGAGGTCCCATTGCAATGCAGCGATATGCTCCAGCACCGTCTGCCATGCGTCGTGTAGTGTTTCGGTGTTTCACTGTTCCATTTCTTGCATTCAGCCCAGGATGGTCCGAAGTATCTCGGCTGGGGGAGTAGGGTGATTGACTTGTTCATCCCTGTTCCTATTTCCTTTGTTGAGGGCGGTGTTTGACCTGATTCGAGGCATGGTTTGGTTTTTTGAAGGATGTCTTTGAGGTTGTTTTTCTTGTCTCAATGAAAGCACCAAAATGTAAATGATTTTTTTTGTTTTGCCAGGAGAATAATGATAATGCCTAATTTTTTATAAGTGTTAATTAGAAAGATTGGGAGGAGAATTTAAGAGTAAGAGGGTTTTTTAGAGAATCTAAGGTTTTTTTAGTTGTATTTGAATGTGTTCTTCCTCTAATACATTGACCTTTATATAGATTTCTTAAATCCCATGTGTAAATTAAAATAACAATATAAAAGGAAACACTCATTATTCCTAGGAATTACACTCATTCGTGGAGGCCATTTTGCTGGGTATGACCCCATTTTTCCTTTATGTCTCGCTCAGTCCTCAATCAGTCACTGCCACTTGGCGATTTCTTATGACTTCGGGCCAATTAGTCACAGTCACTTGGTGGTCTATCAATCTGTATCGTATGACTATTTTCAGCTTTTACTAAATCAATCACTGTCACTTGTCTCTCAACTCGAGTCTTTTCGCCCATCTCCGTTTTTCTTCTCTTCCTTCCTTTCTCGTTCTGGCGAGATCTCCCGCTTTAGCGTTCTTTCCCGTTCTAACGAGGTCTCCCGCTTTAGTGTTCTTTCCAGCTCTGACGAGATCTCCCGCTTCGGCGTTCTTTCCCGTTCTGACGAGATCTCCCGCTTCAGCGTTCTTTCCCGCTCTGACGAGGTCTCCTGCTTCAACATTCTTCCCCGTTCTGACGGGGCCTCCCGCTTCAACATTCTTCCCCGTTCTGACGGGGCCTCCCGCTTCAACATTCTTCCCCGTTCTGACGGGGTCTCCTGCTTCTGGGCTCTTCCCGCTTTGACGATGCCTTCTGTTTTAGCGTTCTTTCCCACTCTGATAAGGTCTCCCACTTCAGCGTTCTTTTCGACTTTGACGAGATCTCCCGCTTCAACGTTCTTCCCCGTTCTGGCGGGGTCTCCCTCTTCTGAGCTTTTCCATCTTTGACGAGGCCTCCCGCTTCAGCGTTCTTTCCCGCTCTGACGAGGCCTCCCGCTTCAGCGTTCTTTCCCGCTCTGACGAGGTCTCCCGCTTCTACGTTCTTTCCCGCTCTGACGAGGTCTCCCGCTTCTACGTTCTTTCCCGCTTAGCCTCCAATCTTGCCATGTTTGTGACCCACGCGTCCTCTTATAATTTGTTCTTTCTGTACACGTGTTTTGGGTGGGTTTTTTCCTATTTCACAACCATAATTTTTTTAACTTCAACAATTTAATATGTAATTTCAGTTACTAGTTAAGATATTTACTTATTCCAAAACTTAACACGAGCACCTGCTGAATGATATGAATGTGAAAATATTATATACTTGATTTTCTTTTTAAATTTTAAATCCTGACGTCAGTTTTAACATAGCACTATCATTTTTTAATTTAAAACTTTTAGTATTGATTTAGTTATTCAAACAGATTCATCTGAAGCCAATGAAATTATCTTTAATTAGCGCATGAATGGTCTGTATCTTTAAATGGCGTGGTGGTGGGTAGCGTTGTTTTACCTGTCGGTAGTGGGCCAACTCTCCTCTATCCATTTGAAAAAAAAATGACATGTATGTGAAGCTATTTAACTTGCAAGAGAAGAAAAATGATTAATTAAAGTAAATTAAATTTTTATTAATTTAATCGTTGCTTTTGAGTGAAAGAATGTCACATAGATGTGATTGGACAAAAATGATACAAATCCTGTAAAGAACAAAATCATATCCGCTCAAATTTTTACCTAAATGTGAGAGAATAATCTATGTAAAGAATGTCACACAAATATGAAAGGACAGTTTTAAGTGAAATGATAATAATCTTGTAAAGAATGAAATCATATCCTATTACTAGAATTTGACCTTTAACGATGATAGGCAAAAAAAATAAACGCCAATTTATTTTAGTAATGTCGTAATTTAACAAATAATTTATTAGCATCATAAATTGTTTTGTATATATGATGATTGTTATATTGTGTGCAAATGTATGTGTTACTATTCATGACAGTAGCAGGTTATATTATACAAGGGTATTTAAAAAAACGTCGTACACGAAAAAACCTCTTATGATGACGTTTTTGCTTGTGTCGCGACTTGATTTTAAATGAAAAGGTTGAAGCTGATTGAAGATCAAACGAAACCGTTTTGGTTCTACAAGCTTAGAGTAGACGACGCCGTTTTAGCAGGGACCTAAAAATCCTTATTTCTTCTCCCATTCGGGACGCTTGCATCTCCACAACTGCTCCAAAAGCTTCATCATGACGCCTAGGGCAAAATTTCACGACGCCAAGCTCTACGTCCCCTAAGGTCGTCGCCACCATGCCATTTTGCAAGCTTTGACGTCCTTCTCGGTGATGCTCCATTCCGGAATTGCAAGCTTCAACAGCTTTGAGCTTCGCAGATCTCTCCACAGATGCCGTTGAACTTCAGGCCTAGTTCTCGCATAGGTTTTCGGTCCTCAATTTTCTCTCTGAATATTTTGCTGAATAAATTTTTGTCTGATAATTTTGTAGAATATATGTCTCTGAAACTTTGTGGAGTATATATGTCTCTGAAACTATCGTTATGAAAGTATTGTTTAGAGGAAAGTTTTGTCCATTAAAATATATCATTTTTAGTATAAAAATTCATAGTTTTGTGGTCCCAAGTGTTTTGATAAGCCAAAAAGCTTTGAGACTGGTTCTTCCAATCTCTATATGAAGGACAAGAACGTTGACTGATAAAAAAAAGACAAGATAGTGTAACTTTTCTGGCCGGTAAAGAAAAAAATAAAATAAAGTTTTTTTTTAATAAAGAACAAGAAAGTGATCTTATTAATATATATATGTGTGTGTACTGTGCCCTGATGATAAAGCAAGCATGTGTGTTCTTGAGGTCCCCACAGAAAGTTTAATGAAGGAAATGTGACTTTTTTCATTAGTTATTGTGTGTTGATTAAGTTTTCATATATCAACTTTTTTCATATTAATTGCTAAGTGAAATACTTAGCACATCTTCCATGTCACTGTAGGTATTTGGGTCCTCAAATATGTTCTATTGTGAAGCTTCTCGGCGACTGGGGTAGATTAGTTTTGTCGAAATATTTCTCTGTTTGTCCGTATAATGCTTGAATTCATGATTGGGGATATTTGTGGAATATATATGTCTTTGAAAGTTTGTGGAATATATGTGTCAACGATGAATATTGTTCAGTGTTTGCTGTGAATATTAAAGCCTAATGGATATGTTCTGATATGTAATTCTTCCTTTTATAGCTTGTTGATATATTGTTTGAAAGCTATGTTGGATAAGGATAGCATAAGTAATGGTGTTCAAGAGAGTGATGAGGTGGACAATGAGATGACAAAAACGAATAAATGAGGAAAAAAGAGGGGGCCAACAATGATGTATTTTCTTGTAAAAGGTAGGAATGAGTCTGATGAAGAAAAGAAAATTTGATACAATAAAAGGGGCAACCTCTAGGAGCGGAAGGTCAAGAGCTACAAAGTTATGTTGGGGTCTTAGCGCGTTCAATTATCCCAATAACTTACTCGAGTTGGAAAAAAGTGCCAGACAATCTTAAAGAAAAGATATATGAAGCTATCAAGGTATCAAACTTGATAAGTACTTGTTAGTTATGTATTTACATAATCTACTTAATTGTTTTTACTTGTTTAGTGTAGGCGTCGTATGTTTTAGAACCTGCTTACAAGAGGAAGATGTTTTCATCAATTGCTTCTAAATAGCGTGACTTTAGGTCTCGCTTAACTAGTAGCCATATTATTCCTTTTTTGGATGATCCTGTGGCTTTAAGGAATCCGTTAGAGATGTATAGTTTCCTTGAACAAAGACATTGGTTTGAATTTGTAAAATCTCGTCATACCAAAGAGTTTGAGGTAATATATTTATTTATTTAGATTTTAAGATATCATCTTACAATAAATATATTTAATTACCTTTTATGTTTCAAATTTAGCAATTGAGGAAAGCCCAACAGAGTAGACGTAAGAAATATGAGTACAACCATCATATGTCGTGAAAGGGCTATGCTAGATTAGAAGAATTGGTAATGTGTTTTGTTCTTTAAATTATTTTTCCTTTCACTTTAAACACAAAAATTTTGATATAAACCTTATTATTGTTTAATATAGAAAAAAAGTTTAGGCGTCAATGAGGATATAGATCGTACTACTTTGTGGAAGCGTGTCCGCCAAAACAAAAATGGGAACTTCAAACGATAGGATACGTGCAAAAAAGATTGTAAATAAAATTCAGTTTCCTCTCTCTAACTAGACCAGATGAAATTTTCTACTTTATTTGAAATTTTCTGTTGTTTTGTGAAATTTTTTGGTTTTCTGATGTTCTGTTGCCATTTTTATGAGCCCAACACGTTGGTTGTTGCCACAATTATAATACAGAACAAATGCCTTACAAAACAATAATCACAAGACAATATATTATTCTCTTTTCCAATGGGAAGAGGGTGTGCCTACATCCGGTAGCAATGATGTACTCACCTTGTCTTTGGGCACTCCTAAGCATGGAGGCAGAGTAAGAGGTGTTGGAGGTTTTATTAGTCCAACATCATACTTTCAACTTCCCAGAAAAAAACGCTAAGATTGAATATGAAAAAAAAATTGAGGGAGACGAATGAGGAGAAATTGATGTGGAAAGAAAAATTCATAGAATTGGAAGAGAAATATAAAAGTACTTAGAAGGATGTGACGCCTATCCCCGTGAAAAAGGTTGAAAATGTATGGTTTAATTCTTAAGCTTCTTTTTAAATACGCTCACATATATTAGCGACATGTTAAATTGCTTTAGGGAAAATTATGCAAATTGTTTGTGGAAGAAAGAGACGGTGTTGTTGCACATGGTATGATAATTGACTCAGTGGACCCGGATGCAAGCATTCATGGAGTCCCAGTAGGAGAAGGGAATGTGCGTGTCTCTGTTGATCTGTCCATGATAATTGATGTGCCCCTACCTATTCCAGTTGGTAATGAACTGTTGATTGTGTGACAAGCTGTTGGGTCTTACGTGGCTTGGCTGAGCATTTGATTGATAGAATAGTGGTAATACTTTAATACATACATACACAATATATATATAATCTAATGTTAGTTGTGTGTAAGTGATACGATTTTTTTTATATCTAGGAGAAACCGACGAAGAAGAAAAAAATTGAAAATGTCTCGACTATTGACATGTCACGGGATCTCATGACGATTCATAGATTTTCCCAACTTATCATGCAAGACCGTACCATCTCCATAGATTATAAGATCCCCATAGATTATAAGAAAGACATAGTTGGTTATAAACTTGGTGTATTTGTTGGTAGAGAGGATATTTTGCATCTTGACATGAGTGCGATTTCATCCACGGTAATATTGGCATATTGGGAAAGGGTAGAATGGTATTGTTATTTACTTATGTCTGTTAAGTGGTCATGTTGTTGCTAATGATATGTAGTTTTATATCTTTTAGGTTTCTTTATGAGAAGGTGCATCAAGGAGGTATAGGGAACTTATTTGCTATGAGATTTGGCTCTACACATGATAGAGCACGATACATTTCAAGTGTGTTAGTCCCATTTAATATCAGGTATTTTTTATTGAGTAGAAGCTCTAGGATTATACATTATAATTGTCATTGTGGCTAATATGTGTTATATACATTATAGATTTCATTGGATGTTAATCGTCATTGACGCTCACAACAATACTGCTTATTACTAGAACTCTATGAAAAGAAGTGAGCTTAATGATGCAAAAGAAGTTGTACAAATGTAAGTTTTAATAATCTATATTTTCTTTCAACTGTAGGGCTTTGAAGATTTGATCTTTTTTTTCTCTTGTAGGGCTTTGAAGATTGGAAGTGCTCTAATAGGAAATAAGAAGCGATCAAATCCTAAATGGGAAGACATGGTTGTAATGAGTTATATTAAAGAACTTTGTCATTTATATATTCGCTTGAATTCTTGAATTATCATATAACAAAATGTTCATTTTTGTTATAGCATCGGTCTATCCAACCTGTAAGCACTGAATGTGGATTCTATGTTATGCGCGTCATGAGAGATCATTTCAGATGGACATAAAGATCTAAAAAATAGTAATTAACTAATTTTCTTGAATGATGAATTGCACTAATTTATAATAAAGTTGTTTTATGTATTGGCAGTATGCCGTGAAAAGTATATTTAGTAAGGAAGAGATTGATGAGATACGAATCGAGTGGGCAGAATATGTTGATCGATCAATATATCGATCTTTAACAAAGTTGATGTAATGAATGGTTTTGGTGTCGATTTGAATAATTTCATATGCATTTTGGATGGTCTGAGATATAAATCGAGTGGCTAGAATTCTTGTTATAGTTTGATTTTTGATATGCATTTCGGATAATTTTTGTACGCTTTTTAGATAGTCTGATATGCATTTGGGATAGTTATGAATTTTATTAACCTTTCATGTGATCGTGAAAAATTAAATTAATATCAGCTTTATAATAAACAAAGTACTAAAAGTTAAAGCACTAATAGTTGCAGAAGTGTTGCAGTAATAAAAACTCCTTCCATGTTCCGTGTGGGACTGTAATAAAAGCACGCAAGAAGAACGAAAGAATATATGGTATGTAGCATTTCTGGAGTTTTTACACGACGGTAAAACTAGTTGCCGTTGTTTAAAATCTAAAACTGTTTTTCGATTTATCTTTAAAACTATTTCTTCTACGTGATTTTTAGACAAACAGATTCTTCAAGGTATTCCCAAGGCTGAAGTGATTTTCTTCCGAAAAGTGATCCAAAGCTAACAAAATCAACACTATTCCCCATTCTCTTTCCCAATTCTAAAAAAATAACACTCTCATTCTTACCATACTCTCTTTCTTCAAGCTTTTAAATCCTCCATTAGAGAGATTGAAAGTTCTTCTTTGACGGTAAGTTTTCTTGCTTTCTTTTCTAGAGAGATTGAAAGTTATTCTTCTTTGACGGTAAGTTCTTCTTCATAAACTCATTGATGAATGAATGAATTCTTCTTTTTATGTGTAGGCCAAATTTTTGGTGGTATAACTCGCAATATTATTGGTGGTATTACTGTTAGACAAGAAGATAAATACTCATCAAAACCCATATGGAGAATAACTTTATTCCTTAGCATGATCCATGTTGAAATTGTTAGTAGAAAACTTCTATCATACATTTGCTGTTTTCTTTTTCTCTGTTGGCCGAATAAACTCATAAACTTCTATCATACATTTTGATATAGTTTATATATTTTATAGATTGATCAATTTTCATACGGGTCATATACTTTATAGATTGAATATTTTATTCTTTGTTAAATTTTAGAATGGATAAGTCATGGATATTTTTGGATCGAAGATCTAAAACTTATGAAATTGGAGTGGAGAACTTTATCAAATATGCATTGCAACATGGTAGTGACCTTGATTTAATTCCTTGTCCATGTCTAAAATACGAAAATCTCAAACGTCATACTGCTGTTGTAGTTAGAGAGCACTTATTTTTTACGGTATCGATCAAAGTTATCAAGAATGGTTTTGGCATGGAGAAGAGCTTCACAAGGAAAAATCATTTAATGTAAATGTCAGACATGGAAGATCGTATGTAGATAACAATGACTTTGATTGTACTGTAAACATTGTTGAAGGTGCACAAGATCGATATTTTGATAACACTAAAAAACTTGAGAAGATGTTAAATGATGTTGAGAACCCTTGTATCCCAATTGTACGAAGTTTATAAAATTATATGGACTAGTGAAATTATATAATATAAAGGCAAAATATGGATGGAGTGATAGTAGCTTTTCAGATTTGCTTATTATATTAGAACAAATGCTTCTAGATGGTAATCAAATGCCTGTATCACTTTATGAAGCAAAGCAGACCTTGTGTGCTCTAAGAATGGAGTATTAAAAAATACATTCATATCCAAATGATTGTAATTTATATAGAAATCAATATGAAGATGCAACCGTTTGTCCTGCATGTGGTGTATCAAGATGGAAACAATCAAAGAATTTTTTCGGAGAGAAAGAATGAGTGCCTGCGAAGGTGTTATGGTATTTTCTGCCTATTCTAAGGTTGAAACACATGTATAATAGTAGTCAAAATGCAAAGAACTTGATGTGGCATGATTATGATAGAGAAATAGATGGTAAATTACATCGCCCAACTGACTCTCCATCGTGGAAGCTTATTGATCACATGTGGCCAGACTTTGCAACTGAGTCGAGACACCTTCGATTAGCCCTAGCAGTAGATGGGGTAAATGCATTTAGTTCCCTAAGTAGTACATATAGTTGTTGGCATGTGATTATGGTGGTATATAATCTCCCTCATTGGTTGTGCATGAAGAGAAAATATATGACATTAACATGATTGATATTAGGTCCTAGGCAGCCAGAGAACTACATTGATGTTTATGTGGTACCATTGATTGATGATCTTAAATTACTTTGAGAGTTTGGAATTGAGGCTTATGATGCATACCGAAGAGAGAGTTTTACTCTAAGGGCCGTTTTAATGTGAATAATCAATGATTTTCCTGCATATGAAAATTTATGTGGGTGTAGTGTTAAGGGTTATTAAGCATGTCCTATGTGCGAAAAATACATCTTCTAATATGCTAAAACATCGTAAACAAAATGCATACATATGACATAGAAGGTTTTTACCACACTTCCTTCCCTACAGAAAGCAAAAGAATGCTCTTGTTTGTAATCAAGAGTATAAGACTTTGAATGGAGAGGAAGTATTTAAAAAGTGAGAAACATTAAATTCTCATTTGGAAAGGGGAATGCGAAAGAAGTTAACAAAGATAATAACTCAAGATCTTACTGGAAAAAGAAATGAATATTTTTTTATCTAGAATATTAGAAACGTCTACATGTTCGACATTGTCCTGATGTTATGCATATTGAGAAAAATGTATGTATGAATATTATTGGAACGCTGCTTGATATTTCAGGGAAGTCGAGATGGGTTGTCCAATAAAATGGACCTAGTAGAAAAGGGTATTATACCAGAATTAGCACCAAAATTTAATGGAAAAACTAAAGTTCTACCTCCAGCATGTTACAAATTATCATGCATAGAGAAAAAGAAATTGTGCAATACCTTGGCTAATATCAAAGTTCCTAAATGGTACTCATCAAATTTTCATAATCTAGTATCATTGAAAGATCTTAGTTTAAATGGTTTGAAATATCATGATTGTCATGCATTAATGCAACACATACTTCCTATAGCAATACGTGGGGTGTTACCAGATCATGTAAGGTATGCTATCACCAAATTTTGCCTCTTCTTTAATGCAATTTGTAGTAAGGTTATAGATGATGCATAACTAGACGAAATACAAAAAGAAATTATTGTGACTCTGTGTATTCTTGAGAAGAACTTCCCACCTACATTTTTCACCATCATGGTTCATCTCTATGCACCTTGTTAGAGACATATGACTTTGTGTACTAGTTTACTTGCGACGTATGTGTCCATTTGAATAATTTATGAAAGTGTTAAAGGGCTATGTATGAAATTACAATCGTCCAGAGGGTTTATTGGTGAGTGTTACATTGCAAGAAGAAGCTGTGGAGTTTTGCACATAATATTTAGCAGTGA
Organism: Datisca glomerata; assembly: GCA_003255025.1. Classification (NCBI taxonomy): domain Eukaryota; kingdom Viridiplantae; phylum Streptophyta; class Magnoliopsida; order Cucurbitales; family Datiscaceae; genus Datisca; species Datisca glomerata. The sequence goes on along the minus strand of QANY01012457.1, from coordinate 338,470 downwards.
AAGCAATTTGATTTCCGTACTTAGATGTTAATTCAAAAGATGGTAAACCTTTATCACGTGACCGTGTAGAAAGAGTTGATCGCAAAGAGTGGGATCACGCACAACATTATGTATTACAAAATACTATTGAAGTTCAACTGTATATCAAGTGAGTAATCTTAAACTTCCATTTCTTATGCTTTAGTATGCAATAGATTGGTCTTTCATTTCATTTTTTTTTTTACTTTTGCAGGCAACATATGGAATTTTTGAAGAAGAAGCATCCTATCAAATCTAGAAAATATAAATGGCTACAAGATGAACACAATCGTAATTTTATTAAGTGGTTGAGTAAAAAGGTGATTTAATTGACGCAATGGTTTTAAATCATTTCCTAATTTTCTATGTGATGTCTTAACGATGGTTTGCATTTGTAGGTTGGAGATGAGATTGAGGTTTCTAGCGATATTAGTGTACCAAGTACACTGAGATAGATAGCAAATGGCCCTTCATAAGAGGTAATCAAATATGTTGGCTATTATGAATGAGGTAATCAAATATGTTGACTATTATGAATGGCTACCGCTTTCATACAAAATATCAGGATAATGACCGATGTTATCAGAATAGCAGAGCCCTTTTATCTCCAATCCCTTACCTGCTTTACTTATCATATTACCTACAAATTTGGTGATGATTTCAATAAGGTTGGACATGAATAACTACACCTTTTGGAAGTCCCAGATGTCAATAGTTTGAGCTTATGATCTTGAAACATACTTCCTTGGCACAAAACCAATTCCTGAAAACTTTATAAGAAATCTTTTTGCTGTCTCCTTGAATATCTCACTATAGGCTCCTACAACTGAATCACCATTCATCTTGAACCCAAAATTTGTGAACTGAAGAAGGATTGGCCACCATTTAGGAAGCGGGCTTCTTGCTTCTGTTATATAAGCTATTTTTGGTCATGTAGTTAACTGCACATGTGCATATGAAATATGGAGGACCGTGGAAAATTTTTTTGCATCCCAATCAAAGGCCATAACTTTATAACAAAGATATATGATATAGACCGTAATCAAAGGGGCTCTCTCCATCAATGACTACATTCTCAAAATGAGGTCCATTGCTGACATTGTCTTCTTTCTCAAAATGAGGTCCATTGCTGACATTGTCTTCTATAGGCCAGCTAGTCACTGATCAAGACCTGTTACTCTACATACTTGGGGGACTTGGACCATAATATGGTCCAACGACTGTCAAACCTACTTCTAGAGGTGATTCTGTTTCCTACAGGAAGCTCGATTCATGTTAGAGCCATGAAATAAGAATTGAGCGACTTTTGAGCAATAATTCTCTTAAAGTTCACACATCAGCAACTCATCTGCCCAATTTCCAACAGAGAAGGCTCAACACCATACCATATTCTTCATAAAACTTTCATAGAGAAAGCATATGTAAGCCTAGAGGAAGAGCAAATGGGTAGAAGAAGAGGTGGAGACAAACTTATGTATGAAATATGCAGAAGAGCATGTCACTATGCTTTAACATGTTATAGCACGTTTGACCCCAACTTCAAAGCCAATGAGTCCCCTCAACCATCTAACTCACAGATGTCACACCCACTGTTCTCAGTAGTTGGCAATTCACACATAACTCTAAGTGCCTTTGCAGCTTCAGCAAGTAACTCATATGATGGTGCCTGTGATCTTGACACCACACCATGCAAATGTGTCCATAAAAAGTGATTATACAGGTCAATTAAAAGTCATGATTGTCAATGGTAGGTTGTTGCATATTACTCTTATTGTTAAAAAAATCTCTCAACTACTGATAAATTTGTTAAACTAATACTTGAAATTTTTTTATTTTATTTTCTACATTTATTTTGAGAGCCACATTCAATTCTTACTAATATCCTTGAATGATATACTTCTGACTCTAACAATTATTTCGGTGCAAAGATCAATTACAATCTCTGTGAATCTTAGGAACGAGGAAGGTATAAATAGTTGTTCTCTCTTCTTGATACGTTTATATAATTATGCATGTTCATTGGTTGGTTTTACGTTTAATTTGATTAAACATTTGCATAAATTTTTTTGATATTCCATCATGAATCAGTCATGGTTCATTTATTTTCTATAAATCGAAAACCCGATCCAACAACGTCCTCGTCGAGGAGCCTCCGATACTTAAGTTGGTCAATGGTTGATCTCTTGGAGTAAATTTTATGTGGGAGAATAGGCGTACCTCTTATGTCAATTGGCCATGGAGTTTATACCTGAGTCCTCGAGTTGGTGGAAGCGTGTCGAAGAAGGCTGTTAGAAGCTTGTTGGAGAAGTTTCACGAGACATGAAGCCTGTCTTTTTCAGTCGTCGATCAGAAGGAAGTGAGGCGATTTGGCATAAAGTGATAGGTTTTTAATGTTGAAATAGCATGCAGAGGCTATACTGACACTTTGTCATGGCGATTGGACCTGCGTGGCACTACTTTCAGTGAGAAATGATGACTTCTTGCTCAGAGTCACCCGAGCTCCTCTTGGTAATCTGCTTGCTGTTTCTCGTGCGCAAGTCTGTGTAATCCGAGCTCTATAGTATCGACTAGATGGGGTCAATTCTTTCTCTTTAAAAGTTTCTCTGCCATGCGTCGTTGCTTCACTGGTGATTGGGAAAACTCCCAATTTGATTAATACTTTGACCTTTGTTCTTTTACAAATGAAAATTTGGATCATAAGGAGTTCTTACTGGTTCATAATCCTAATAACCAAATTTTCTTAAAATTTTCTCAATATCATGTGACTAAGACAAAATAAAACTACTTTTTGTATATATTTCAATTCTCAAAATTACATCTACTTCTCCTAAATCTTTCATGTCAAAATATGCTGACAAAAAATATTTTGTAGTCTTTACAACACGTTCATTTGTATAATAAATTAACATGTCATCTACATATAAGTAAATTATTACACCACCTTTATCATTAAATTAACTATGAACACAACTATTAGAGTTGTTAACACAAAAACCATTTTCAGTTAAAGTATTATTAAGCTTTTTCATTCCATTGTTTAGGTGCTTATTTTAGACCATATAAAGACTTAACAAATTTATAGACTTTATGTTCTTGTCCAGAGACTATAAAAACTTCAGGTTATTCCATATATATATATTTCTTCTTCTACGATTCCATTTAAAAATGCAGTTTCTGTAGGATCGATATAGCACCGCTTTATTAAGGGAAAATAGTTTAAAAGAAATATTTTAATATTTGAAAAATAAACTGCTTGAAATAAAATAATTGATAAAATGAATAATCAAGTAATAAATAATAATTACGTAATTAAATAATATGCGGAAGCTTAAATGCGTAGAATAAATAAATAAAATAATAACGATGTGGGATGCGGAATAGTAAACGTGCAAGTAAGTAATACGAAAAGTAAAGTGCACGTAAATAAAAGAGTAGGGAAGAGAGAGATTTGACACACAATATTTTTACGTGGTTAAAAAAAATCTATCATTACATCTAGGCTTCAAAGATCTCCCTTGAGGATTTTTTCCAAACGATCTTCTTACGGGTGAAGACCAAACCTCTTACAATACAGCTCGGTCAAGATCTTCGAATCTCTTACAAAATTTCTCACTCTCTCAAAGAATAGTTCTCTCAATTATCGCTCACACTTTGTACTAGATTCTCTCTAAAAATATCTCAAATTCTCCCTCAAAATTTAAGCCTCTTAGAGAATAAAACACGATAGAGTTTCGTCAGAAAGGAATGAAGAGAAGTGGAGAGGTGTGGTGGAATAAAAAATGGCGTGGGTATATATAGTGTTGGAAAATACTATTAGTTATGTAGTCAGACCGATTGTCAATTAAGGAGAAATTTCTTTGACAACTAGTCACACTGGTTTCCCCACCAGTCTGACCGATTTTAGTAATTAGGTAAGTAAAAGCCATAATTGGAAAACTGGTCACACCAGTCAGTGAACTGGTTAGAATAGTCCCAACATGGTACACCAGTTTCCCACAGGTATGACTGGATTATCCTCCAAAATTGAGCTGGATCAGACATCGAACCGGGGTGAACCGAGCCATGATATTTTCACACAATTATTCTATGCAGTTCGGTCTTCTATGGTCTGGTTCATGGGTGGTTCTGTTCGGTTCTGGATTTCTTGAAGCATTTTGAGTTCACTCAACTTTGATTTAGGTCATTTAAAGTTCGTTTGATATGTTTCGTGACATTCGTAATATGTCGCGCATGTCTCATCATGTACGATATCGATTGGCATTTATTTATTTTGCATAAACACTTACGATGAAGTGTTTTCAACATTATTTTTATATTATTTAGAGCCTACACACTTAATTAAAATTTTTAGCACAAATATTATTTGTCATCATCAAAATTGTCGTCTTAACTAGGGTCAACAATCTCCCCCTTTTTTATGAAGACAATTAATTGATTGCAAAAAATATTAACTACAAACTTCTCATACCATATGCAATAATATTTTTAAATTTTTAAATTGTTAAAATTCTCCTGCTTTTGCAATTTATTATATTTCTCGCCTTTTGAAATCACAAAAAGAGTTAAAAATATCATTTGTTTAAAAATACTCCACATTTCATAAATTTTAATATGAATAAAACTTTTTCCTCCCTTCACAATTAATTATCCCCTTTAAAATCATCAAATGAATTAAAAATGTCAAATTTTGAAAAATCTCCCCCTCAAGGAATTTTTAAGTAAAATAATTTCATTTTTCAAAATGCATAAAAAACAAAAAAAAAATTCATGTGATTTCTCAAAAAACAAGATTAATATGAAAGTCGAGCTTTCTAACCTTGTCTACATGTGCCTATATGTACATTTTCATGTTTATTTTCAGTCGGGCTTATCTTTTCCTTGAGTTTCTTTTTTGAAGTGCATTCTCTCCTAGTAGCTGCTTTCAAAGATTCTTTGTGAAGTACATTAGATCTTCGTCTTCATCTTCACTTTTGCTCTCAATAGATGTGGCTTTGAATAATAAATTTCTTCCTTTTAAGCAGTCCACATCCTTTTCCATGTTCTCCATTTCATGAGTCATCAATGGAAGGTGGGCCAACATCCTGCCACGTGGCAGAGGTCTAGTGGGGCCAAGTCACAGTTGAAATCTGAGCGCAGGTGTTTAAACTAAATAAGAGAAATAAAGTTACATCTTAACTATCAGTTATGACTTTTAGTTCAACGGTAAGCGCTTGATCCTACTATTGATATCAGCACCTACTGGTTAGGGGTTCGACTCTCAGAAAAAGCATTGTTCTTGCTGCATGTGCTGATGGGGGTATTGTTGGTAGGTGAGTCAACATCCTGCCACGTGACAGAGGCCTGGTAGGGCTAAGTCACCGTCGAAACCTGAGCGCATGTGTTTGAATTAAATACTGAATATAAAGTTGTATCTTAACTACCAGCTATAGTTTTTAGTTCAACAATAAGCACTTGATCCTACAGTCTCAACATCCATTTGGTGGATTATTAAATTGTGTATAGATGCTACACAATTTTTGTCACTGGGGAATATGTATCAAAATAATCCATTCCTTCTTTTCGTCTATATCCTTTAGCAACTAATCTAACTTTAATTTTTCTATCGTACCATCTGCATTGTTACTTTTTGAAGACCTATTTACATCCAATGGGTTTACAACCTCTTGCTAGATCTACTAATTCACAAGCATGATTAGACATAATGGAATCTAATACACTACTTATAGCTTCCTTCCAAAAATTTGCATCTAGTGATCTCATAGCTTCTTGATAAGTTTTAGGATCTTCTTCTGGACCAAATGTTTTCTAAGTTCTAAAACGTTGACTATGTCTTGCCTCAAGATAAGGTGACATTTCCAATCTTTTTGTTGAGTTTTTGATTGAATTCGTTCTGTGTTAGTTCTCATGGGATAAATGTGTTTTAAAAATTCTGCGTCGTAGCTTCCATTATCTAAAGTAAACAATCTACAAGGGAGACTACTTTGAGCATATCCAATGAAAACTCCATTTATTGTTTTAGGTCTAATTTTATTTCTTTTAAACTCTGGATTTCTCATCTTAAGGTATTTGAGATTTGGTTTATGATTCTTCTTAACTTCATAATTAAGGAGAAATTCCAGTGTTTTTATGAGGTATTTAGTTTAGAACGTGACAAGTGAAAGAATTTCTTCCTCTCACATGTTACAAGGTAATCTCGAGCTTATCAACACCGCATTCATCATCTCATTTAATGTTCTATTTTTTCTTTTGACTACTTCATTTTGTGCGGGTGTATAAGGTGCAGTAGTTCCATGTATTATCTCGTTTAGTTCACAAAATTTCTTTAGGGACAAAGACTGTTGAAGAAAGAGAAACAGAAAGTATTGCCTCAGAAGGAAAATCTTCATCACAGGCAAAAAAGGGAAGCAGAACTGAGACTTTCACCAAACACAGTGGGTGTCTAACCATTTTTGAAAAAACGAATCAGTAGGCATCCGTTGGAGATCATAGGCAACCGTTAGAGATTATATGTATACATACATCACTTACTCATTGTAAAGTATCATAATTATCAATAAGAAATAAGAACAAGAAGTTCATCATCTTTCTTTAAGATCAGAACACTAAAGGTTCATCATTTCTACATGGTATCAGAGCAACGATTCTGAGAACCAACACATACAACAGTATGGCAGAACCATTGACCTCCGCCCAGCTTCACCACCACGGCACCAATCCCAGACTGACCTCCATCCTGCTCACTGGTCACAACTACATACCGTGGGCTAGGGTGGGTCGGGTGAGCCTGAAAGGAAGAGGCAGACTGGGTTTCGTGGACGGCAGTAAGCCAAGGCCAGACCGAAACTCAGAGGAATGGGACATCATGGACAACCAGGTAATGACCTGGATAACTAATTCAATAGACCCAAAACTCAGTGAAATCTTTTGTTTTTGTGAAACAGGACATGAACTCTAGGAAGAAATCCGGAGCAATTATTGTGAACAAAATAATTTCGCACAAGTCTTTGAACTTAAACGAGAGATCTCCCAAGCAAAACAGGGGGACAGATCAGTATCGAAGTTGACCCAGTTTTTAAAATCTAAGTTCAAAGAACTCGAAACCCTAAGACCGATGACCACTGACATGAAGAACTCCAAGAGCGGGCTGAACAGGATATGGTGTTCCATTTCTTGACGGCTCTCGACTCAAGCTACGAGGCGTTCCAGGATCAGATATTGATGTCGACGGAGAAGCCAACTTTTGCCACGGTCTCAGCCATGGTTCAGAGAGAAGAAACTGGGCGACGAGTGATGAGTACCAGCGATGACAAGGTGGAGGCACTAGCCATGGTGACCCACGTCTCCCTCCGAAACCCTAACCCTAGGGAAGGGGGAAGGCACCGCGGACAGCCAGGCGAGCCGGTGAAGTGCAGCCACTGCTGAAAGGAGGGGCACACCCACGACCGGTGCTGGAACCTACACCCTCATCTCCGGCAGAACCAGAGAAAGTTCCAGAAGGAGCGCGGGAATGACGAGCGAGGGGGCTCCGCGAAAACATTCCCCTTTTATACCGAGGGCTTCAGTGGAGCGGGTTATGGGTCTCGACCCGACCGAGACCGCAGAGCCCATATGACAGACGAACCCGGTTCCGGTAATGGGTACCGACCCGATCGAATGGAGGAAATGGACAGATTCGGATCCATTAGAGCAGATCTGAACACAGACAACAATGCACAGATGGCTACAGTACTCAAACAATTAGGAGAATTTTTGCGTGATACCTCAGGTTCATCTGTCTGCAATACTGTCAATTATTTTTCTAAATCTGCAAATTTTTGTCATAACTTAGAACACTGGATAATAGACTCTGTTGCCTCAGACCACATGACTCATAACACAAAAAAACCTACACAGTCTCACTAAATTAGAAAAACCACAACACGTGACGGTAGCCAATGGAAATAAAGTTTCAATTTTTGGCATAGGGTCCACCACACTTTTTACAAAAACCATTAACAATGTACTTTGTCTACCCAATTTTAACTTCAATCTCCTATCCGTCAGTAAAATAACCAAAGACTTAAACTGCAATGTTACTTTTTCACCCGACAAAGTAATTTTTCAGGATCGAGTCACCGGGAGGAAGATTGGTGAAGGAAAATTTAGAAACGGTCTGTACTACTTAGAAGATACCGACAAAACATGCCTTTCCACCTCCACAGTACAAAAAGACAAAATATTACACTGGAGATTCGGTCATCCCTCCAACAAAATCCTAAACAAATTACTCGGTTGTAATTCAGACTCTAGCAGTTGCTCAGTCTGCAAATTCTCAAAACAAACCAGGTTACCCTTTACACTATCTAGTAGCACGACAAAATGATGTTTTGAATTAATTCATTCTGATGTTTGGGGACCCGCCCCAGTTGATTCTTATAATAAATTCAAATATTTTGTTACATTTATTGATGATTTCTCTCGCACCACATGGTTATATCTTTTGAAATCAAAAAATGAAGTCTTCAGTCGTTTTCAAGAGTTCAACAATTTAGTTGAAACTCTATTTGAAACAACCATAGAAATCTTTAGGTCTGACAATGGAACCGAGTATAGTAACAACACCTTTTTTGAGTTTTTAAACAAAAGGGTATACGACATCAATCCACCTGTATCCACACCCCACAACAAAATGGTGTCTCAGAACGCAAAAATCGACACCTTCTTAAAATGACTAGGTCTCTCCTCCTCCAAAAAAATGTACCCAAAAGATACTGGTCCGATGCTATACTCACAGCAACCTACCTCATCAATCAGTTACCCAGTGTAAAATTGCATCTGAAAAGCTCTCGAGAAATTCTCAAGGGTAGGAAAATTAACCTAGATCATATATGAGTATTCAGATGTACATGCTTCGTACACATTCCAAGACTTGATAAATTGGACAAAACCTCAGTCAAAACCCTATTTTTGGGGTATTCCGCTGAGAAAAAGGGGTATAAGTGCTGCGACCCAATAAACCATAAACTCTACATCTCGCGAGATATACAATTTTTAGAACTAGATTCCTATTACCCAAAGGACCCCGACAACCATAACCACCACCAAACATTTCCGCTACCTAACAATATTATTTCCTCTGATATCATAAGACAGGAACTGGATACCGCATCAACCGCGCCTGAGACAACTACCTCAGGGGGAGCAACTGATGAGGCGGCTGTCACTGACGAAGCAGTAATCATAAGAAGGTCAACAAGACAAACTCAACCCCCAGCAAGATTAAAAGACTACGTGTCCCATCAGGTTCTATACCCTATCCAAAATTTCCTATCTTATGATAAAATCTCTAACATCCACAGGGCATACTTGGGAAAAATTGATGAAACAGTTGAGCCAAAGACCTATCAAGAAGCCCAACTCGACCCCAAATGGAGAAAGGCGATGAATGAAGAACTTCTAGCCTTGGAAAAGAATGAAACTTGGGACATAATCCCACTACCCAACGGGAAGAAACCTGTAGGATGTAAATGGGTCTACAAGAATTAATACAACAGCAACGACACTATCGAAAGATATAAAGCCCGAAACAAACAGTTGTAGATTGCAGAGACACAGTCGATTAAATTGAACTTGTCATCAATACATGTATCATAGTCCTATGTAGACAGAGTTTAGCCACTGAACCTTAACAATATATGATGGAGTCCCTGGTTGAGGAACATCGGCCGTAACATGTCCACGCCTACGCGATAATACAGTGTAGATTGCAGAGACACAGTCGATTGGTGTTTGTATCTGAACAAAGAATAGATTCATAAGAATATTAAAGGAGGAATTATAAGTTATTCCATTTTCTTAGTGACATCTTCAAGAATGAAGCATGTATAATTTACTCAACTTCATCTATAGCTATATGTTCAGTAATTTCTTTAGATTTCAAAGAATTCAAATTTAAAATTGATGCGAGATTCTCGTACTACGAAGCCAGTCAAAACTCTGATCACCAACCTTCACTGAGAAAAGCCTAATGTAGATTTTACACAAGTCACAAGAATTTACCTCCACATAGTAGACCGGTTCCATAAGACGCGGGGATGCCATAAGAAAAGATGAGTATGCCACACGTCGAGCTGGAAATCTAGTAACCTGGAAGAGCAAGAAACAAACAGTTGTAGCAAGGTCAAGCACAGAGGTAGAATATAGAGCCATGGCCTCCACTGCTAGTGAACTCACATGGATTAGACATCTCCTTCAAGACATGAAGGTTGAGATAAAAAACCCGATAGAGATGCACTGTGACAACCAAGCAGCACGTCATATTGCAATGAACCCCGTTTTCCATGAGAGAACCAAACACATTGAAGTGGACTGTCACTTCATAAGAGAGAAGGTACAGTCGGGAGAAATCACCATTCCTTTTGTACGTAGTGAAGACCAGCTGGCCGACATCTTCACCAAAGCTCTCGACAAAAATAACCTCCAAAGAATACTTAACAAGTTGGGCTCGATCAACCTATACGAACCCAACTTGAGGGGGAGTGTTGAAGAAAGAGAAACAGAAAGTATTGCCTCAGAAGGAAAAACTTCATCACAGGCAAAAAAGGGAAGCAGAACAGAGACTTTCACCAAACACAGTGGGTGTCTAACCATTTCTGGAAAAATGAATCAGTAGGCATCCGTTGGGGATCATAGGCAACCATTAGAGATTATATGTATATATACATCACTTACTCATTGTAAAGTATCAAAATTATCAATAAGAAATCAGAACAAGAAGTTCATCATCTTTCTTTAAGATCAGAACACTAAAGGTTCATCATTTCTACAAAGACTCATACTCTCCTCCTCTATCCTATCTTAATCTTTTATTTTCTTCTCAAGTTTATATTTAATAAACATTTCTTCAGCTTCATCTTTACTACTAAGAAGATATACTCTAGTACATTTTGAGAAGTCATCCACAAAAGTAATATTTTTTCCCTCCTTTACATAGAGTATTTTTGAAGTCTCCTAAATCAGAATGAATGCAGTTTTTCTTTCAATGCTTTTAAAAAGTTTTTAGTATATTTAGCTTCAATACAAATTTTGCATTCAGAAAATTCATCTTTACTAAGATTTGGACTTACATCTAATTGTTTCATTCGTTTAATCGAATTCACATTCACATGTCCTAATCCAATATGCTAAAAATTAATTGACTCACTCAAGAAAATAGAACTAACAACATTTTTATTAGCAGAAAATTCAACCACAACATCCACAATAAATAAACTGTTACTACTGCAAAAACAAAGTCACCATTACGAGTAAGAGTCAACTTACCTGAATCAACCACAAGTTTCAGCCCATCCTTACCGAGAAGATGCACCGAGATGAGATTCCTTCTAATATCTGGAACATGAAGTACGTTGTTAAAAGCCAATGTTTTTCCAGAAGTCAATTTTAGCAATGCCTTTCCCTTCCCATGCACTTTTACCGCACGAGAATCACCCACATAGATATTCTTCTTCCACATTCACATAGGTGTCGAACATATTTTTGTTTCCAGAATTATGTCTAGTACATACATTCTCTTTCTTTGGCGGGATTTATTTTGGTGTATCTAGCGTATGAGTGACGTTATTCAAGTTAATTGTTTAGTGTAATCTTCCAGTTTTATCTAGAGAAGAACTTGCTGTAACTCTATTATTTTTATAGTGAAGATCTGATTCGGAGTTTGTCCCGTGGTTTTTTTCTTTACACTGAAAGGTTTTTCACGTTAAATTTAATGTTCTATTTTTATGCTTTTCTCTGATCGGTTTATTAATCAGTTCGATATTTTATTTTTCTACGAATTAAATTAATTCGATCGACTACGATAATAGTGATTTGCATTGTTGGGTTTGCTAAAATCCCAACAACATGCAGAGAAGAGAAGGAATATTCGTGTACCTTAATTAAATTGCTCGTGCCAAAAAGGTTTAGAAAGGTGGATGACTGGCAGTCTTGTTAGCATCTAGCCCATTCAACAATCTTGTCAGTGTTGACATTAGTTAAGTTGACGGAGTCATTAACGGTGTTAGATAATATGAGCATATAAAAATAATTTTGAAAGTTAGAGGACTCAAAATATTTAATTTAAAAGTTATAAGACCACATAGAAACATTGGTGAAAGTTAGGAGACTAAAAATGTACTTTTTCTTAAAACCAACTACGAAAGCTCACCATTAAAACCAAAAGACAAGAAACAGATTTTGTCATTACTATTTTGAATCATAACTTACAGTTTAGGTCATAATGCCTCCCTCAGCTTTTGATCACCTCGGTTAGTTGTGATTTACTATTGTTTTAAGTACCTCGTGTACTCAATTACAGAATGCTGATACGATATCAAAACCCCACAACGCCTTTACATATTGATTATCTAATGTTGTACGAGCTTCGAAATGATGTGCCAAGCGGTATCGCATTGTGGTGTCTTGGAGTTCATTGCAGAATAAGGCATGTTCTATATGCCCTATTGGATAGGCATTTAAAGTCCTATGTTGATCTATGCATGGCTTTATCGGTGTGCTTTGTTGTATGTTGTCAAGGAAATTGTATGATGGTTTAGTTTTGGTTTTTTTCCTTAGATGATGGAGAACATGCTTTTGTAAGAGGGGGATATTGTGCGTGTGAAAATGTTACTCTGCCGAAGGGAACCTATGTCAAACTACAGCCCAACACAGAAGATTTCCTCGATATTTCCAACCCAAAGACCGTGGAAGTTAGAGATTACATTTGACTAGTTTTGGTTGTATGAGGTTGGCTCGTGTTTGTGCGGCAGAGAATCTAGAATTCATTTGCTACTTTTTCAGGCATATAGTATAGGGCTGCAGGCTATGCTAAACTTGGGGTACTTCCAGAAGGGTTTAAACATGCAGAGAGGTGCATCTTAAATGGAGTTAAAAGGTTGAAAATTAGAGATCTATTTTACCACTAACACAGATACATCAATGACTTTTTACTTGATGATAGAAAGAATTTATAGAAATAGACACCTTTACATGATTGAGAATCTCCGTCATTGAACGTGTCTATTATTATAATTTTTTGTAGAAATTAATTAAGATGACAACTTGAAAGATGAGAGTGACATCTCCATCATTAAAATGTTTTAATTACGATTTTCCACTCTCATCATCTCTTATGTGAATAACCTCCTCATATTCCACTCTCATCATCTCTAATGTGAATAACCTCCTCATGCATGCATGATTGTTTAAGCATCTCTAACAATATTATTCTTTTATTTGTCTTTTACCATTACTAATTCTTTTCCTATTTGATTGTATATAAGCTCACTGTGAAATCTATCAAAGGAAGTATCAATGTTCAGAAAATCTTTCGAGACTCTTCTCCTTCAACTATCTGCAAAACAGATGTTCTACAAGAATTTCTGAATCTGATATTAATCTTCATTGTCACAACAAAGCAAGAGTAGTATAATCAGTTGAGTATGTACCACATACCGTATAAATATGTAGAATACAAGAATAAAAACTAAGGATGTCAGGGTAATGTTTGGTATGTTTTCCAGAAAACTACTATTTTTGGAAATATATCACTCTTGTCGTGATAAGTGTTAGTAAATATGCGTTTGATACACGTATTATACGTCGAATTATTAAAAAATATTTAATATTGTCTGATTCCATATTGTTCTAAAAAAAGGAAAAAATACACGTATTCTTCATATAAAACGACACGTACAGTTCGAATGACGAATAAAACGGTTAGAACATTCCGCCACTGAGACCTTCAACGCCCAGCCTTTTCAATGCCTCCCCAAACCCGACAAGTTGAATATATATAGTCATTTCTAGATTCCCATAATTAATGGCGATGAAGATCTAGAATCAAGAATTTTTAAATGTTAATATTATCTAATCTAATTTGTGATCAAACACAAGTATATGTTGTAATATTAGATTGATCGTAATTTTTACATCACAAAAGTAATTTATTATAAGTTGAGTTGAATTGTATTTTTCTTTTTAGTATAATAGGCATAATCATTTGCAGGTCCACTTCTTTTATTTTTTTTTAACTTTCTTTTTTTCCTACTTTGTACTTTCTTTCATATGTATTTTCTTCTACTTTCTTTCATATTTATTTTCTATATATGACTAATAAATTTTATTTGTTCTGTAGGTCCTTCATGAGAAAAAGATCTACCTTCTATCATATTTTTGTTTGGACCGTTGAGATATGTCCATAATTTTTAATCTTTACTATGAGATTATGGAATATAGATTACATTTTGTCTACACTTGAGGTATCTCTAGAATGATTTTTATTATTTTATTCATCATATATTATTATGTTAAAATATATTTATAAATTTTGTAGTCATATTTTTATGTTAAATTCTTAAATAAAAATGTACAATACACGTTTAATATCTCATTTTTAAATATTTAGGTATTATATATTATTGATTAAATTTATGCATTGGTTTCTATATCAGACTATATTCCTTTATAACACCCAAACCCAAAGTTGTTGGACTGTTTTGCCCAATGCATTCTTCCTTCTACTGCTTTGCTTTAGATGTAGATGCAATTATCAAACTAGTGAACTCATGTTATTCTGGCGTCATTTTTAAAGTTAAAATTCAAAACATATGTAAAGGAAGAAGTTTACGGCTTTTAAGAATTGATCATAGATTCTCTACATTATAATATAAAAATATAGAGAATAATTAAGAGAGAGAATGAGAGAATAACAACATAATAATTTGTGTGAAAAATCCTTAAAGAGAAGAAAAATCCTTAAATAGAAGAAAAATCACGGGAAGATTTTGATGGTATTTCATTATGGAGAAAAGATTTACAAGGGAGATGCAAATTCAACTATCAGCTTATTTCATATGGGTGTTGAGAGTTGTCGTGTTCCCTGTTGGATTTATATCTTGCATTTATTTATAGGCATTCAATCAGTTACATAGAATCTGATACATCTTATATAATTCTATCTAAAAATAGGATCAATAGAACATTCCCCGAGATCTAGCTTATCAGCATTAACAACTTAGTAATCTTGACCATCTGACCAATCCAATGGTCTTGATATATTAGCTTTTCTTTGGATTGCCACGTCGGTAATCTATGTACTTTTGTCTGATTAGTTTATTCTTTATAACCGCCTCATTGATCCTACGGTTCTCGCTCTATCTTCTCCTCGATGGAGTCTTCGGTCTAGATCTTGTCACGTGTCATATGAAATTTTACCTATACATCTTGCTTATCAGTATTAACAAATTTTTAAATTCTAATCATTTGGTGTAGTGTGACGAACCTGATGGTTGCAGTGATTGCTACCAGCTTTACCACGGTGATGATTCTCTCGAATAGTTTCTCTGATTTTCGTGACTCCCTATGCGACTTTTATATTTCAGCTACCTTGGTTAGACAAGTAGCTCCAAATCAACTTCTTCAAATCTGCCAACATGGCAAATTCAACTATTCCCATAATGCTTCTGTGGCATTTGCTTTATTATTTTTCTTCTCTGTTGATGTGGCCGAACACTGAGAAATTTTCATGTTCATTTTCCCCCATTACACTTGATGAAGTATCTCTTCATTAGGGTGTAATGATTTGATTCCTCGATCTTCAACACTAGATTCATTGGGACCTCATAGACGTCAATATGTATTACTTCTCTGACTTGAAGTGAAGTAATAATCTTTGGATAAGAGTTTCTGCTCTGAAGTTCTTTCCTTAATTCTGAAGTTCTGACTTTTTCTTTTATGAAATGCCAAAGTTCTTGGCGTTCGGGTTTGAGCTTTCTGGTTAGAGTTCAGCTCCTAAAACCTTCACGTCATGAACTTTTGAGCTTTCTGGTCTGAGCTCTGCTCTACCTTCTGTTCTGGGCTCAACTCTACCTTCTGGTCTAGATTCAGCTTTTGAAGCTTTTACTTTTGAGCTTTTCTGAACTGAGCTCAGCTCCTAAAACTTTCACGTCATGAACTTCTGAGCTTTATTCTACCTTCTGGTCTGGGCTCAACTCTACCTTCTGGTCTGAGTTCAACTTTTAAAGCTTTGAATTTTGAGCTTTTTGAATTGAGTTCAGCTCTGCCTTCTAGTCTAGGCTCAGCTCTTGAAGCTGTTATGGACTTCTCATATTTTCATTTTCCCTTTTTTGAGTTGTCCGTTGTCAGTGGTGGTTTCTCATTTTCTTTCTGCCATTACATTTTTCTGTTTCTGTTCACAAATGCTTTGCGGTTGTCGAGCAAATTTTTTATCAATTTGCTGTCAATGATGATTACTTCTTCTTCATTTACTGTTACGTCCTTTTTTTCCTTTCACGATGGACTCATGGTAGAGTTTTTCCCATTTCTTAATTTTTCATTTTTCTTCTCTCGTACATTAAGATGCATGACAAGAATGTTGTACAAGAACAATAACATAATAATTTATTGAGATGAGTAAGGAGCGAGTGTACTGTTTCATAATTACATCGCATGAGTTTGAGTTTGATGATCCGCATTTGTTGGTAGAATTTCTACTGGTTCCTTATTTTCTTCGCTTGTTTCATATTTTTCCCTTTGTACTTCTGGTTCGATCAATATGAAATACTCTGTTTGTGCAATTTTTCTTCTATTGAACTCCCTTTTGTTGTACTTCATTCAAAGACTTAGCAAAATTTAGGGATAGAAAATCCAGTACGGTTTCGACTTCAAGGTTTCAACAAAATCCACTCTTAAATATTTAGGAAACTTTTTGGCTCTAAACTCTGTTGAGATTAACTATGTTCTTTTGTAAAATCTGTTCCCGAGGATAAGACTTTAATTTTCTTATGATTTACATTCTTCCTCAAGAACTTAGGTTTAAATAAAGAATCATTGACCCGTCTTCATTCTGAGAGAAGAAATTATGAACTGTCATTTTCTTTTAAGAGGAGAATTTAGGTTCAAATAATGAATCATGGCCTCGTTTTTATTTCCTTCTGAAAACAATGTCTGTAGAAATTCCCAAGGACTTAGGATCCTTCCGTGGAACCATGACCCCATTTTGATACTACCAGTTCACCAATAGAGTTTTTCCTGTTTCCTTTCTTTTCCTCCGCTTTGGATTTTTTTATTTCCTATTTCTCCATTTCTCCTTTTTGATTTCTTTCCTTCACTCGCTTCTTTTTCCTTTTCTCTTGACCTTCCCATTCTAAAATGTTGAAGCCGCGACCTTCCTTTTCTTGGCCTTTTCTTTACTCAGTTTTTCTTTACTAAGCTTTTCTTTTTTGCCTTTCTTAACCCAACTCTTTTTTCTCCCTTTCTTTACTCAGCTCAGTCTTTCTTTTCTCAGATTTACTTTTCTCGGCATCTCTTTACTCAGCTCAACCTTTCTTTTCTCAGCTTTTATTTTCTCGACTTTTCTTTACTCAGGTCACCTTTATTTTCTCAGCTTTTCTTTTCTCGGTTTTTCTTTACTCAGCTCAGCCTTTCTTTTATAAACTTTTTTTTTCTTGGCTTTTCTTTACTCAGCTCAGCCTTTTTTTCTCAGCTTTTCTTTTCTCGGCTTTTCTTTACTCAGCTCAGCCTTTCTTTACTCACCTTTAAAGTTCTTTCCTTAACTACTTTTCTGTTCTGAAGTTTTTCCTCAACTTCCTTTCTTTTCTGTTTTGAAGATATTTCTTTTTTCATTCTTCAGACTTTCCCGTTCTGAAGACGTTTCCTTTTTCCGTTCTGAAGAAATTTCATTTTTCATTCTCCAGACTTTCCCATTCTGAAGACATTTCTTTTTTTGTTCTCTAGACTTTCCAGTCCTGAAGATGCTTCCTTTTCTGTTCTGAAAACATTTATTTTTCCGTTCTCCAAACTTTCCCGTTCTGAAGACGTTTCCTTTTTTTCATTCTGAAGACATTTATTTTTCCGTTCTCCAAACTTTCCCGTTCTGAAGATGTTTCTTTTTTTGTTCTGAATACATTTTCTTCCGTTCTTCAAACTTTTCATTTTTCATTTTTAGACTTTCCCGTTCTGAAGACATCTTTTTTTTTCATTTTGAAGTCTGAGGATGTTTCCTTTTTCATTCTATTAGCCTTTTTAGTTCTAAGAACGGCGTACGTAGACGCTCTCAAGGACTTAGGCTCATTCAGTGGAACCATGATCTTATTTTGATTTTCTTCTGAGAGTAGACTTATGAACTGCCCCTCCCAAGGACTTACTCCCTTTAGTTTCTTCTGAGAGTAGGACTTATGAATTGCCACTCCCAAGGAGTGACGCCTTTTGTTCATTTTGAGAGTAGGACTTATGAATTGCCCCACCCAAGGACTTACGCCCTTAGTTCTTTCTGAGAGTAGGACTTATGAATTGCCCTCCCAAAAACTCTCTCCTTTAGTTCCTTCTAAAAGTAGAACTTATGAACTGCCCATCCTAAAGACTTACGCCCTTAGTTCCTTTAGAGAACATGACTTATGAACTGCCTGATCTCAAGGACTCACACCCTAATTTCCATTGTTGTTGAAGAAGAGAGAAAGTTGACACCAAGTATTTATTTTGTAAGCAGTCTGCATGTTATCATGCCATAAGTTTTGATCGAAAGTTCCAAATTGAATTCCATGAAATTCTCCAAGAAGTTGATTTTCATATGCTTTTGATGATATATAATTAATCATGTAATTGGCTCCCAGTCGTAACAGTTTAATGAATTTGATCGTTCCACATAATGTGTTTTCTCAAACAGCCTTCACAAAAATTATCATAACTTTTGATCGAGAGCTCCAAATCGAATTCTACAAAATTCTTCAAGAAGTAGATATCCATATTATTCTAATGATATTTTGTTTTCTATGTAAGAATATAAAACTAATACAATTTAAAAATTAAATTTGAGAATCATTCATATGTTTACTTTCCTGAATAGCACCAACGAGAGCTACCATAACTTTTGATCGGGAGCTTAAAATGATTTTCATAAAATTCTTCACAAGGTTTATTTCCGTATCCTTCGTTGATATAAAATTATTTGTGTAGTTGGCCCCCAGTAAATGCAGTTTAATTTCCAAATTTAAGTTTTGCATAATCTATTTTCCTGAGCAGCCTCTATAAGAATCGTCGTAACTTTTTTCATGAGCTCTAAATCAAGTTCTTCAAAATTCTTCAAACAGTAGACATCTACATCTTTCTCATGATATATTATATGCTATGTAAGTATACTTAAGAAAAATAAATTTTTAAGAGGTAATTAAATTTACTTTCCTATATGAAGACTACCGTACTTTTGATCTAGAGCTCAACTTGAATTCCGTAAAATTTTCCATGAAGCAGACTTTTATATCTTTATAATTATGTGACTCGCCATGTAATTTTTCTTCTAGCTTTTTTTGTTTCAGTTTCCATTTCCGCTCCCGTTGTCATTTATGTTGTTAAGACATTTCCGTTCTCGTTGTCAAGATGTTTCCATTCTCATTGTTTGTACATATTTTATTTTCCTCATAAAGTCCATTTGAAGGACTATCAAGTCATAGCCTTCCGTTCTAAAAATGTGAATGGCTGCCTTTTTAGCTTTCTCGTTCTGTAATGAAGTGGCAGCTTTCCCATTTTGAAGTGGCAATTTTTCCGTTCTGAAGTGACAGCTATCTTGACTGAAGTGAATTAATCTTTTTTGCCCTTGTTTTCTCTGGAATTTCTACTCTGAAATTCCTTTCTTATAAATTTTTTCTTTTCTAATGAATTTATGTTCTGAAATTCTTTCAAATTTCTGTTCTAAATTTCTGATAGTCTTAAAGTTCTAGCCTTTTCTTTTCTGAAGCGCTGAAACTTCTCTGCTATGAATTTCTGACTTCTACTTTATGTTCTGAAGCTCTAACTTCAACTTTTCTATTTCTAAAGCTCTGAGTTCAGATTTTCTGTTCTGAAACTCTTAGTTCAACTTTTTTGTTCTGGAAGCTTTGATTACAACTTTTCTGTTCAGAAACTTTTACTTCAGGTTTTTTATTATGAAACTTTGACTTCAACTTTTATGTTATGAAGTTTTGACTTTAGCTTTTCTGTTCTGAAGCTCTAACTTCAACTTTTCTGATATGAGCTTTTCTGATATGCGATTTCTGAGCATTTATGCACTTTTTGAGTTCTTATAGTCTGAGCTTTATGAGCTCTTTAATATATCTTTGAGTTGATAACAATCTCTAGTATAGTGTCCGACACTCCTGTGGAAAGAACAATAATTGTCCTTATTCTTATAACTTGGCTCTTTCGTGAGAGGCGTCGGTCTTCTCAACCACGACATATCTTTGATCTGCTCTAGAATCATGTTTACAAGAAGGGTTCATTATAAAAAACACACTATGATAGCGGGCAGGGAGGGTCCACTACAATAAAAAAACGCTACGATAGCGGCCAAAAAAATGCTATCTTAGTGTTTTCATAGCATTTTTCTAAACGCTATGTTTGCCAATCTTATTAAAAGTCTGACCCTACCATAGCATTTTTTTGCCGCTATCAAAACACTTTTTAAAGCATTTTTAAACGACGCTATGGTAGAATTTTCAACATTATAGTAGACCTATCATAGCATTTTTTAAATATTGTTAAAGATCTATCGTAACATTTTTTCAACGCTTGGCAGTCCTACCATAGCGTTTTTCCAATGCTATGACAGACTTACCCTAGCCTTTTTTCAATGCTATGGTAGTCAAATGATAGAATTTATAAACTAATAATAAAAACTTACCATAGCGTTTTTTTATACGCTGTCAAAGACTTTTCATAGCATTTTTATGCTATATGAAGCATTGCTATGTTATATGATGCGTAACATCTTGTTATTATAATTTTTTTATATCAGTTATTCTTGCCATTGTACAAACTTAGAAAATAATATTTTTAACAAAATATCAAAAAGTAATAACATCACATAGCCTTTTATTTTATTACTCAAAATTATTACAAACTATTGTCTGCTAAAAATCATAGTTTCAAATGACAAATACATATTAATTTTTACATAGAAAAATCAAAAAAGTGATATCATAAGAGAAGGATTAAAATATAGTAAGACTCCAAACTAATTATGAAGCTTCAGAAACTGATGTCGAGGCAACATGTGACTTGCTTGCTTCTGTTGACTTTGTTTTAAAGTATAATTGTAACTACTGATTTTTAAACAATCCAAAAAAATAAGACATTTACAAAAAAAGAACAGAACAAAAAAAAAATAACTACAGAACATCTAAGAAGCACATTGTTAAGACTGGTTAAAATAATTCTAAGCTAGCTCATTCAGTATTAAAAGAATGATTAAGCTAGCTGATCTTATTTAACAAGTCATCAAGATAATAGGCTGAACTGATTTATATATCAAGAATTAAAAACATGAGGTCCATCTATATATCAAATATGTACTTAAAAGGTCAAAGAATCAAGCTAGGCAAATTCATCAAAACTTGAAAAAGCCATTTCACTATTTACAAATAAAAAATGGCAAATACGCTTGAAAATAATAAAATTATCTCATGTATAAGCCATTTCTTAATATACAATTAAAAGAAATTCAAGGATAGAATATTAATAAATTCTAATGTTTAAACACCCAAAATAGTAGCAAAAAATGTAAATAATCCTAGACACGTTCAACACTTCAATAAACAAAAATCGGTCCAATACATTGTAGCTCTTGTGATTGTGAAAGGAAACGCATTCAAGTCCTTGCTTGTAATGAACGGCACAAGCACTTGGGATCTAAAAGTAGAGATGTAGGTAATTATACAAAATAGAAGTAAATATATTTTGTATTTACAGAGAGGATCTAGAGGAAAATGAAATTCCATGAGGCATACCTGAGCTAGTAAAAACGCTCTATCCCAAGCCAAACTCTTGCGCAAATTGCATTTAGATTCAAAATCTACACCTTCATGGTCCATTTGCCCAAGCACATCCACCATATTCCTTGTATCTTGAGAACTTGCAGACTAAACAAGACTAAGACCATCAAGCTTGTCTCGGTTACCTGAACATCCTGTCCATTTAAGTTCAAGTATAAATTGGTTTAAGCTGCAAGAGAAATCATCAAAAGAGAAAATAGTTTTTAACATAATATCAAAGTAAATATCACATTGACTTATTATGCTTACCTTATCGGCAGTTCAGATAAGGCAGATGAATACCCAACTGTCATAAAATTAGTACTAAGAAACAAATGCAACGTCTATAGAATAGATTTAACTTTACACAAGTGTTAAAAAAGCAGAACTTGCAACAACTCTGATGACAGATGTTGCATTCAACTACATTCCAAAGAGTATTAATGTCAAACAAGCACAAACATAAAATTAAATGGCCTTTGCCATGAAATGAAACATGTAAGGAGTTACTGGAAAACTAAAGGCTCTACATACACTTTTCCTGAGTATTTACCCCTTTCAAAAGAGAATGTGCTTCACTTGCAAAAATGCTAGTAGCTTGATCTTATCTTTCACAATCTTTATCTACCCATCAAAATGAGTCTAAATAGGAAAAAAATCATAGGGGTAGAGTTGTACCTCATAAAGACCATATTAGCCATATATATAGCAGAATGTTGCCTGCCATCCAACCAATAGTAATTTTTCAATCTCCTTGTGTGCAACACCAGTCTTCAACTTATCACTTTCTTCCACTTTCTTCAGATGAAATACAACAGTTAATATGCTTTAACCCGTGTTCTCTAAAAGGTATAAAAAATATCATAAACAGTATTTAAATTTAATAGACGAATCAATCAACTTTGTGATAAAACACTATTAGATGAAAGAAAACAGACTATAATTCACCAAAACGTTTAAGACAGTTGCTAGTTGATGAATAAAAATATACCTCAAGGTTTGAATATGGGTTAAACACCAAAGCTTTTGACATGTCTCACCAAAAAACCCTACCTTCCCAATTGATGTTCCCACATTAATAACCTACATTATGTCAAAGTAAACTCTAGTAAGTTTTTCTATATAACTACAATATAATAGTTTCAGCAAGATTTAAATAAGTATCACTTATTTATCTAATTCTAGGCTAGATAGCTCAACAGAAAAAAGAAAAAGAAAGTAGACTTAGGACTCTGTATGCAATTGCTTTGAGAAAGTAGATAAAAATAGAGATTTTAAGAAATTAAATCTAAGCAAAGCAATTAGCAAATAAGTTCTCACTAGATATGCACACTTTTAACATCATGCTTTTTTGATGCAGGGAAATACAGATGAAAAGGCCAAGCCTGCATTGAAAACTTATATTAGACATTTTTTTTTTCTGTATACCCCATCGCTTTACTATCAGAGTCTAGCATATGACACGTAAATAGAAAAAATTATGACTATGAACTGAGCACTTAAAATTAAGCATTGACAGGAGGGCCCTGCACCTCATCAAATGGAATGACTGAGATTCGCATAAAAAATAATTAATGCTCCAAGTTGTGAGAGTATTTTTGGATGAATGAATGAAAACAAAATTCCCCTACTTCACTTAATTTTAAATCCATGCTTAGATAAAGAAATGTCATTTTTTAGTGATGCTTACACGCCAGGAGCAGGAGAAAGACCTATCTTTTGAGAAATGGCACTCCTAATAAAATATTATTACATTCAGATATGATGTATCTAAATTGTTATCATCAGCCAATCTCGTTAATTTATTGAAGAAAGGGATCACGTTGATGCACATACATCAAGGAATTTACAACCAAATGTAAAGTATTAACTCACCAAACTATTTTTAACCAGATCAACACAACTTACTATAGTACAAGTTTTTGCAAATTAAAAGGAGATGAGAGAGGCATGTGCTTACTGATTCCAAATTATCATCATCTTTAAAATCTCCATCCGTACCAAATGTACAAATCAACTTCTTAGTGGCAATCCCTAGAGTCATAAGGTATTTATTTTGTGGGTACCATCGTTGAGTAGAACGCCCTCAAAATCCATCACAATAGTCAACAACAAAATTTCATAAATAAGTTCAACACATAAAAATTAAACCAAAATCTCTCAGGGGAGTCAAAATTACCTTTTAATCTTGGAAAAAATATCATAGAGAGATGGGTAGAGATAATGTTAGAGAAAGATACATAGAGATAGAAAGAGGAAGACACATATGCTAGAGAGAGAGACAGAGAGAGAGAGAGAGTAATATGGATGAATACCTAGGGTAGAGGGAGCAATGCACAGGGAATCGAGGACTCCATCAGATGATATCAACTACTGCTATTTTTTATTCCAGGTACCGATTTCCACCATCTGGAGAGATCAGGCAAGGCTGCAGCTGAAGTACCTCAAATAATCACCAATTACCAGGAAAAGTCCACAGAAGGCCTATCAAGTTTATGTCTCACAGTAACACTTAAAATGTTTTCCTTATACAATTGCATTAAATGTTTCATGTTTAATACATGTTTTCTTACAAGAAACTTACATCATGGTATAGCGTTTCTGCTTGTACTTAGAAAATTCACTTCACCAAGTGTTGAGAACAAATTATTTATGCTCATTACTTTCCTTGTGATATCTAGAAAGAAACCTAAACAAGTTGGTTGGCTTGCTGTTAATATCTGGATCGAAAACCCAAACTAACATTGTAATGTACAAGGAGTAGTATTTAGTTTTAATCTTTGAGAATCTAAGAAGAAATTGAGGGAATGTCTTTTATTTGAATGTTCAAGCATATAATTTTTGCCTTGTTATGCTTCTTTGTTTTTCCACTATGTGAAACTTTGGGTTTCTTCTTTCATGTAGCATCATTTTACTGCATAGTTGAAGGACTGCTACTTTAAGCTCCTTCTATATGAAACTATAAATATATTGTATGATGTGTTCTTGTACAGTTTTGTCCATCATCGTATTACTTTTGTGAATCATCACTCTTCTCCTAAAGCTCATTGTTTTCTATGTGGAGTTCTAGTAACACTCATTATCCAATTCTTCTATAATCTAATCATTTCAACTGACAACTTATTTTTCACTTCACCAAGTGTTGATAACAAATTATTTATGCTCATTACTTTCCTTGTGATATCTAGAAAGAAACCTAAACAAGTTGGTTGGCTTGCTGTTAATATCTTGATCGAAAACCCAAACTAACATTGTAATGTACAAGGAGTAATATTTAGTTTTAATCTTTGAGATTCTAAGAAGAAATTGAGGGAATGTCTTTTATGTTTTGAATGTTCAAGCATATAATTTTTGCCTTGTTATGCTTCTTTGTTTTTCCACTATGTGAAACTTTGGGTTTCTTCTTTCATGTAGCATCATTTTACTGCATAGTTGAAGGACTGCTACTTTAAGCTCCTTCTATATGAAACTATAAATATATTGTATGATGTGTTCTTGTACAGTTTTGTCCATCATCGTATTACTTTTGTGAATCATCACTCTTCTCCTAAAGCTCATTGTTTTCTATGTGGAGTTCTAGTAACACTCATTATCCAATTCTTCTATAATCTAATCATTTCAACTCACAACTTATTTTATAGGTATTTCAGTTTGACCAGCAAATGGGTGCTCACATAATAATCAAGATGATATCCTTTGGTTAAAATCATAAGCATGCTTATAGATGGTAATTAGCCGCTTGCTAGAAAAGAAGATGAAGTAGAGGCTTGTTTTCTAAATTTCTTAATATATACCTGGAGACAACTTTCTTTTCAGCATGACATTCTAAGCTAGAAGCAACATAACATTTTATTTGTACACATCTTCATTCAATTCATAGATTAACTGATCATTTATTAGACCTGCATTCATTGTCTATTATCTGTGAGATTTATAAAAAACACGGTAATTGGAGTGTCACTGATTTTGTATTTTTTACATGCAGTAAGACAGAGGACCATGGAATTGAAACAAGATTCAGATGGAGAGGGAGTATGTTTTGAGATATCATGTTAGGATCTTTATGCTGCCACATTTCCCAGTCCAACTTATTAATCAGAAAGCTTTTTGCTGCACATTAGTTTGAAAAGATGCCACCATCAATAATGAGTTGGAGCACGATTGGCCTTGACTAGCTTGTGTGTAACTATATGCTTACTTTTTTTTTCACATATCCTTGTGGTATTTTTACATGCTTAATTTCCAGGTACACAAATTATTTGGGTATCATTCTTCGACAAGGTAATCATTATATGACCATCCAATATATTGCCACTGTATATCATGTGAATGTATGGTTCCTTCTGTGCTATACTTTTTGTTTGTCTTGTTTGATGACTTTGATTATCCTTTTAAAGAAGAAAGTCTATGTATTTATGTGATATCATAAAGTTGTACTTAGTGACTTAGAATGACAATCCCTTCTTCTACTTATGGATTTTTGTACATATATCTTATACTCTGCTTTTATGATTTAATGCTAAGTTGGTTATTTAATAAGAAATCTACATTTTCCCGTCCATGTCAGAATGGTCTCTTCTAGTTTTTGTGGCTTCATGAATTCAAATTTGTTTGAGCGGTAAGTAGTTAAAGTGAATTATAGATTTGTCATTTGTCATAGTTGTCCACGATATCTTTAATGGAGAAGCCTGTTTCAATGTCTTTATCCATGATATATGTGAGAGATCTCTTACAAAACTCAACACATGTAACTCTCTACAATTTTTTGCAGTCGAGTTAGCGTATGAATAATATTGAAAACTCCCCTTTTATATTTGAGAATGTGCTGAAATTTCTGTTAGTTTTTACAACCCGTGCAGCTAAAAATTCACTAAAAGAGGATATTATTGGGATGTCAGCTCGAATGTCTGTCACTTCAAATGTATTGTTGAATTTCAAGTTTTTGTCCAAATAGTAAAGCTCTTTGATGAAATTTTGATGTAATTTCTTGGTGGTTACTTGAAATACATTAGTATATGTAGATGATGTATCTATTTGGTACTTGTATTAGTTGTTTATTCCCTTGTATTATCATACTTCACGTAGTTATGGTTTTTTTATTCCCTTGCAATTTACTAAATTTTAATTTGGCGACAGGTCTTGGAGATGATGGATATGAAATAGTAGGGGGAAAATGATGCTTGGGATTAAACAAGTGTCTCTTTTTATATTTTAAGGATAAGTGTTGCTTGCATATTTTAAGGATAAGTTAGTTTTCAAGTAAGATTTATTTGTAAGTTGATTGAATGAATAATGTAACATTTTGTTGAAAGATATATATTAATGTTGTTAATTATTACATTGGTGTCCTTTTTATCATTTTGAAAGTATACAATATGAATAATTGACTGTAGCAATGAATCTTATGATATCTTATTTTATATATACAAAAGTACATGTGAATGTTAATTCACAAGTATTAAAAATATACGTTGAATACATTCAATAGGGGTCTGGAAACCCTATTAAACAACATTCTACATGAGTAAAAAAACCTTGTAAAAAGTGTGAGACAGAGGAGGTATTGCGCCTTGTGAAAAACGCAGGTTTTTAATATGAGGGGCTGCCATAGGTGTCGTGAGAACGCTGTGGATTACTTTTCACAGGGTTTTCTGCCTCTTGTAGAATGTCATATTTCTTGTAGTGAGTCTTCATGACTCAACCTCAGGGGTATGTTAATTCTATTTATCCACATCATGTGTGCAAACTTAGAAAAACACTTTTTGGCCTTAAATAGGCACTAAGAGCATAGTATGAAAGGCTTAAATCTACTTTGCTTGCTTGGGGTTTTAACAACACTGTTTCTGATACATCAGTTTCTACTGTCAACAAAATGAATGTAAGATCATACTTCTAGTATATGTCGATGATATACTAGTAATATGAAGTATCAATCATCACATTGAAAGACTCATTTCTGATCTCAATAATGAATTTGCTCTAAAAAAATCTAGGCACCATCCATCACTTCTTAGGCATGGAATTCGTGAGAATAAAGGCTAGATTTCATCTCTCCCAAGCAGGCTATATCAATGAGCTACTACAAGAACTAATATGACTCAAGCTAAGCCTTGTCCTACACGAACTAATGCATCTGTCAAGCTTTTTCATGACTCCACTACAACCTTTGTTGATATTACACTCTATAGAAGCACAGTTGGAGCATTACAGTATCTAATACTCATTAGACCCGATATTGCATATATGTTAACAAGCCTAGTCAATTTGTGCAAGAACCTATTGAGTCTCACAGGAAGGCATGCAAACGCCTACTTAAGTATCTCAAATGGTCAATATATGATGGCATTCTTATCAAGCCAGCCTACTCACTAAACATTGTGTCATATACTGATGCCGATTGGGCTTCAAACCTAGGTTATTGTAAATCAACAAAGGGATATGCCATCTTCCTAGGTTCTTCTCTCATCTCTTGGTATTCTAGAAAGCAATGAGTTATTGCTCGCTCTAGTACATAAAGTGAATAACGGGCTTTCTCTGATGCCACTACAGAAATTATATGGATATCCTCTCTTCTTGCTGAGTTATAGATTTCTTTCACTGTTGCTCCTATAATTTGGTGTGATAATTGGAGTGCTATCTCTTTAACTGCAAATCATGTCTTGTATGCTCGCACCAAACATCTTGAAGTTGCCCTCAATTTTCTACGAGATGAGGTATTCAGTAAAACTCTTGACACTCACTTTGTGCCCTCTCACGATTGGACAACAGTTGTCCTTACCAAAGCTGTCCCTGAGTCTCACTTTTACTTTCTCAAGGGCAAGCTTCAAGTGGTTATCACACCCTTTCACTTGAGGGGGGATGATAATGATAGTAATGTGACAAAGGTGGCAATCGAGCAACTCAGTGAGGTAGCTACTCGTGCTTACCATGTAGCTCATGCAAATCATACGCCAATCACGTGTTTAGTAAATTAGTTAATTGAGTAGTTAGCTTCTGTTAGTAAGACTGTTATGGTAGTTAATACAGTTATTATTAAGTCTTTTGTCCATATATTTGTATCTCTGTCTTTAGAATGAATTAATGAGAAAATCATCATTCTCTCCATTCATGAAGCTCTCTCTCTCTTAACTTTCTTCTTTCTCTCTGTTCATCCCTGTTCTATATCTCATATTGTATTGATCGTGTGATAAAGTTGGTTCAGAAGGCATATATTTTCAAATTAGTTTCTTTTTTTTTTACATTAAAGGATGAAACTAAATCTTCTCTTTACGTACTTATTTGTTATGTTATTCATGATAGAATCGTACTATCTCTTTTATTTGGGTACCTAATACTAAAAAACTGCCCAAATTCTACATATAGGGTGAAGTTTTGTTTTTTTTATCTTTTCAAATTAGATTATAATGCAAAGCAGAAGAAAAGGGTCTTCTTCTATATTTTACAAACACAATATCATTCTCTCTTCATGTGGCAACAAGTCCTTAAGATCTAGAATAAAATCCTAAGACTCCGTAATTCCTAACAAGCTTAAAAGAAACCTCTGAAAACTTCAAAAAACAGAGCCTCAAACATAAATAATAGAGATAATACTTGGCATTTGCACAAAGCACAAACTGAAGAGAATCACCTTTTCTCAGAAAATCGATACAAAATGGCTCTTTTTGGACGTGATGATTCAAACACAAAATGGAAAAAAAACGTGGGAGGTAAAAGGTAGCTATAAAACGTGACATACAACGTAGGGGCAATTAGCTATGCAACTTGAGTGGTAAAAGAAGCCTCCATTAAGAATTCTAGAATTCTTAAATTCTTTTCTCTTTATTAGTTTATTATATTAGGGGGATTGCATAATGAATATATAATAGGTTAAGAAAAATTGAAATAGTCTCAGAGTGCAATTATAATTTTATAATTAATAATAAATAAATCTGATTAAAAATTGTTAATTGCTATATTATGAATTAGTATAGCCAAGAAATAGTTTGACCTAAACGTCACTCTTCTACCTAAATATATTCACAATTGTATTTTGTGGGTTTGTTAGAAATCAACCAAGAACTAAGATCATAAGTAGGTCATAAAAAATACAATTAGACAAGACTATACTTTGAACCCATGACCCATTTGAGAAATGAGTAACCAGCTACATGTCACTCTCATGGACGGAGTTTCAAGATGGGGAGGGGAAGGGGTTTCATTTGGTCTTTGTGTGTAAGCTTTCTTCATATAACGATAGGATATTTGGTAATATATAAAACAAGCTTTGTAGTAAACTCACGCCAGCTATTTGTGAAGTTTTCTCAATTATAAATTTAACTTTTCTATAAAATTCACTAACCTAAATTATAGAAGTGTCTTTTGACTTTTGTTAAGAGACAGACTAGTTGAAGGATATTGACATATAATAATTAGATTGTATGTAATAAGGAATGAATTTAAACTTTCATACCAAAAATCGACCATTCATTCTCTCACCATTATAATTCTAAAGTTGGACACATGAATATTGGACGGACAAATAGAATCGTATTGTGATTTTATTTTATTCTTTTGTTTATAATTTTTTTTCATAAAGGCCAACCAAAATCCAATTGTGATTTTCCTTTTAGATTTGAAAATTAATATGTTTTATTGTCAAACTTTCCTTCTTCAAACAAAATATTTTTTTTTTGGGAACTATTTCAACTATAAAGAGAAATATTATATATATATATGTACGTGTAATGTTTTTTCCTTCTTTGTCTTTGCTTCTTTTGCTACAAATGTTGCCTACTAACAATTGTTAAAATATCATCATTTGTCTTCGCCTGACAATTTCTTTGTTTTTTTCTACTCTCAAACTATCTCGATTCCTTTGAAAGCCAAAAATAAAAAATTACGTCTTCTCTTAATGGCATCAAAAAGTCCAAATCCATCTTTAGAAAACCTTGTAGTCTCTGATTCTATTAAAGATTCATCAGACTGTGAAACTAAGTCAAAACTGTTGATTATGGCTGATGGTCATGATTCGGAAGTTGCAAATTATGATATTCAGAAAGATACAAACTTTAAGCGTCCTAGAGAGATTGAGACTAAGATGACTGATCTTCCTCATCGTCAGACAATCAACCAAATTGATTCGAACAAGAAGAAGAAGATAGAGGAGGAAATCAAGGGTCAAGATTGTCAAGAGAAGAAGACGAAGCGGAAGAAGAAGATGGAGAAGGAGAAGGAGAAAATCAACGGTCAAGATCATCAAGAGAAGAAGAAGAAGAAAATGGAGGAGGAAATCAACGGGCATGAAGATCATGAAGAGAAGAAGAGGAAGATGATGGAGAAAGAGGAATTCTACGTGCGAGAACATCAAGCGAAGAAGAAGAAAAATTTAATTCGAGATTTTGTTAGGGAGAAGGGCGATGAAAATATTAAAGATGAAAAAAGGAAGAGTACTGATGAAAATATTAGTGATGCAAAAGGAAAAAAAGATTTCTATAAGGATCTGTTCGTCGATCATGTTGCTCGCGAAGGATTGAACATGAAGAGTTTGGACTCTTCTTCGTATGAAACAATTAATAATGAATGGAACAAATTAAGACTTCTTAATAGCAAATACCTTCGTATTCAGGCAGAGTTTGATGCTAAAGTTTTTTATCAGTCCAAAATAATTTTCAAATCCATGGTTGATTCCCCAAATCCAATTATGAAAATGATTTAATTTCATTGTTTTTTTTTTTACTTACGTTTCCTTTTTCTTTCACGCAATTTCTCTATTTATCATTGTAGTTTGTTTGGCTATTTATTAATTAATGTAAGTTTATTTCTGTTTGAGTTATGCTTTTGCTTAATAGCCAAGTTACACATACACCATTCATATCTATCCAAGTTACACGTCCAAATTATGTAATTCTCTATTGTGTAGATGAGTCTTTATAAAGTGTCGTAAATCTAAAAAAGAAAATCATTTAAAATCATCTTTGCAATATAAATCTAAAAATATCTGTAAGTTTTTCAGAGTTTTAATCTGACGTTCATTCATTAAACGTTGCTACGAAACACGTTGATAATGGGAGTTGGGATATGTGTCTTGGAAGCTTAGTGATTCTATTACATATTTCTTCAAATTTGAATTACGATATCTTATGGTTTGATTCACTAATTTATGTATATTTTTCTTACTTAATAAACATTGTATTTTCTCACTTAATATATGTAATTAATATTAACTTAATATTTTTATTAATTATGTTATAAGGGGTAAAGTGAAAAACAAAATTTTGACAAAATATATGTATCGTGATACATATGATTCTCGATTTTTAATATGTATGATTTTTGTACCTATATAAAGTAATTATATGTTGAATATATATTAAATGATAGTTTAAGCGAATATATATCTTTGGGACCATTAACATGTATCTTGAAATTAAAAAAAAATAAATGTTTAGTTTATTGTAATTGTATATTAATGTTGTGTCAACTTTGTGAACTCAAGAAGTATATTTTGAAAATAATAGATTATAAATATATTAAAACGCATTGTATCACTTATTCTTTACTTTCCAAATCTTTATTATCAAACAAATTACAAACTTACGAGAATTTTGGGTTATTTAAAGATTGAAAAAATATCTAATCGCATGTATAAAGGGAAAATAAGAGAGCACTTTCCTAAAATACCCTTAGCGATTAAGGTCCACTCTATTAAAAATACCCTTAACTTGAAATCTGAAAATAATTTTAGAAACTGAAATCAGTCGTATTGAAATGATAATTTTTATAATTATTGGGCATTTCTTTCGTTAATTACTATAATTAAAATCAACTTTTTGCACGCTCTTCTATACATCCCTCTCCCTTTCACTATTAAACCTGTGTTTCTTTCTTGTTTTTCTATTGTTCTGTGGATGGATCCAACGGCAACGATAGATGTAGATTTATATGAAGGCAAAACTGACGACGACGACTACGTTGTGGAATCTGAACATGATTCAGATTCGGAATACGAAGAGACAAAGAAGAAAAAACAGCTCGAAAAGTGCAATTCAAATCCAAAGACTCAAAGAGTGTGGAGCGCAAAAGACGAAATCGATTTACTGAGAGGATACCTTGAATTTGGGAAGAAGTATGGTCATGATCAAGGTAAAACTTATTACAATTTTGTCAAAGAATATGTCTCAATACAAGTTTCTAGTGCACAAGTATCTGATAAAGTATCTCGCTTGAAGAGAAAATATTTAGATTATTCAATTAATAAGAAACTCAATGGCAACGGTAAGGACTTGGACTTTAGTGATGACCCACATAAGCAGAGCATTATGATGTTGTCGGAGCAAATATGGGGAGAAACTAGTCGCGATGATGTTACTCAGAAGAAGAAGAAGATGAAGAAAGAAGTTGACTATAAGGCTTCTACAGGTGGTGGAGGAGAGGCTTTGATTGAAGAAGAGGCTTTGATTGAAGAAGAGGCTTTGTGTGGTTTCAATAGTGCTCTTAGAAAGAGAGGATTGGATAAAAGATTCATAGATGATTCTGTGTGCAAAAGTTTAAAGACTGATTGGTTGTATCTCAATGAAATTGGGATTCAATTACGTATCAAGCAGTTGGAATTCGATGCTCTGATTAATCGTTTCAAACTCCAACAAGATGTCATCTCTTCTCGTCCTCAAAAACCTTCTTAGTATAAGCTTTATTTATATTATGTCTGATTGTTCGTCTTTTTTTATTGTTAGAATTCGAAGCAGTAGTCAATAATAGTTAACCAAATGCTCCGCTGTATTAAGACTATAATTTAATTCCCACTTTCGCAATTTTTTTTTATTTTACAATTATTGTATTCCTAGTCTATTATTCTAATATACATATGCTAGTATTCCCATAGCGTTAAATCAATTATAGCCTTTGGATGAGCTTTAAAATTTCTGATCAAAGGTCGAAACGCAATTGCATTATGTTTAGAAACTGGTATCCTGTGCGTACGTAGTTGTAATTGTTTACGAGAGAAAACTATTTACAATAGAACACAACAACATTGAACACCACAAACACCTAAAGGAAACGTGCAAACAAAACCAGCCCACATCAAGTCATAAATCCTTTCCCAAAATCAAGGCCAGCGAACATAAGCAAAAGCATGTACATGACATAAACTCAATGGAGGATGAAAACTAACGCAGATGCCCACTGTAAGGAACTTTTTATGGAAGTCGGTCAATGGGCCTATGTGAGACCTCAACCCTATTGGCAGTTTTTGCTTCGGTGTCCAAAAATGTCCAGAATTTTTTTTTTTCCCAAAATGGCTGAAATATGGTAAATACTTTACTTTTTACTATGTAGTTTTGGTAAATAAAATATTTATCACAGTCATATTTCGGTCATTTTTGCAAGTAAAAATTTTTTCAGTCATTTTTGCAACTCCACCCTCGAAACCTGTCTTTTCCTGCTATTTTCATAACAATAATTAACACACTCGTTTATCAATGAGCAGCAGGTCTGTATCTCGGTATTCTCTTCCCAACAACCCTACTACATTGTTCAGGAATGGGATGATCTAGAACTTCCTCCTTAACATATTTTATCTTTAACTGCTAATCTATCTTGAACATGTAAACAAATTCTGACTACCACGTTGATAATGTGGGCCAGCCAAAGGGCTTGCGGAAAGTCACAGAAAAGTAGAAACGAGAAACAAGACTGACGTCACGAGACACCCGTAAGCAAACGACAGGGACCAGTATCTCTAGAACGGGAAAGAGCATCAGAACCATAAACATGGTTCTTGATTTTTGCAACTTGAGCATCAGAACGCTCTTCTATACTCCCTCATTAATATTGATATAAATCAACCTTTATCAATATTTTTCCCTTTGATCCTTGATTAACGGAAAAAATTATTTACGTTTTGGTGATTTCATTGAGAGTTGAAAGAAAAGCTCAAGAGATCAACCCTACAAAACCATAAACATGCCTAAAACTAGATCGAACGCAGCTCTAAATGGAGATAGTAGAACTAGAAATGAAGATGAACACGTAAATAAACCAACCCCACCGACGGAAATGCTGCAGACAATCCTAAACGGGATGCATGAGATGGAATAGAGGAAAGCTGAAGTAACACGTAATGCATGCTGGAATGTGCAAGATCATATCAACACACTACAACATGAACTCACAAAAATGCGAGCAAAGGTCAGCCAACGGATGAATGATGACGAAAGGGAAAACAACGATGAACAGAAAGCCATATCTGAGGGCAACTGTAGAGACAGAAGAGAAGGAGATATCGAGAACAATAGAAACATGCGACGGGAAGAAGAAATCCAGTCACAGAACCTTATGAAGGAAACTGCGGGAGAGGCTCGACAATTCCTAGTCATTATAAAAGAAGCAATAGAAGAGCTATTCGACCAAATGGGTTTAGGCCATTTGTCACGTCGCTATAAGTAATATTATCATAACTTTTATTTATCACCGATTTTTGATGGATATCCTTAATATATATTTAAGAGTTAATATCAAAATTAATTGATAAAACATAAATGCTCGGGTTTTATTATCATGCACGCATAATTTTACACAGAATTGTGTTTTCTTTGTTTGATGATTTCAATAGTTTATTATTTAAAAAGCTGTGTTTAAGAGTTAATATTGAACTTAATGTATATTTAATTTTATGCTCTCTTCATATGTTTTCTAAAAGAAAAAAGAAAAGAAAAATAGCCTCTTTGTATGAAAAAGGCCTATTCATTTCCCATGTATGATTACGCATTAATCCATGCATGCATGTATCTGTTGACTAATAAAATTTGTAATTTTGACTTATATAGGGGAGAACTGTAAAAAATTACTAACTTTCCAGCTTAATTTGTAAAAAAGGCTGGAATTTTTTTTGCAAGAATGACCGGGGTAAATAACTTATTTACTAAATTAAACATGGTAAAAGAAAATAACTTAATTTTAACTTTTGTAAATAAATTATTTCCTTTGGACTATTTTTGGCCATTTTTATAAAAAAAAGTTTTCCGGTCATTTTTGCACTTGGACCTGGAAAATTGGTTTTTCTTGTTATTCTCTGCCTAAAATATTTATCTATAATACTAATTAAAATTGACTTAAAAGGGAGAAACTTTTGATTTCTCTTTTTATCATTAACCCCTCTTCAAATATCTGCAAATTAGATATTACACATATTTTTCATTTATAATTTACTTGAATTTTTTACAAATATTTTTCAAATTAATTTTTTTATAATATCAAGTAATTAGGAACGTGAATTTATGTAAATATTAACTTTGATCTCTTTTATGTACAATAAATATTTGTTTTTTAGTTAATAATAATTTATTCGTTAGTAAATTGTAAAATTCGTTATGTAATATTTATATAAAGAACATGAAAATTCATACAAATGAATTTAGAGAAAGACATTGATCTGTTTTGTTGCAATCTATTAATGAAAGAATCATTTCTTAAGAATGTATTTAGAATATCAAACGGGTTTAGGTCCATTCTCTCATCGGTAAATAAGTTGACTAGAATACCAAATGGGTTTAGGCCATTTGGCTCTCGTTATTTAAGTTCTAGTGTGTTAGGGTCCCAAAGTGTTTTTAACCGTGGTTTCTTTTCTGGGTATTGCGCGGGAAAACTTCAGATTTTCATGATTGAATCAAGAAGTTTCATAGTGAGAATGGTGTTGTTTTTTCAGTTTGTGTAGTTGCTGAAGTAGGTAGGTCACCTCACTTTAACATATATTAATCGTACAGTATAACCATGTTTCAGCCTTCTATGTAAAGAAACAAAGTAGCATTAAGCATTTTCTTTATCATTTTGCTTCATTGTCAGGCTAATGTGAGCTGCTGAACTATTTCTATTTGCACTTCTATTTGATCTATCTATCTAGATGATCTGATATGCTTATCAAACATATTCGTTTTCGCCCCAGTGCCCTTAGGCTTTTGGGTCATTTAATTAGCATGTTAAGTTGATTATTAGTACTTAATGAAGTTTCATTATTGTGACAAGAAAACTTGAGTTAACAATCACACGATTTCATTCTTTGAAGACTTTTATAGAAGAAGAAAATTATATTTATGCATTTATATTATGAGTCAGGGCTATCTTTACGTGAATGATGAATTATACAAGGTTACTTGCTGTTTCAGTGATGGACTTCGAACCGCATCGGGTCATGAACGGAGAGTCGTCTAGTCATCGGAAAAGCCTTGAGAACATGGAGGTCTAGCGTGGAGGAAATGATGAGCATCCTTAACGGCCTAGACGGTGACAACCGCCTGCAAACGCACCTCCTTGGGGTTGTCAAGGAGAGGGAGAGGGAGAGAGCCTCCAAATGTGTGTGTGAAATGTCAAAGTATGCCCCCCCCTCCTTTGAGTGTTAAGCCTCTTTATATAGAAAGTGGGGGGTAAACCCTAATTTTATGATCGTCAATCAACGATTGCTAAATATATGTAAGGCCAGCGTATAGGATGCTGCCACGTGTTTCTAAGTTCATTTTCAATGAGGATGGCACATCGAAAATCTACTGAGCAGGTCGTGATGGCGGACCGACACAACGAACCTCATCCTAAACCTACCAAGCCGTATGCCTCCAATTCATTTCCAAGACAGTAAGAGTCCGCCAAGTCTTACCACTTGACTTGATGGTTGTAGGTAAATAATTACAAAGGTCCGATCAGGACGGGTGGACCCATTGAGTATGTCCAGGATGAAAAACTCGTCTATAAACACTTGCAGTGGCAAAGAGTTCAAGATTGTAGATGCTGGCTTTCAACACAAATCAAATGCCTTTATAGAATTTACATAACTTAACATACGGGAAATTGTCTGATGTACAAGTCACTTTGTACATGTTTATGAATTTGATGTTTTTAAGAACAACAAATCTGATTTACCAGTTTCTTTAGTACACCTACAGGAGATTTCCTTCTGTTATTCTCCTCAACACTAGTATGAAGTGCCCATGACTAAAAACAATGAGTTTCTTCTTTCTGAGTATGACTATGAAGACTTCCCCTTTGTTATTCTTCTCAATTATTAAGACATACAAAATGCAAGATGAATTGACTAGTTCTGTTTAGTCTTGGCCGATTATAATGTTTTAGTTTCACTCTCATTAATTTTAGTTGTATACAAAACTTGCCAATAGTCAATAGATGTCCAATTTACCATTTAAATTTCAGTGTTGCACTCCTAGGTACTGATGTTGGAGTTTTTGGCTTTTGCCTTATTGAACTAAACACGGCTGGACCTTATGGTGTTTAATGCTTTTCCTCCTCCACCCCCCAAGCAGCTAGCTGTGAAATTGGTATTAAGAAAGCAAATTTATGCATCGTACCTTGTTTCCCAATTTCCATTCAACATTGCTTCGTTTTCAGTTTGTATACGACTTAATTTTTTTTTATAAATTTATTATATATACTCTCAGCATTGGGATAGATTTGTTTTAACCAAATCGGTAGTGCAAAGGTCAGCGAAGGTCTTGAGAACTTGTTTTTCAGTTGAACCTCAGTTCCTACTTTTGTATCTGTGGAGTATGTTTTTTGTTTTAGGTTTATGTTCGTCAAAACATGGTGCGGGATGGAGATTGGCTCGACTTGTGTTTTTTGTTCTAGTTCTAAAAATGCTAGCTGTTTTGAATAGATGAGCATGTCCACGTCCTAATTATATCAAGAGCAGAAATTTTGGGAAGAGGAGAGTATGTACTCATTGACATAGAACTTAAATTGGCTTTTATTAACTAGAATTATGATATCGATTTCCAGTGCATTGATATCCTCCTGATATCGATCATAGAAGATGTTGGGATTATTCTAGTTAATGAGATGTTGAATTGTCTGTTAGATTCTTATTTTTGTTTTCTCTAGATATTGAAGGCCGTCTGGAGAACTTGAGGGTGTTTGCACGTCCTTTGATAAGACTTGCGATTCATTTCAGTTGTTAATCTCTTCATCCATATTATGTTCCAAGTTCATCAACTATGACTAAGCAGCAAGAGTGTATCTAGCTTCATTGTATGTGATAAGTGATACCATTTTTTTTTGTGTTATTGTTGACTGATTGCCTTTATCCATTGTAATGTAATTAAGAAAACTGAGACATAAATGGAATCGTCAACGATCAAATTGTTCTAAAAGTAAAGACACTGGAAGCATTACAATTATCACTTTACCTCTTACGATAATATACTTTTCCTGCCTATCCTGCATTACAAATTACACTTGTTTCCTGAACTAATGCTTATAGTCTTTGATATAATACGTGTAAACAAAATATGTGCTTGTGTACTGAATTCCAGAAAGGCACCCTTTCAAAATGTGCTTGTGTACACTTTGGCGAACAGTTACATAACCGTTATGATAAACAAATATGTAACGACGACACTACAACAATTAAAGGCTTCAATAGCGTTGAAACACGGCGTTTTGTTACAAAACGCCATCAAAACCCCTGAAAAAATACGGGGGAAATAAAAACTCGAACCCCGCCAAATTGAAACACTCAGATAAAATTCCCAACTCTCACCCTCTCCTCTCTCTCGAAACCCAGAATCAGAGATCACACACTCAAAACCTGCACTTC
Source organism: Datisca glomerata (assembly GCA_003255025.1). Taxonomy (NCBI): domain Eukaryota; kingdom Viridiplantae; phylum Streptophyta; class Magnoliopsida; order Cucurbitales; family Datiscaceae; genus Datisca; species Datisca glomerata. The sequence goes on along the minus strand of QANY01012457.1, from coordinate 299,080 downwards.
CTCGTGTGGCTTCTCCTTCTCTCTCAAACCCTTCATGGCCGCGAACGCTCCATTTGTAGGTTCTCACACTTTGCTCTCTCCATCTTCATTTAGAAACAAATTGCTTTCTCTCTCTTTCCCTAAACCCAAGCGCCAGTGGTCTTCCCTGCCCCGTGGCGATCTTGTTTAATCTTCAAATCATCCATAGTTGAGCTCTTCAGATGTTGAAAATGGCAACTAAAATTAGAATTTAGTCAGAATCGAGCACGTTTGAAGAAGCCCTAGATCCCCTACGCGGCTCCCTCTACCTAAGTATTCATCCCTATAACTCTCTCTCTCTCTCTCTCTCTCTCTACCCTTGGTCTCATTTTCAACAAGATTCAAAGGTAATTTCGACTACTCTAATGGATTTTGGATTGATTTTTATTTTTTGAGCTTATTTATGAAATTTTGTCTTCGACTAATTTGATGGATTTTGATGGTTAGTGAGGGTTTTATTTCTACTTTTTACTTGGTTGAATGAGGCCAGTGCTTAAATTCAGGGTTCTTTTTTGTGAAAAATTCTTAATGCTGTAATGATTTAGATGTTTTTAGTAAGTAATATGTAAGGTATGTAACGTACAGTGTCAAATAATAATAATCTTGAGCATTCACCGTACTCCAAAAGTTTTACAAATAATTAGCGCAAAAAGTTACTCGTACGCTGCTGGTTAGATGAGAGAAACTTAGGTTAGAGAAAATAAACCGAAGAATGAGATGACCTTTTTTTTCTCCACCCATAAGATCATGAAGTCGAGGCTGAGATATTTTTGTCCATGCAAAACTTAATTCCGGAAAACTATATATTTGTATTTATAAATAATAATTACACTTTAAATCACTCAGGGACTATGACTGATTGGTGGCTGAGTGAGATAGATGAAAATGACAAATGAGGAAGGGAAGGAGAGTCATACTTGACAGGAACATCCCCTATGTTTATTATTACTCTAATCAATTCATATAAATCAGGAAGTCTACATAAGGCCACTGTACTAAGTGAATCTGAGACATTCGATACAACTAAAACATGGATACCACATATCATTTATCCCTCACAATCTCTTGTTCCTAAACTCTCTCTTTCTCATTAATATGCATATAAGTCTACCCTTAACATTACTTTTCCCTTTAAGCCTTGATTAGTGGAAAAAACCATTTACACTTTGTTTATGAGAAACATAAGCATTAAAATTTTATTTAAATGTAAAAAAATAATATAAACACCAAATCAGATAGAATTAATCTAATACAATAATTCTTTTTTTGTAGATATTATATTTTGTTCGGTCAAATATAATTTAGAGTTATTTTTTATTTAGTAATATTCACAAATAGACAGTCTTTAAAAAAATAATAAATAACCACAAGTATAAAAAAATATAAAAAATAGTCACTGATACACTTTTCAAGAAGAACAAAAATTCGCGCGCAAAAAAATATTTCTGTGCACGAGCATCGCTTGCTCTAAATTTTAGTAGTTTATATAATATCTCTAAATTTTAGTATTTTATATAATATATACAATATATATTATATATACCTCTGTGCTTTTTGTAATATATTTTATACATACAGTATATATTATATAAGTTTTGTGATAAAAGAATAATGATGGCCATTTTTATTTTGTTTTATCTTTTGCTATTTTTTTATTTTTTCTTAAAAGTTACCTATTTTTTATGTTCTCCCATTTTTTGTTTTTTGATCCCATATTAAGGCCCAGAAAATACTCAAAAAAATCAAGAATAAAAAATGAAAATAATAAAAAGTTCTAAATTAAATAAAAATTAAAAAATTAAAAAAAGAAAAAGAAAAAATAGTTTTTAATAATTTTTTCTTCATGGTAAAATATAATATCTCTATCAATTATTAGATGCAATATAGAAAATTAAGTCTAGATACATTCTTCATAATTGGTAATATATTAAGTATTGATTATCTTCTTAAAATTGGGCCACCATTGCTGGCGCTGGTGGACTAAAAAATTACCATTGGATTCGTCTCAACATTAACTACCACCCGTCACAGCTTCAACTAAATCGAAGGAATGATGGATGATAAACGATCATTTAAATTTTTGGAATAAAAAACTTGAACTCATTCGTTCTCGGTCACAAACGACTTTTCTGGTGAACGACCACCACCATTCAAATTCTCCCATCAAACTCAATCATTCGAACAACCCAAAATATCGGTAGTTAAAAACACTCATAACATTTCAACCGAATATCTCACCCGTCCGATGAGACCATCACTTCAAGATGGTTCAGTAGGATCCTCTCATTTTCATCTTCGTAATGATAACTCTCACGATTGAATCCGATATCATTAACATCAACCGATTTTTTTAATTACAGTATACATCATTATTTATTTAAATGATCTTGTATGCATGCGCTTTTTTCTTCGTATTATTTTCTACCTCTATGCTAACATATGAATAAATATATAATGGTGATTTAGATTATTTGTTATTGCGTAAAATTTTGTTATGGATATTATTAACATAATTTTCAATTATTTTTTTATATTCTTTTAACTTAAATATTCTGATGGGGGGTTTGGGAATTTTTGAATACCAACTTCCTGAACTACTGAGTCTAGGAGTTATTCTTGGGATACTAAGGTAAGTCCAATAAATTTTTTATTTTATAGTTTTTTTAAAAATCTAACGATGGACTTTTTGGACTTTTAGAAAAATAATTTTCTGAGCTACTGAGGTGAGGAAATTTTTTTTTTGGGTTATGAAAATAATTCTAATGTTTTTACAAAAACTAAATTTTCAAAAGATTTCAATGATATGTTACTATTCATTTTTTATCATAAACTTGACACACGATTTAGTTAGGCATTTAAAAATATTTGTTTCCAAATCCTTTTTAGGACCCGTTTTAAAAAATGGCAATTGACAAGTTTTGGTAATCATAATATAATGTGTATTGTATAGTGCTAATAATACTGTTTCTACGCACAAATGACTCTCCAACCAACTCTGTGTTTTCATAGACAAAAAATATTTTTTTAAATTGGGTGACCAAGCACGCCCTAATATTATTGATGAGGAACTCTGGATTTATTTTTTAAATTATCTTTTTCAATCACTACTCTGCGTCACTAGCACATTGCGATAACTTGATGACTCTGACGGAGACACATTAGTGTAACATTCTTGTAGATCGATAGATAGTCAAGCTAAATAAATTTTGTCATGTGCTATCTTTGTTTGGTCCAAGTTCTTAGTATTTGTTACTTTGTTTTATTTTATTACGTGTATGTATTGACTATTAATGTTATCCATTTAAATATAATACAGGAGAAGCATGCGTCTTTCATGGTCCATTTTCATTACTAATCATTCTGGTTAAATCGAACTCGACTTATGTCGAGGTCGAAACCTGCGATATCAGGGTCCATTTTAAATTTCTATCCTTCAATTGAGCCCGACTCAATCGAGATCTCTATTCCACTTATCCACGTAGTCATTTACTATGCGAATCAAATTATTTATCTACATCTTTGTACGCCTCCTAAGTTTAATAGAGTGAGCAAATGTGTATAGTTGTAGATGCTATATTTTATCCGGTTCAATATCTTTTAGACCTATTTTTTTACTTTTTGGTCTAATATTACTCAAAAAATCAATAAAAATAAAATGAAAAACTAAAAATTAATAAAACTAAAAATTAATAAAACTAAAAATTAATAAAACTAAAAATTAATAAAACTAAAAATTAAATGAAAATATCAAAAATTAAAAATTAAGAAAAGAAAAATAATTATTGAATAATTTTCTCTTCATCGTAAAAAATAATCTCTCTCTCAAGTAATAGATGCAATGGTAAAAAGTTAAGTTTAGATATAATCTTCATAATTGGCTATATATTAAGTATTGATTACCTTCCTAAATTTTGAACATTAAATATAGTTTTATTTCCATAACTATTAACCCTAATTTTCACCTATAAAAATATGGCTCTTTGGGGAGATTAAAGACACCAATTTTCTTAGAGAAGGGAATGAAAAATGAAATTTCAGAGATAGAGAAAGAGTGAAAGAGAGAAAAGAGTGCCCTGCCGCCACCGTTGCTGGTGTCGGCACCACCTTCGGCCAGTGTTTTCTGGTGAGTCAAGAACTACAGTTGGATCAGTCTCAACGTCAACTATCAACCCTCCAACTTTTAACCAAATTGGATGAATGATGATCGAGGATACAACCATTTAGAGTTTTGAGCTAAAAAAATTGAACTCTTATGTTCTCCGTCACCGGTGACTTTCCTGGCGCATGACCACTACCGTTCAAGCCCACTGCTCGTGATTTTGATTGACGGTTCAAGGAATAGTCAAGAATACTATGAGGTTTCATTTTTGTTTTTCACGCTTCAAAAGGTATGTTTTCTAATCCATAATTGTGTTGGTTATTTCTTAAATTTTTTAAACTCTAATATTTTCCGTTGCGACGATTCCTTCCAACAGAATATTAGATTCACGCTTGATAGCAAGTCTGCTAGATATAACTCATATTAAATACTGTTTAAAAACTTTCTTTACAGCTTCTTCAGGTGGACGCAAGTCCTCAGCACTCTTGTGTCTTGATGAAGAAGGAGACGAAAACTCCACAAATTCATTCTCATCAACATTTTGGTAAATATTGTTTATGAAGACACTATAAACAATCTTAATACTTTTTATGGTGTTTTTGCACGCTATAGTAGAAACGATACTATAGCATTTAATACCCCAATAATAGATAACGACATTTTTACATTCCTTTTTCCTTAAAACTAAATGTCCAAATTATAAAATAAACTAAAAACAAAAAGGAGTACTCTAACTAATAATATTATATAATTAATCAAATTCTTACACATCATTTTATTAGAAGGTAAATTTCAGAATACTAACATGTCTTTTCCTATTCTTTACTTACACACATATGAAAAACCTATAATAAGTACAGAAAAACTAGTTAATCATGAAAATAACACGTCTACTCTAAAAATATATATTTCAACCAAGAAGCTACTCTAATAGTGACGAGCTTTCCTTCCATCTCTTTGAAAAAATCAATATAGTTCAAGAAACCCATAAGGTATCGACCGAATATCTCACCCATCCGGCGAGACCATCACTTGAAGATGGTTTAGTACGTTCCTCTCATTTTCATCTAGTAACGATGAATCTCATGATTGAGTGTGACATCATTAACATCAACCGATTTTTTAAGTACAATATACACTATTTTTATTTAAATTTTCTTGTATATATGTGTTTTTTCTTATTTGATTTATATTTTGTGCTAACATATTAACAGGTATATAAGGGTGATTTAGTTTATCTGTTATTCTATACAATTTCATTACGGGTATTAACATAATTTTCAATTAGTGTTTGAAAGACTAATTTAATATTCTTTTACCTTAAAATTTCGGATGAGGGGTTTTGGGAATTTTAGAATATCAAACTTCTCGACTATTGAGTTTAGCAGTTATTCTTGGTACACTAAGATAAGTCTATTAAATTTTTTGTTTTCTACTCTTTTAACAAAATCCGATGATGGGGACTTTCAGAATTCCAATTTGACTATAAGTGAGACATTTAAAAACATTTTTTTCTAAACCCTTTTAAGGACTATTTTTAAAAATTGGCAATTGATAAATTTTAGTGACCGTTAGATAATGGGTGTTGTAGGGTGCTAATGAATTCCATAAGCCAAATATCTTCCGAACCAACTCTAAGTTTTCATTGACCACAAATATTTTTTTTTAAATTTGGTGAGTTTCATGCCCTAAAATGATTGGCGATAACTCTGATTTTGTCTTTCATAATATCTTTTTCAATCTTCACTTTGCGTCACACGTACATTGCGACACTTTTCACTTGAAAAATTCAATCACAATGGATAGGAATAATTCAAGTGTATTTCCACATCAGCAAGAGAAAAGCCAATAAGAAGAGATGCCACGCTGACAGGATAAGAAATGCTGGATTCGCGACATTAGCAGAACAGAAAAGGTTGAGTTGGAGTTGCTGACCTGATCAAGCAGTTAAATGATAGTGTTGTTAAAACAGAAGATACATGATCCCAAGGAATATTCTTATTGTTCCCTGAATACAACTGAAATTCTTTATCTTATTGATAATTCTGTTTTTGTAAAATTAAGGGAAGATCTCCTAGATTGATTCGAAAAAAAGATCTATAAATAGTGGCCAATTGTAAGCATAAATGATCAAATACAAACCAATGAAATTACTCACTTTCATTATTTTCTAGCGTGAGGAAAACAATTCCTCTACATTTTTATGCTTTCAGTGAGAGCTGAGAGAAAAAGCTCGAGAAACTCACCAAAAAACACTAAACAAGCCTAGAACCAGATCCAACGCAGCCTAGAATGAAGAGATGGAGCCAGAAATAGTAATGACGAGGAAGATCAGCCGACCCCACCAGTGGTGGTATCTCTAGACAATTCTGATCAGAATGTGAAAGATGGAAGAACGGAACATTGAAATGCAGCGTGGTGCGTGGAAAGTTATGCAGGACCAGATCCATGCTGTTCAACAAGAGATGGATCGAACACGTGCTGAAGTCAACCATAGGGAAAACAATGAAGAATGGGAAATCCATTAAGAGAACAATGGATGGGAGGCGAGGTAGGAAAACCACGAGAATAGTAGGAATGTGCAACGGGAAGAAGGAGAAATCCAATCTCGGAACCCATAAAAAGAAGCTATGGGGGAGATTCACCAGCCTAGAGTCATCACAAAGGAAGCGTTAAAAGAGTTATGGAACGAGAAATGCTGGAGATGAGGAACTTGGGGAGTACGGGCAAAAGCAACTTCGAGTCTCTTACTCGTACTCCATTGAGCCCAAAAATTCTGGCAGCTCATGTACCCAAGAAGTTTGAGGCCCCAAAATTTAAATACTATAAAGGAAAAACAGACCCGGTAGATCACCTTCATTTGTTCCGACAGATAATGGCACTGCATCAACATGGGGGTGAACTAATATCTAGAATGTTCTCAACTAGTCTAGATGGAACATTCTACATATGACTGAATTTACAATTTTGGATACTCGAATGCTATTCTGGGAAGAACATCGCTACACAAGATGAAGGGTGTACCATCAACATTCTAGCAAATGTTGATGTACCCCTCATTAGAAGGAATCAAGACCATTAGAGGAGATCAGGCCATTGCCCGCATTTGTTCCGTGACTGCATTAAAGTCTGCAAAGAAAAGACTTACATAAAAAGTAGATGCGAATAAACTCGAGGAAGTGGCTCAATAGCAACCACAAAAGGATAGGTCAGATGGCCTGAGATATGAGGCGGGAGAACAAACAGAATTGGTGTTCCTAGAAGAAGGAACATAAAAAATGACAAACATCAGCACCCACCTCGAGCAAGTAGAGAAAGACAAGTTGATAGACTTTTTGCGAAGGAACAAAGATGTTTTTGCTACTACCGCACAAGAAATGCCAGGACAAGATCATATGACACAACCTGAATATAGATCTGACAGCAAAACCAATAAAACAGAAGAAGAGGTGATTTGTACAAGAACAGAACATCGTAGTAAATGAGAAAGTTGATAAGTTTGTAAGAGTTGGATTCATTAGAGAAGTTGACTATCCGAAGTGGTTGACCAATGTGGTGATAGTGCGAAAAAAGAATGGCAAATGGAGGATCTGCGTGGATTTCACCGACCTGGATAAAGCTTGTCCAAAGGATGACTATCCGCTGCCCATGATTGATCAAATGATAGACGCTACATCAAGACATGAGCTGCTCAACTTTATAGATGCGTATTCTGGATATAATCAGGTGAAATTGTTCAAACCCAACCAAGAAAAAACTTGTTTTATTACTGAATATGCTATCATTGTTATAAGGTAATGCCATTTGGGTTGAAAATTGTAGGGGCTACATAGCAAAGGCTAGTGAACAAAGTATTCCATGATTGTATTGGAAGAAACATGGAGGTATACGTGGATGATATGCTAGTGAAAAGTAAAGAACGAGGAGATCATATCCAAGATCTTGAGAAGGTTTTCTCAGTCCTAAGAAAGAACTCAATGAAGCTAAATCCAGCGAAGTGCACCTTCGGTGTCACTACAGGGAAATTCCTTGGACACTTAGTAACCCAGTGATGGATAGAAGTCAATCTAGATAAGGTGAAGGCTATAATGGAGATGAAGTCCCCAAAGAACAAAAAATATTTTCAAGGACTCACAGGAAGCTTAGTGGCACTCAATAGATTTATTTCCAGATGGAAAGATAAATGAAAGCCGTTCTTTGATAAGCTGAGGAAGAACTCTGTAGACAAATGGGACGAAGAGTGTGAGGAAAGGCTTCTACAAAATCAAAGAATACTTAGTAACTCCCCCGTTACTCTCAAAACCAAGGCCTGGTGAGCAACTCCTCGTAAATGTTGCCGTTTCAGAGACAGTTGTAAGGGTCGTACTCATTAGAGAGGAAGAAATACTTAGAGAAATAGAGTGCTTTACTCACATTGAGCAGCATTGCTGAAGTGGAAATCAAAAGGGAACCTAGTTGGCAAGATGATGTGATCCTCTACCTTGAAAAGGGAGTACTCCCCGAGGACAAACTTCTTGCGAGGAAAGTACAACAGTAAAGTGACATGTACACATTAATAAATGGATTATTGTATAAAAAATCTTTTTCTAGTCCGTACTTAAAATGCTTGAAGGATAAAGAAACGCAATATGTCCTAGCTGAAATTCATGAAGGAATATGTAGAAACCACACTGGGGAAAGATCACTAGCTCACAAAGTTTTAAATGAGGGATATTATTGGCCTAGAATATATAGAGATGACAAGAAATATGTATAGAAATGTGATAAATTCCAACAATTTGCCCCATCACCAAAATGACTCCAGGAGAACTGAACACAGTAGTAAGCCCATGGTCTTTCGTGTAGTGGGAACTTGACATCATTGGTCCACTCCTAATGGCGCTAGTTCAAAAGTGCTTCTTGTTAGTGGCTATAGACTACTTCACTAAATGGGTCGAAGTGGATGCTTTCGTGAGAATCCGAGCAGAATAAGTCAAAGGGCTTATATGAAAAATATAATATGCAAATACAAAATACTGAGATATTAGCTCAGATAACAGACTGCAATTCACAAGGAAAATCGTTAAAGGCTTTTACGAGGGACTGAAAAACATTAATCGTTTCTCTATACCATACTATCTGCACGAAAATGGGCAAGCTAAAAGATCAAATCGAATCATACTTGATAGCATGAAGAAGTGACTGGAATGCGCAAAAGGAAAATGGGTGGAAGAACTTCCAGCCGTGCGATGGGCATATAGAACTACTCCGAGAGAAGCAATTGGAGAAACGCCGTTTGCCTTAGCATTTGGAGCGGATGCTGTAATTTCTGTTGAAATTGTAAGCCCACAGTGAGATCAAGACTTAAATGAACAACATAATGATGAACTCCTTAGAAGAAGCCTTGATCAATTGGAAGAAGAAAGAGAAGCTTCCTTAATCAAGATGGTGCATTATAATCAGAAAAGGAGATCCTATTTAAAAAAAGAATAAAAAAGCAGGAGTTTCAGAAAGGAGTAGTCCTAAGAAAAGTCTTCCAAATGGAAGAAAAAATTGGGCCAACTTGGGAAGGACCATATATAATCGGTGGACTTGGAGGAACCATGTATTATTACTTAAAGACAGAGGAAGGAGTAGACTTGGAAAAACCATGGAATGCACCTCATTTAAAGAAGTACTTTGTTTAATTGTAATTTTATAGTGAATATTTTTCTCATGATTTTTTCCCGCAAGAGTTTTTCACGTAAAAATCTCTGGTGTCAACTCTCTATCTCTTCTACTAGGAAAGAAAATTAAGGAAACTAAGGGCGTAAGTCCTTCAGAGGGGCAATTCATAAGTCCTACTCTCAGAAGAAATTAAGAACGTAAGTTCTTGGTAGGGGCAATTCATAAGTTCTATTCTCAGAAGGAACTAAGGGCGTAAGTCGTCTGGAAGGTCAATTCATAAGTCCTACTCTCAAAAGAAACTAAGGGAGTAAGAGACCTTGGGATGGGCAATTCATAAGTCCTACTTTCAGAAGGAACTAAGGGTGTAAGTTCTCAGGACGGTCAATTCATAAGTCCTACTCTCATAAAAAAACAAAAGGGCGTCAGTCTTTGGTAAAGGCAATTCATATGTCATACTTTCAGAATAAACTAAAGGCGTAAGTCCTTGAGAGAGACAATTCATAAGTTCTACTCTCAGAAGAAACTAAGGGTGTAAGTCCTTAGCAAACACAATAAGTCTACACAAGTCACGATGGTTAAAGGATGAGAACAAAAGAAAGAGAATGGACAAAAAAAGAATTTCAGAATAAAAATCCGTTCAAAGAGAAGCTAAGTTGAGTAATGAAAAGATGAGTACATAAAAGCTCAATAAGTCTTTTCATGGTCTTTTACAAAAGAAGTCTGATGTTGTATTAATCCAAAGTCTTCGATAATGTTATTTAATTAATTAAGTAAGATAAACAATCAAACATTGTCAATTTAATTACAATAATTTCAACCTACTAATAAATATGTGTAATTTTACATCGATCAAGTAATTGAACAAGTTTTAAATGATCAAGTAAAGTGAAAATCATTTATATGTTAATTTATCAAATAATTTTAATGAGTCGTAAAACATAAACTTATAAATAATTGACACATCACTTGATAACTTAAAATTTAGATGGTCACCCTAAAATTATTAATCATTTCTAAGAAAACAATCATATCAGAAAACAAGAGAAGCGGGCAATAAAAAAATATAAAATTTTACGTGTTATTGATAGTTGAATTCTCAGTGACAAAACAATTATATAATTGTCAACCCAAGTATCATCTCAATCGAACAAGGAAAAATATGTTAAAAAAAATATGATCTACAGTGACCTTTCGAACTTATTCAAAAATGTCTCTTGAATCCTAAAATCTTTTAGTGTTATCCCTGACATTTATTTTTCTTTTGCCACTGCCCCTATAGTTTGTTTCGTCTAAACTTTTGTCTATTTTTAGACGGATATGACTGTAGAGGTAACGGTGAAAGAAAAAAAAAATTAGCATGCAAAGCTAAAAGATTTTAAAGGTTAGGGATTATCTTAGTATTAGTTAGAAAGTCAGGGGATATAGTGTAATTAATCATTAATTGAACAAACATATAAAACACATATGCATACACACATATTCATATACAGCCACACTTGCACATTTATAGAGTTCTTGCAGTGCATGTTCTCTTAAACGATTTTTCTATGATACCAACAATACTGAAGTTGATCCACCATTGGATCACCCCACATAAGACCCATGAAGTGATCTAAATGGTGGATCAACTTTTGATATGATACGGGTCTGGTAACAAAAAGCACCTGCCTCTAAACACAAGTGTTGTTCATGCTTACACAAATGTGTTATATTAATCTCATTCTGATCAAATCACACGAAACAATAATTTCACTATTCTTGTTTTTCTCTCTTTTTTTAATTAATAGCAAACCAAAACGTTACAATAACATTATAAGACATAATCAAAAGGGAAAGAATTATAAGTTACAAAAGGATAAAGAAAAAAACATTGAAATTGTAAAAATATTACGGAACAGTCAAAATCTAACCTTACACGTGGCAAGATCCAGACAGAAGAATCCATTAAGGAACAAATTGAATATGGATCATAGGATCAACTGAATGGTCATGGAAGATATCTTCAAAGAGAATATTCTCTAAAATATGTCTATCGGTTCCCTAAAATTTGTTACAGAATATGAGGATTTATTATTATATAATTATTATCTTCATGTATAAATAGGAGCATGTACGACCTCAAAAATTCAATTTTTGTATGCAAGAAAATAAAGCTTTTCGAGTTATTATTCTCTCATTCTCTGTTATTAAATTGTCTTTATTGTTCAATTGTAATAGATTTTCCCTCACCGGAAAAATCATTTACATTTTGGTATTTTTATTGAGAGCTGGAAGAAAACTCGAGATAACCCTTCCAAAGAAAAAATGCCTAGAACCAGAACAAATCTTTCCCTCAATGAGGAAAACAGAACTGGAAACGAGAATGATCATGTTGATCAACCCACTCCACCAGTTGAGATGTTCTAAACCATTTTGATGGGAATGCAGGGGATGGAGTAACGAAACACTGTGGTGCTGTGCAGTGCATGGAAGACGGTGTAGGATCAGATCAATGTACTGCAGCGGGGGTTGGCGCACACACATGTAGAGGTTAGTCACTGAACTAACAATGAGGAACGGGAGAATCGTTCAGAGCAAGATGGACAAAATGACAGATGGACAAACCCTGAGATCACTAGGAACATGCAACAAAAGAAGGGGAGATCCAGTCCCAAAATCACACAAGGAAGATAACGGGAGTCGTCCATCCACCTATGATCGGAACAAAAAAAGTGGTAGAAGAGATGCTGAAGAAAAAGATGATGGAGATGAGAAAGATTGGGTGTACGGAAAAGGTTGACCTTGAGTCACTTACCTGTTCTACGTTGTGTCAAGAGATTATGGCTGCCCCAATACCCAAAAAATTCATGGCAATCAAATTCAAGTGCTATGAAGAGAAATCTGATCCGGTGGACCACCTCAAGCGGTTCAAACAAGTAAGGTGCTGTATCAACATGTAGATGAGCTAATGTGTAGAATGTTCCCTACGAGCCTGGACGAGACCACTTTGAAATGGTATCATTCACTCCCCATTCATTCAATTACTAACTTTCCTGTCATGTACTCCATCTTCTTAGAAAAGTACTCCGCACATCATTCGGTGATGGAAGATACATAATACCTCCTAATCATCTCTATCAATAAGGGAGAATCTCTATGGGAGTACACGCATCGATTAAAAGGAAAAATGGCCAAGGTGGAAAGCTGTGATGATCGAGTAGCGATACTGGCTTTCAGACGAGGGTTGGATCCAAATTCACCCCTCTATGAGGATTTATCAAAGTTGAAACCGTTGTTCTGGGCGGAAACATTCTAATGAGTGCAGACTCATTTCACATTGGAAGAGGAAAGGAATAGTTTGTTGATGCTGACGCAACAAGGGACAAAGGAACAACAGAAAGGAGTGCAATGTTCCAGGTCCATGAAGAAAATATCATAAAAATCGAAGGAGATGATGAGAGGGGAGAAAGCAAATGGAACAAGACTGAGAACCGAGGAAGATATGCTGATAGAATCCATCCCTGGGACAAAGTCTATACGCACCTCACTGTTCCAGTAAATTAAAATTTCCAGGTGATCAAGAATAAGGCATGGTTGAAGAGACCATCTCCTTTGACGAGAGAATCGAGTTATAAGGATAAAGAAAAATATTGTTCTTTACACAAGAGCTATGGGCATTACACGAGGGACTGGTTTTAGCTCAAGGACAACATTGAGGAGTAAATAAAGGATGGGTACCTCCAATAGTATGTGCAGAAAGAAGTACAAAAAAGGGAAATGATGAAGGAGGTCCAAGATAAAAGAAAACAACCTCTTAGAATTGTCGATACAATAATTGCGTTGACTGAACATGAGGGAACAACAAAAAAGAGAGGAAAATGTATTGCAAGAAGCCCATGTTGGAAGAACACTAGGAGAAAGGAAGTTTTTCTAATAACAACAAAAATTTCTTGTTGATATTCGATAAGCTGGATTTGGAACACAAAGAACGTCACAATGACACTCTGGTTATTATAATTCAACATCCTACATCGATTGACCCTTGAGAAAATGTCTATGATCGACCCTTGAGAAAAGTGTCTATGGGGGGACATAATTTGCAGGGTCCTTCGTAGCCTTTAATAGGTTTCAACGAGACTGTGAGCTATTTTGAAGGAATCATTACTCTCTTGGTGAATGCTAAGCCGTTCAACTATTTGACATAATTCGTGGTCCTAGACACTTTATGCCTTTACAACGCAAACCAACGGAGGATATGTCTGCACAATATGAAGGCCATTCCATTTACCTTTTATCAAGTACAAAAGTATCCATCTCTAGATGGAATAATAATGATAAAAGGAGATCAACCGCTACTTGCATCTGCGCATGTAGCAGATTGTCAGGTTGAGGCTACGAGATAATAGCAATCATAAGAAGATGGGCAGGATGGCCCACCTTGAGGAAACAAAAAGGAGAGGTTAACTAACTTTCTGTGAAAGAATAGAAATATCTTCGTGACTACCGTAAAAGTGATGCTAGGTATTCCCGAAAATATAATATGTCATAAGCTGAATACAAATCCCACTTTAAAACCAGTGAAGCAACATAAAAGAAGCTTCACTCCAAAACGTAATGCCACTATCAAAGAAGAAGTGTAGAAGCTTTTGAAAGATGACTTTATCCGAGAAGTAGATTACCAGAGTGGCTTGCCCGCTGTAGATATCGTATTTTATCAGATCCGATACTTTGAATATACACACTTTGTTTATTGGCCCATATACTAGAAGCTCAATGTCTAAAATAGAAAAATAGCCCAAGGACTAAAAAATAAGAAAAAGAGTTCAAAGATTAAAAGAATAAAAAAGAGAGCATAGGGACTAGAAGCAAAAAGGAAAACCCTAACTTTACCTTTAAATAGAGGGGAGATCTTTTGGAGAGGGGATGAGAGTCTTTTGGGGAGAGAGAAGGAGAAAAGATCTTTTTGGAGAGAGAAAGCGAGAAATAGGAGAGATTTTCTAAGTGTGTGTGTGTGAGAGAGAGAGAGAAACGAGAGGAAGAGTATCATCTATTACTATTCATCTTCTTTCATTCATTTTCTCAAGATAGTTTAAATTTCTTGCACCTTAGTTAAAAATGTATATTGTTCATTGCCTTCATCCGTTTTCATTTATACTCATGTAGTGTATACTTTTTTTTATTTCCATAAGTAAAAGTAGAAGTATTTGTTCATTCCTCTTCATTTTCTTACACTTAATCTTGAGTTTTATTTCAATGCATTGATGATTTACTTCCTTTAAAAACTTACAAATTTGATAATGAGATATACTTGGTCATTAACTCAATCAGTAAGGATGGTGATAAAGCCTTTTGAGGATGTGCAAATCAATTCAATGTGAATCAACCCTTTAATGGGTTGAAGTGTACATTGCATGTAAAAAAAACCATATGAAATTTCTCACACATCACAAATGCAGAAAATATACTATGTAGAGAGTAAAAAATCTATATGGATAAGGATTATGAAAATATTAAAGTTTTGATTTTTTTAATTCTCACTAATTGATTTTTTAGATCTTACTGTCATTTTTTATGACTCTCAGTTTAACTAGTTACTGTTTGTAATTTTTTTTTGCTATTTGAATAGCAATGGTTGAAGAAAAGAAATGGTATAGTAGACTATGCAGTAAAAAATAAATGGTACACTCATACTTAAAATTTAAAAAATAAAAAAAATAATTAAAAGTTAAAAAAATTAAAAGAAAAAAGAAATCAAAAGGAGAGGGGGACAAAATCTGATTCCCCCCTCCAACCCCCATTTCCCCATGAAAGCTACGCTCTCTATCCTTTTCTTGTTTTGTTTCTTTGTTTTTCCCTTTTTTGATGAATGATATAGTGTTTTTTATGTTTTATGTTACATGTATTACTTTCCACACATGCTTTACATGTGATTTCCACTTTTTACATTTCCTATATTTTGACATCCTACAACCATTTATCGTTCTAAATTTTCTTTTATTCATCTATTTTTACTTCTTTTTTTATATATAGTTATTAATATTTATTTTCCTTTACATCTTTATCTATGTTTAAAATAGGATTCATCTCTCATTCACTTATAATTATAACCATATGAATATGCATAGATCACAATAATAACATGTAAATTTAACTAATCTTATATGTATTAATTAGTTTTTCATCGAAAATTTGACTATGGATTTTGAGATATTTTTTATACCAAACTTCTCGAACTACTGAGCTCAGTTATTATTTTCAAGATATCGAGAATAACTCCAATAATGTTTTGCTTCTTTAAAAAATAAAATTCTTTTCAATGGTCCTTGAACCACCCGTTAAAGGTAATTTATTTTGTTTCATTTTTATGATACGAGACATACCTAATGGGACATTTAAAAATAAATTTTGTTCACTTTTACTTATAGATTTATTTATTTTCAAAAATAATTTGGATAGCGTTTGATTGAATTTAGTAACCATTTTAATTATGGGCGTTGTGGGGTGCTAATACATTCCCTACACACAAATGACTCCTGAACCAATTTTATGTTTTCATAGACCAAAATTTTGCTTTTAAAATTGGGTGACAAGTCACACCCTAAAATGATTAGTGACGACTCTGAATTTCTTTGTCAAAATGATCTTTCAAATGCTGCATCGTGTCGCATTACACGTTGCGACAGCTTGGTGACCCCGCTGGGGATGTCAATCAGTCTAACCATTTTTAGATCGATAGAGAGTCAACACAAAATTTTATCATATGCTATCCTTTTTGTATGTATCTTTGTTTATTTATTTTGATTCATTGTTGTTCTTATTCATTCTTGTATTTTGTATATAGTTTGTTTTTATGATTATATATCTTTGCGTAATTTTCGATTTTGCACATATACCCCCCCCCCCCCCCCCCCCCCCC
>QANY01012457.1:197272-282417 GCA_003255025.1 Datisca glomerata | reverse complement strand
CCCCCCCCCCCCCCCCCGTACCCGGGATTTCCCTTAAGGATTAGCAAGAATGAGCAGTGGATTGCCTTCATGAAATTATGGTTCCCGTGCAGCTCATGAAAGTTCTCACTCAGGTCAACCCTTTCAGGATATCGTTTCAGACTCTTGTTACTCTGTTTGGATAACAGTTGGACAACCTGGGAGACTATTAGGAGATTTTAGAGCCAAATCACACATGTATATTGTTTTTAGAGCCCATCTCATGACCAAATGTTGATAGTATGAAGATTCTGCTTAAATAAGGCATCATGATTAATTTTGTTTATATATATACGTCTTACATTAACCAAGGATTTCTTTTTCCCTCATTGTGTCAATTCTGACTTCATATTTCTTTTGGCATACATGCACCATGATGTGTAATAGGGATTGTAAAGAAGTATTCAATACATTCATATTTTAGAGACCATGATTTTCACTTCGAGTGTGATAGAAGATCAAGTTACAGTAGCACAATGGTCTGAGGAAACACAGAAACAAAATGGAGATTTCCTGGGAAAGGAGGATATTGTTCTTCTACAATCAATCGCTAAGATAGAGTTCTCACACATTGAGTTGGAAAGGTTGAAGAAGATATGGGAGGATTTTTCACCGAGGTAGAAAAATCTGTTTGTTGGCAAATATGGTCATATCGCTTATCTTCTATATATTGATATCAACGCTCCCTTTCTCGAGGCTTTAATGCATTTTTGGGACCCCCTGAGCATATGTTTCCCCTTTGGAACAATTGATCTTACTCCTACAATAGAAGAATATCAAGCACTACTAAATGTCATGCTATAAAATATTGTGTGAAATATGAGTCTATGAAAGTGCACGTATCATTTAACAAGTAATAAAGTAGTAAGTACAAGTCAAGACTAAGTGAATGTGCAATATATTTAGCCAAAACAGAATTAATTTGCAAGAAAAAGTAGTTATAATAATGATTAGGTTGATGTGATTAGTATTAAAGTAAAATTTATATGAAATAAAGAGTAAAGTGATATGACAATTGCAAGGCAAGAAACTACTTGATATCAGTAAAATCCCTTATTATTTACTTTATCTAAATTAACACTATTCTAGTTGCTATAACATCTCAGTAGCATTACCTTAGCGCGTAAGCACCCTAAACTGTCATTCACGAGATCACCAATTATAGCCTTAACTATCTTAGGTCTAAGCTAGTCAGGTTAGAAATCGGTTCCTTAAATTCTAGTCAAAGGGTTGCAAGACAAGTTCATATGTCTATGTAACTCACAAAGTGTCTAGATCTACACGATTTCATATTCATGTATTCTTGATTTAAACATTCAAGCATCAATTAAGTTTATTCCATTAAACTAAATCCTTTCATATCTTAATCTAACTTTTATTCTACTAAAGATGGCTAGTCAATAATAGAAATGAACTTAAAGCACACTTAATTGAAATACTAAAGAGAGCTTAACAACAAAAAACAATATCAATAAGATAAAGAAAATTCCAATTCATAATACCATACTACCCACAAAGTAATTAGATCATAATGAGCTCAGAAGTAAAAACCAAATATCCCATTTCCCTTATTATCCAGCAAAATAAGCAATAGTATGAAGCTAGACAAAGAGAGAAATGAGGTAAACAAGAGCAAGAAATGAAGAAGAATAAATGACTTATTCTAAGCCTTTGTCTTCTTTCCTTCAGTTGTCTTCTTCCTCGTCCCTTTCTGCACAAGGTCATCTTCGTACAAAGTAATTATTGGCTACTGTCCAACCTCCTTCCAAAAATAGTTGCATTTTCCTTTTATAGTTGCCTCAGGATTAGGGTTTCTTCTTAGCACTGGGGCTTGTGTCAAGCTTCCAAGAGTTGGGGACCATAGAAAGTGGCACTGCGGACACCTGGAATAACAGATTCTCACACTCAGGAATCTCCCTTTTTTCTTTTAGCACCAACTCGACCACGCGCCAGACCACTCGCCAAGCTTGAATTGTATGGAAATAACTACAATAACATTAGGGCTTTCTACAACATTGAAATATACCAAGCTCTAGAAATAGCCCTACACCAGAGAAACCTCAATGCATAAACTTGCTTAAAAACTACTAACAAGGCAAGCATATTAACAAAACTCACCCTAGAATTAGATAAATAACAAATAACTGAAACTAAGCACTAAAATCCATAAATCACCCTAAAATAAGAAACAATTTAGACCTAGGAATGCTAGGATAACTCTAAATTCTTAGAGTTATCAGAAAACACAGACAAAGTTTATAATTACGATAAAAAACATACGTTGAAGAGAGCTTTATCTAAGCTTTTGGGTACTGTCAATGCATCTGAGATTGAGAAAAGGCTGAAAATTAAAGGTGGAAATGAGTGCGTGCTGCTGGATTACCTCATAAATCTCACCCAAATTTTCTTGAAGAAAGATAAAAGTATGGCTCTTTATGCTCTGTGTATTTATGGTACCGTGTTGTTTCTAAAGATTCGAGGTTATGCAGATGATAAAGGGATAAAAATGTTCCTTTAAGTTTAACATGGTGTTGACCTTGTTATCTCAGTCCAAAATTTTTCATTCCTTAAATCACATTTGAATGTTTGGAAAATGGAAGTTCATCGGCTCTCCATGTATTTTGTGTATTTGGATCCTTAGCCATCTGAGATGTCCAACAAAATTCAAATGTCCTCAGGTTAAGTTTCAAAGCTCATGGATAAAGGCAAGAATTCCCATTGAAGAATTTGGAATGGCCAAATGGAATCCTCTGTTTCCCACAAAAGGGTGTGGCTCTCATACTTATCAAAGTTGCAAGAGGAGGATGTTATCTAGAAATCTCATAGGATGTCATTGACATCGATTATCCATAGATTTGGTGACTTTCAATGGGTTCGACTCCTAGGTCCATGGGGCTGACTAGTTATGCTCCACTAATGGTGCTTTGTCAATTGTACATTGAACAGTTTGTCTCTGCCATACATGCATTGAAGGATATTGAAATCAGTTATGATACTCAAGATGCTAAACAAAAACTGCAGCAATTAATTAGAGCTTGGAAAATAATGAGAAGGATAAAAATGAGAAGAATCGCATGAACTGGACAAATGAGTATGAAGTGTGGCTTGAGAGTAGAGGCAAAGTGATTATTGCCTTACCAATGGAGGACTTACAATTATCAAAATTATCGAAAGCCCATCTGGAGATTGCTAAAAAGGAAGAGCATGACAAGTTATATGAGGAGCGTTAAAAGAATTTGGCTCTCTTGGAAGAAAACAGATGACTAAAACTTGAGGCGAATTTTTCTGGCAAACACATGATCAAGGCTGAAAAGAAACTTAGAGATTTGAGAAACAAGGTTGAGGATCAAGAATGTCTAAAGTGGAAGAACTCAGAGTTGGGAACTAACACTCGCCGACTGAATAAAAAATTAGAAATATGGCAGAAGACAATGCGAATTTGCAAGGGGAAATCTACAAATAATAGGATCGAATAATGGAGCCAGAAAGGAAGTATAAGCTTATACAAGAGGCTTTAATAGAGGTGAAGGTGAGTGTTGATAAGAAAAATATGTACATCATTGAGTTAGAAGAACTATATGATTCATTACGATGAATCGCTTATAGTTTACAAGTCAATTTAGATGATCAGAAAGTTTGAAAGACTGAGTTAACAAATAATAGTGAAGAACTATTGAAAATCATTGCAAGCTTTGAGCACCAAGTCAGAACATATCAGAACATGGCGGAGAAATTGGAAAGAATCAATGACACTAATGCTGATGCACTTAGACGTGATTATCAATTGCTCTAACAAGAATACGATTTGACTCGACAATGATGTGAGCAGGCTGTGGAATGGCTGAATGGCGTGGCTATGAGAGCAAGTAATTTGGCAGAACAAGCATAATTTCTAAAGAGAAGTGTTTTGCCTGTCCAACCTAATGGAGAGAACTAGTTGAAGTTTTTGGAAGAAATCCACAAGAATTTGGGTCATTTTCGTCACTTTATGTAAACTCATATTGTGGAATAATGTAATTGTTCTACATACTTAAATGTAGTGGATGGCTCTACTAATTGAATGAAATTGAGTACTCTGAAATTTCACTTTGCATAGTATTATTCTCATGCATAAATTTGCTTTCATTATTATTATTGTTATTATGATTTCTTCTTTTTTCATTAGAAAAATCTACAGTCTCATTGTTTTATTTTTATTTATTTTAGGAATTTTTTCAAAAATAGCCCGTCAACTCTGTCATTCCTATTATTGCGAGCTCAAATTAGGGTCATGGATGAACAAGAAAAAGGGTAATCAAGAGAGGAAATGAAACAAGAAATCATATAGCTGAAAGAGCAAATGGCCGCTAGCAAAGAAAAAGCCTATTTTGAGAGTCCGCAATGGGGTCAATCATCACAAGATCAACTTCCACATAATTCACCCACTTTACCCCTGGATTCACTCCAACCTACCAACGTCATCAGGCGGACCAATTCCAACATGCTCCGTCGAAATCGGTAAATCTCCAGTATTACTCGTTCCCAAATTCCCCAGGAACTGATGCATTCAGGAAAAAGTGGGTACAATCATGATACCTGATCTTGATGACGTAAAAGCACACAGGCTCGTTACCAAGCTAAATGAAAATCCATGATGAGGTAAGTTAGATTTTTTGGAAGAGACGTTGCGTGCTATTGAATGATCAGATGTGTACGGTACCATTGATCCTACCTAGTTGTGCTTGGTCCCAAATGTAACCATCCAAAAATTGAAACTACCTGAGTTTTAAAAATATGATGGTAGTAGTACATGCCTGAGGAGTCATCTTATTATGTATTGTAGAAAAATGGCTGCATGCGTGCATGATGATAAGTTGTTAATCCATTTTTTCTAAGACTGTTTAATGTGGGCTGTATCTCACTGGTACCTCAGTTAGATAGTCAACATATCTAGAGGTGGAAAGACTTAGCTAATGTTTTTTTGTGATAATACAAGTACAATATAGACATGGCTCCTCATCGTTTTGATCCACAAAAGATGGAGAAAACGTCTATTGAAAGTTTTAAGGAATATGATCAAAGGTGGAGGGAATTAGTAGCTTAGGTGCAACCCGTCTTATTAGAAGAAGAAATGGCTACAATGCTCATCAATACCTTGAGGTCCCATTCTACGATAAAATGATTGAAAATGCTTCAAACAAATTTTGTACTATAATAGCGATTGGTGAAAGAATAGAATATGGGATAAAAATAGTAGAATTCAGAAGCTGTGTCAGAAGCGTCCTCTGCAAAAAAGAGGCTACCATCAAAGCGGAAAAAGGTGACATACAAGCTACTAATTTTGGGTATCCATCACAAGTTGTGAACCCTGGGCCAAGATTTTTGAAGTACAGTGAAGGACTTAGAGCTGCAACACCATATGTGGCGAATACCTCGCAAGTACCATATAATTATCATTCCCAGCAACAAACATTTCAAAATAATCCAAGATCCAGCGTAAAACCACCAACTCAGCCACAAAATGTTGGTCAGACTGATCAGAACCAAAGGGGAAATATAAAATAATCAACATATCATCCAAAATGATCCAATCCCTGTCTTATACAACTCTTGCCATAATTAATACGGAATGATCGATTGGTGATGATTCCTTATGAACCTCTTCAGCAACCATACCCAATGTGGTGTGATTTGACTATTCAATGTGATTATCATGTTGGGGCAGTGGGATATTCAACTGAAAATTAGAGTGCAGGAATTGATCAAAGCTGGATGACTTAATTTCAAAAAGGCTAATGGGAATCCGGATATCAATTCAAACCCTTTACCAAATCATGAGAACCCCACTGTAAACGCAATTGAGGAATCATTTTCATATGTTAAGAAGAATGTGGCAGATGTGAGCACATCAATGAAAATATTTTTCCATCTTCTTTCTAAAGCGGGGTACCTCTACCCAAAAGGCTTAGATGCCAAAGAGATTTTTGAAAACATATGCATGACTTTGATTTTTTGTTTCATGAGATAGTGAGTGGGCATATAATTGAGGAATGTGGTGATTTTGGAATAGAATTGCAAAGGTTGTTGGATGCGAAAATACTAACCATAAGTGAGAAAGGAGAAAGGGGATACCAGCAAGATGACTCTTTAGTCCTTTTAATAACTAAAGAATCATCTGAAGTAAATGTTGAAGTGGCATCATATGTCCTAAAACCTCTCACAATACATTATGAGGAAAATTCAACTCGCACCATTGCATCTTATACTCTTAAGCCCATCACAATCCAAATACTGGGTGCATTTTCTTACAAAGATTAAAGAGTAGTACCATGGAGGTACAAATATGAGGTTATTACAAGTGATAATGAAAAAAATCAAATGCTAAACCCATCAGCCTTGATTGGTCTATATCCAAGAAATATTACTACAGTAAATTTTATCACTTTCATAGATGATGAAATCCCTACCGAAGGTTTGTACTTTGATATCGACCAATCAAGGTTGATAGAGGAAGAGTGGAAACTTAAAGAAGGAAAGAGAATTGCTAGGCTCGAAAATAGGGAATTCAATATAGAAATGGCAATCATACCTTATATTTCTGAATCCTTCAGAAATGGGGGACTTTTATTCGAAGAACCCTCTAAGGTAAAGAAATACGACCTTGAAGTTGATATAGCCCAACTTTCAATATCCGTAATCTTGGGAAAATCATCAAGTGCAAGTACATTTGACTTGGTTTCTTGATGCGATTCAGATCATGAGCTTAACAATTGGGATGTCACTGAGTTGCCAGTGTTTCATGTGGATTTTCAAGCATAATATGTTCATGGAAAATTTCTAAGAATTATGTCCAATGTCTTAGGAGTTTCGTTATCATGGGCCTACCTCTTCCTATGTTTCATGTCATTTCTTTGAATGAAAGTCTAAAAACTTATTTTGTTTCCTTTTATTATTAATAAATATGGATTCCAACTTTTTTTCTCTCTGTCTACTTTTCTCCTTTTATGACTTGTTGTTCATAATTATGCATTTTTTATTTTCTTTTCTGGCCTTCTTTTCATCCAATAATCTAATTCAGGGTTGAGAACAATGATTTTGAAAACAAGAGCATCAGCAATAACTTCGACAATCTCATTCTAAGTGTAGTGTCAGACGAAAGTGATGAACATAATTTTGAACCATCTCTAAACATGTTAAGAATGGTAGAAGAGGATGGCAAAATAACTTAAAATTATCCAAATTTAACGAATGTGATAAATTTGGGATTGGATGGAGAGATAAAAGAAGTCCAAATTAGCACTTCTATGATAAATGAGAGCTGCCAACAATTAATTGACTTACTCAAGGAATATATGGACATCTTTCCATACTCATACAAGGATATTCCAAGTTTGAACATTAATATCTTGGTCCATCATTTGTCATTTATGCCTGAAAGTAAACCAGTGCAACAAAAATTATGAAAAATGAAACTTGACATGCTATTGCAGATCAAAGAAGAAGTTAAAAAGCAAGTAGATGCATGTTTTCTAGCAGTAGAAAATTATCCTGAATGGGTTACTAACATAGTTCCAGTGTTGATGAAAAATGGGAAAGTAAGAATGTGCGTCGATTATAGAGACTTAAATCGGGCAAGCCCCAATGATAATTTTCTATTACCCCATATCTTGTCTTAGTAGATAACACTGTAGGACATACAACCTTCTCTTTCATGGATGGTTTTTTCGGGGTATAACCAAATCAAAATGGCTCTTAAAGACCGTGAAATGACCACTTTTATAACTTTATGAGGTACATTTTGTAATAGGTTATGCCATTTGATCTAAAGAATGCAGGGGTGACTTATCAATGGGCAATGATAACACTATTTCATGATATGATGCATAAAGGAATTGAAGTTTATGTTGATGATATGATCGCCAAATCTCGTCAAGGGGAAGAGCACACTGTCACGCTGCGAAAAATATTTGAACGACTGAGAAAGTTCCAGTTAAAGCTTAACCCGATAAAGTGTACATTCGCAGCATCTTCAAGGAAATTATTGGGCTTTGTCGTGAGCAAGGATGGAATAAAAGTTGACCCTGACAAGGATCGAGCCATCATTGATATGACACCACGTCGAACTCAAAAAGAAGTTAGAGGGTTCTTAGGGAGATTAAATTATATAGATTGGTTCATCTCACAGCTAACTGTGACATGTGAACTTATCTTTAAAATCCTCTGCAAAAGTGATATGGAAAGATGGAATGATGATTGCAAAAATGCATTTGAGAAGATCAAGCAATACTTGTAAAATCCGCTCATACTTGATCCTCCAACTCCAGGGCGGCCACTCATTTTGTATCTTATAGTAACATAAAAATTCATGGGCTGTATACTTGATCAACATGATGCCTTTGGAAAGAAGTAACAAGCAATATACTATTTAAGCAAAAGGTTGACAAATTATGAGGCTATTTATTTGATGTTGGAGAAAACATGTTGTGCATTAGCCTGACTTGCTCATGAGCTTCGATAAGTATATCTTTGAAAAGTTGTCACTTTCTGGGAGGATTGCTAGATTGTAAGTTTTTCTCCTAGAATATGATATTGTATGTGTCATGAGGAAGTCAATAAAAGGAAGTGTACTTGTTGATTATCTAGCAGATCCACCGGTGCAAGATTATGAGCCTACGAAGTTTGATTTGCTGAGAATGTCTCAGTCATATTAAAAAATGAAGAAGGATTTACGAACCCAGAATTGTGGACAATTTTATTTGATGGCGCATATAATGATATAGTACATGGAATTGGGACAATCCTCATATCTCCTGAGGGAAAGTTTTTCCCATTGGCGGTAAAACTATGCTTTGACTGTACATACAATGTGACAGAATACGAAGCATGTCCCATTTGAATTCAAGCGGCTCCTGATATGAAGATAAGAAAACTTTGAATGTATGGAGATTCATTATTGGTGATACAACAACTAAATGAGGAATAAGAAGCTAGAGACTCGAAGTTGATTCCTTATAACTAACATGTAACCAAGTTAAGCCAAACTTTTAAAATGATCTCATTTGACCATATACCTAGGGATAATAATTAGATGGCAGGTGCATTGGCAACTCTAGCATCTATGTTTGTTACAGACTTTAAGGAAGAAGTTCAACCATAAAAATTGAGAAGCCAGATTTTCTTGCTCACTTTATGAGCATTGAAGAAGATCTAGTCGCAAAACCATGGTATTACGATATTAAGCAATATATAAAGAATGGGGAATATCCATCAAAAGCTTTTGAGAATGATAAAACACTATAATTAGAAGATTATCTGTGTGTTTCTTTTTGAATGGTGAAATACTCTACAAAAGAAACCATGATATGGTGCTTTTAAGATGTGTTGATACAAGGGAAGCCAATCAAATCATAAAATAAGTTCATGAAGGAAATTTTTGGTGTCCATGCTAATGGTCATATGATGGAAAAATAAATCTTGAGAGCATGATATTATTGGTTGACTCTAAAGCCTGATTACATAAAGTACATAAAAAATGGCATATAAGTTAAATTTATGCTGATAAAATTCACGTACCAGCATCCCCTTTACATGTCATGGTTTTGCCTTGACCGTTCTCTATATAGGGTATAGACGTCATTGATCATATCACACTAAAGGCCTCTAACGGGCATTGTGTCATTTTAGTCTCTATAGATTACTTTACCAAATGAGTGGAGGGGAGTTCTCAAGTTCATTAAACAAAGATAATTTGTTGTTATTGCCTACTTGAAAGGATCATCATAGATAACTAGACAAATTTAAACAACAAGATGATGGAAGAATTATGTGAACAATTCAAAATTAAGCATCATAATTCATCTCCTGATCGTCCAAAGATGAATGGAGTAGTGAAAGCAACCAATAATAACATAAAAGATCATAAAGAAGATGACAAAGGTTTATAAGGATTGGCATGAGATGCTCCCTTTCGTACTACACGGATATCGCACATTAGTCAGAACTTCAACTAGGGCAATGCTATTCTCTTTGGTATATGGTATGGAAGCAAGCCTTCCAATTGAGGTTGAAATACCCTCCCCAAGAGTCTTAGTGGAGGCCAAATTAGAAGAGGTAGAGTGGGTACAAACACAATATGAGCAATTGAATTTCTATAAGGAAAAAAGATTGACTGCATTATGTAGGGGCAATTATATCAAAGGAAAATGTTGCAAGCATATGACAAAAAGTTGCGTCCCTGATGGTTCCGAGAAGGTGATTTGGTGTTAAAAAAGATACTCCCTTATAAAAAAATATTACCGTCAGAAACGGAACCCAAATCATGAAGGACATTTTGTAGTCAAGAAGGTGTTCTTGGGAGGAGCTCTCATTCTAATAAATATGGATGGAGACTATTTACTGCATGCAGTTAATTTTGATATAGTCAAAAAGTATTTCGTTTGACCGCTCTTAGTATGGGAAATGTGAAGTTGGCAAAAAAATGTTTTCAAAAAGAGCTGTCTTGAATTTTGGAGAAATTCTTATTCCATAATTTTTCCAAATCCTTGTTTGTAAACATTGTTCATTCATCATCAATGAAAATACCTTTTTTTCACTTGAAAAACATATATACTTTGTCTTTCCAAATGGGTAGAGAGGAGTTCTTATTTGAGTGTAACCAGAAGTACGGTTGTCAACTTCATTAAACAAAGATAATTTGTTGTTATTGCCTACTTGAAAGGATCATCATAGATAACTGGATGAATTTAAACAACAAGATGATGGAAGAATTATGTGAACAGTTCAAAATTAAGCATCATAATTCATCTCCTTATCGTCCAAAGATGAATGGAGCAGTGGAAGCAACCAATAATAACATAAAAAATATCATAGTGAATATGACAAAGGTTTATAAAGATTGGCATGAGATACTCCCTTTTGCACTACATGGATACCACACATTAGTCAGAACTTCAACTAGGGCAACACTATTCTCTTTGGTATATGGCATGGAAGCAAGCCTTCCAATTGAGGTTGAAATACCCTCCCTCAGAGTCTTAGTGGAGGAGAAATTCGAAGAGGTAGAGTGGGTATAGCATAATATGAGCAATTGAATTTCTATGAGGAAAAAGATTGACTGCATTATGTAGGGGAAATTATATCAAGGAAAATTATGCAAGCATATGACAAAAAGTTGTGTCCCTGATGTTTCCGAGAATGTGATTTGGTGTTAAAAAAGATACTCCCTTATAAAAAAATATTACCGTGGGAAACGGACCCCAAATCATGGACATTTTGTAGTCAAGAAGGTGTTCTTGGGAGGAGCTCTCATTCTAATAAATATAGATGGAGACTATTTACTACATTCAGTTAATTCTGATACAGTCAAGAAGTACTTCGTTTGACCGCAACTAGTATGAGAAATGTGAAGTTGGCAAAAAAAATGTTTTCAACAAGAACTGTCTCGAATTCTGGAGAAATTCTTATTCCATAATTTTTCCAAATCCTTGTTTGTAAACATTGTTCATTCATCATCAATGAAAATACTTTTTTTTTTCACTTGACAAACATATATACTTTGTCTTCCCATTATTTTCATTATTTCTTATTCCGCTTATTTCCAAGGCATATAGAAAATATCATTAATTATTTTTGAAATAACTCAGAAGCACAAATTTCGTTAGGTGAAAGCTAATTGATTTGAAAAAAAAGAGAAAAGGAAAGAAACTGAAAAGGATAGTCTAAGTGTAACGTGAATCTAAAAGTCACCATAAGAAAAGTCAGTATGCGCACGGCGAAAGTTAAAACGCGATTGGAGGTTTACACAATTAGAAGTGCAAAAAAGAAGCAAAATATGGAGAAGTTATTCATTCGTCTTCACCATCGACGAATACTAGGGCATAAGTCAATGAATAAGGATGCATCATTTTCCTAAAAGTATGCTCGATACTTCATTGCGAGTCCTTGATCCTACACCAAGCGATTGTTTTGAAGGGTAGTGGATATGGCCACATTAGTCAACTTTTAAAAATCATTAAATGAGTTTCTTACAAATGTTGACAATCATGCATACTATGCATGCATTCAAAATCGCTACTTTACATTTTTCAAGAATTTCAATGCATCGACATGCATCACATTGCTTGTTTTGATACAATTCATGTGCATAAATAATTTAAGGATATTCTTTCAACCACACATGACTTTCCAACATTTAGAGCCTACATTAGTCCATCTCTTGCTACCATGTGATGCTTGTATAAATCAGATCAAAACATCATTTCAATTTATTTTGTTAAATCGATCTCAAATTGAGCCGAGGTAGATTTGTGTGTCTATCCAGGTCCTTTTCTATATTTTCAATTACATCAAACCTGAATTGAGTCGAGGTCGAAGCATGTGTCTATCCAGGTACATTTCACATTCATATTATCTCATAGATCCCGAATCAGTCGAGGTTTCTATTCGCCTTATCCATATAGTCTTTTCTCGTACTGATCAAAATACTTATCTACACCTTTGTACACCTTCTAAGTTTAGAAGCGTGAACAAAGTGGGGTAGCTGTAGATACCATATTTTGTCTGGTTCAATACTTTGAATATACACACTTCGTTTATTGGCCCATATACTAGTCTACGACTATATAAAGCCCAATGTCTAAAATTAGAAAAAATAGCCCAAGGACTAAAAAATAAGAAAAAGAGTTCAAGGACTTAAGAAATAAAAAAAGAAGCATAAGGACTAAAAGCAAGAAGGTAAACCCTAAATTTTACTACAAATAGAGGGGAGATCTTTTATAGAGAGAAGAGGTTGGTCTTTTGGGTAGAGAGAAGGAGAATATATATTTTTAGAGAGAGAAAGTGATAAATGGGAGAGATTTTCTATAAGAGAGAGAGAGAGAGAGGAGAGGGAGAATGCCATCTATTACTATTCATCTTCTTTCACTCTTTTCTTAAAGTAGTTTAAATTTCTTGCACCTTAGCTAAAAATATATATTATTCATTGCTCTTCATCATTTCTCTGGTATACTCATGTAGTGTATACATTTTTTCTTTCTATGAGTAAAAGTAGAAGTATTTGTTCATTCCTTTTAACTTTTTTTTACTCTTAATCTTGTGTTTTATTTCAATGCATTGATGATTTTTTTCCTTTAAAAACTTACAAATTTGATAATGGGATATACTTTCACTACAACAATTAAAGGCGTCAATAACATTGAAGCACGACGTTTTATGAGAAAACACCATCAAACTCCCAAATATATGAGGGGAAATAAAAACTTGAACCCGCCTAATTGAAACACTCGAAAAAGTTCCCAACCCTCGTCCTTTCCTCTCTCTGAAAACCCAGAATCAAATATCACACACTCACAACCAGCACTTCCTTGCGTGGCCTCTCCTCCTCTCTCAAACCCTTAATAGCCATCAACACTCCATTTGTAGGTTCTCTCACTTTTCTCTCTCCCTCTTCTTTTAGAAAAAATCGATTTCCCTCTCTTTCCCTAAACTCGAGCACGAGTGGTGTTCCCTACCCCATGGTGATCTTGTTTAATCTTGAAGTTATCCATAGTTGAGCTCTCTAGGTGGTAAAAATGACAACTAAAGTTGGAAGTCAATAGTAGTCGATCTCGTCTGAAAGAGCCCTAGATCCCCTGTGCTGCTTCCTCTACCTAGGTATTCGTCCCTATAACTCTCTTACTCTCTTCTATACCCTTGGTTTCATCCACTCTCTATCTTTCTATATATCTCTCCATCTCTCTGTGATATTTTAAGCAAGATTCAAAAGTAATTTCGACTACTCTGATGGATTTTGGATCAATTTTTATGTTTTTAGCTTATTTATGTAATTTTGTTTTCAACTAATGTGATGGATTTAGATGGTTAGTGAGGGTTTTCTTTCTACGTTTTACTTGGTTGAATTAGGTCAGTGCTTAAATTTAGGGTTCTTCTTTGTGAAAAATTATCAGTGCTCTTTCTTTTCTGCTCATCTCTTCCATTTAGTGTGATTCTTAATTTTTTGCTTTTTTATCTTTACCTATATGCAAATACGAAGTCCTAGATGTTGAACTAAGGGAATGGAGACCAAAGGTAACTCTGCTTATGGTTTCCTTTCATGAATTATTTAATATTCTTCCTTATGGTTATGTATTACCTATATTTGCATGTCGCCTACGCCGACCATCTTATATTTTACATCGTTGCATCTCCTCTACAATAGAGGCCTTTAACTTTAGATATTTGAGAGTTTGTTCAATATTTTCACTTTTCCCAGGTTTAATTATGCCATTGTTTGGATTGCCCATTGAATATAATTGTTCCTCATTAATGATAAAAAAGGTCTCTGTTATTGGGTTTTTACAAAATTGTTTCTGCTAAAAGTTATTTTATGTTTATGAGCTATTGAGGCTGCTGAAGTTTGTCATACAAGTTCATAACATAGATAACGTTTCAATTTTGATGTTGTAGCATCTTTTCCTCCTAATAAAAATGAGGATCCCCCTACCAAAAAGAAACTATTTGTATCATCGAATAGTACCACAAGGGGTAGAAGCTCTAATCTCAAAATGGTTATTTTGTTAATTTGGAGGAATAAATTAACTTAGGGGTTTCTTTCACGTTTTGTGTGATCAGATTATCTATTGTTTTTTAATGATATGTTGCATCAACAGTCAAGAACAAGTTTTACCTTTGCAATGAACTTATTTCCTCCTTACTTCTTTATAACTTCCTACTTCACATATCTGGCATATAGATTTATATTTGTAGTTTAATGAAGATTCTATTGGAAATAGGTTATTAGAAGAAACCATACTGCAAATGTATGGAGATTGAAAGTTCCCAAAAGAAACTTCTGTGTTGATGCTGCTGCTAAATTATCTAATTCTACTAATTGCCAGCCTAACTATGTAATACTATTCTCTCAATTTATACAAATTGTTTCCTTCTGTCCATCTATTTTTGTAAATTTTTTTTGAAGTGTTAGCTTTAATTAATTTGCTTTTATGTTCTAGGTCCAAAAGGAGGATCATAATTTTACTAATAAAATTCACCAGTATGACATCACTATAGTTGGATGATGCATGGTGGGTAGGCTCTAGCTTGTTCTTAAGGTTCGGCTTTAGTTTTGTTTCCTTAGTATAACATATTAGATTTGATGGTTGATCTCACAGATCTTTATATTGTCAAGTGACAAACCATATTCACGTGTTAAGTTGTTGAGCTTGAAAATCATTATTGATTGGATCAATGATCTATCTGTGACATATATCTTTTGTTCAGTTAATATTAGACTTCATATTGTTTTTGTTCTACTGTGAAATGAAAATAAGGATGTTTCTTCGTGATCGTTCCTTTATAAATCAATGCAAGAAAATGTAAATAGAAAATACACGGGCTTCAATAAATGTGTTCATAAACTTGCATGTTCACCATAGGAAAATTTCCGTTTTGTGACAAAACCAGAGGAAAAACTATTTCACGGGAAAATTTGAATGAGTATAGCCAAATTAGAAATTTAAACCTTTAGTTGTGAAAGGATCTTTTAGCTCTCTTCTTATTAATTGACAGTCCACCAGGTAAGGTCCCTTTGCTTCCAAAAGAAGAATATGTGTTAGTATCATCTGATCTTGCTGCCCCCAATTTTTGGACATCATATAAAACATACCCTTTTTGGCACAGAGACACCAATGTGGCTTTTAAAGATAATACTAACTTATTCTTGCTTACCATTTACGTACATATTTTCTTCTCAACCTATTATTGAATGCAGAGTTGGTATCGTTGTCCTTGTTTGATGTTTTGTTGATAAAAAGGGAACAAAAACTTAGATAAGCGAGAAGCTTGGAGTTGGATTCATCCAAAGTCCATTTGCTACTGTGGTAGTATATTACTTGCCTTATTAACTGACATATCATGTTCATTTATTGGAAGGTTGATGGGCCGTATAGATAGTGTGTGAAATATGAACTGTAGGATCTAGCTATGACTGACTTACATTTCTTAACTAAACTAAAGCCATATTAACTACGTCTTTTTACATTCTAGGGGGGAAAAGGTACTAATCTCAAGCATATTTTTCTTTTTTTGCTTGAACTCTTCACTAATAGAACTATTTTTAAGATCTATTTACCTGTTGTCCAAAGTTATATTTCATATATATTTAGTTGAATATTTTCTTTATTCGAGGTAATTGGGGAGAGATAAAAAATTGGCGGCATATTAGATTACTCGCGGCTCATAAACGAGCTCGCACAGAAAATAGAGACTATGTTGAGCGATGCTGCAGTTTATTAACAATTTTCATGTGATGACAGATATGGAAAGTAAATTGGTCAAGCAACGAACGAAGAATTTAGATGCACTATGACAAGCTATTGGGACCATATTTTTTTAGTATTCTAGAATTTGCTTATTTGAGATGTATTTCTACTAGACCATATATTATTATGTATAAGAAAATTGTAAAATTCAATACAAATGATATATGCTTTTGTGATTTTTTTGTTAATGCTATTAAATATTTTCTTAAATGCATTTTGAGGAATTAAAATACAGTCTAATAAAAGATGTTGCGAAAAGGTGTTAGAAAAGTGCAATAAAAAACTAATAACATCAAAAAGTGCTATTAAACTCTCTAAAATGCTATAGAATCTTTTAATGTGTTTTTCAAACGCTATTATAGTTGTACCATGCACTATGGTAAACTTATAATAGCGTTTATAAAACACTATTAAAACACTTCCTATAGTATTTTAAAAACGCTATAGAAAGTGTGTATAGCGCATCATAAACACTATGGCACACTTATTAGAGCATTTTTCAAACGCTATAAAAAGAGCTTTGATAGCGTTTTCATAGCTGCAAAAAAACGCTATAGTAGGGTCGGAGTATTCATAACATTGGTAGACATCGAGTTTAGAAAAATACTATGAAAATGTTACGATAATATTTTTTGGCCGCTATCGTAGCGTGCTTTTGTTGTAGTATTTGTTATCAACTCAATCAATGAAGATGATGATAAAGTCTTTTGAGGATGTGCAAATCAGCTCAATGTGAATCAACCATTTAATGAGTTAAAAGTGTACATTAATTGCATGCAAAAACAAATCTCATATGAAATTTCTCAAACATCAAAATTGCTCTATGTGGATAAGGATTATGCAAATATTAAAGCTTTGAATCTTTGTTAATATTCTCACTAGTTGATTTTTTAGATCTTATGGTCGTTCTTTTGTGACACTCGGTTTAACTAGTTACCATCCATAATTTTTCTTTGTTATTTGAATAGAAAATATTTAAGAAAATAAATGATAACTAATAGATTATGTAGTCAAATACTCATACCTAAAATAAAATAAAATAAAATAATTAGAAATTAAAAAAATGAAATCAAAAGGAGAGGGGGACAAAATCTGACTGTCCCCCCTCCTCCCCCCATTTCCCCATTTAAGCCGTAGATTTCTGTCCTTTTTTTCCTTCTCTTTTCTTTTGCTTTTGATTTATGATATAGTGTTTTTTTACTTTTAATCTTAAATTTATTACCTTTCACACATGCTTTACATATGATCTCCACATTTTACATTTTCTATACTTTCACATCCTACAACCATTTATCATTCTAACTTTTCTTTTATTCATCTATTTTTCTACTTCTTCTTTTTTATATATAGTTATTAATATTGTTTTCCTTTACATCTTTGTCTCTGTATCACTTTTATCTTATCATGTTGAAAATGTGATTCATGCATCATTCACTTATAATTATATGTAAATGCATGGATCACAATAATAACATGTAAATTTAACTCATCTTATCTTCTTTATCAATTAGAATTTACTAAAGATCCGACAACGGACTTTGAGATTTTTAGGATACCAAAATCTAAACTGGTAGAATTCCTTCAAGCATTCTTCATGTTCTTCAAGTTTCAGGATCGGAATCACGCACTTGAACTCTAAGAACGATTTGTAAATTTCATCCACCAACAACCATCCATTAATTTCATAAATATATCTCATGAGAATTTTGCATAAAAATTTGCGTGTGAGCTCTCAAAACGATTGAAGAAGAAAAATAAAAAAATTTCTCCTTCAATATAATTTTCGGCGGCAATAAGGAGGGAGTGGAAAACGTTTTCCCCCTCTTGCTTTTTTAACAAGCAACTGTATCTTATCCAAGATCTATCTACAATTAGAGTCCTATCAGATATTGATAAAATGTAATTTTTGATATTTACAAATATAACCATATCTTTTTAAATTTCTAAAAAATTTCCCCATCTATTCATAATTGCCGAAAATTACAATATTCTTTAGAGTTTGAGTTCTATCGAGATTCATCAATCCAATTAATAAATTAATTGATCATTATCAGTTAATTAATTAATTTATTTTTTATCTATTAATTATCCAATAATTAGAAAATAATAAACTAATTAATGTCGATACATATAATCACATTTAATTAATTAAGTGACATCACCCATCACATATAGGTGTAGGAAATATGCCATGGCAACAAAACACATTTTGATGCAATTTATTTCGTCTCTCTATTCATGTTCTCATGAGCTATTTTTGAGACCGAATGGACCTATACGAACAAAATAAAGATACAAATACCTAGTGAATTTATCTCCATAAATTCATGACCTATTTAATCCTGACATCGTACGACTTCACTATAGGTTCGATGCTGAATCAACTCTCGATTCATGCACGCTACATTTTTTGTTTGTGTAAATAAACCCTTTTATTTTCAGGGTACATAGAATATTTTAACATAATACCCATTGTGAATAGCATTAATAAGAGCAGAATATAAAATTACCATTTTACCCCTCTTGTTATTATTTCCTTAACTCCTTTATTGATTGTGAATAAGAAAGACATAATAGGGAATTATCTCATACAATTCACAAGTCTTAGTCAATGACTCAATTCATTGAATACCTGGTCAAGTTAATTTCTTCACACACCCATCAATAAAGTATAAGGTGATATTGTTGCTTTCAGAATCGAACCACGAATTTTCATATATGTGAATAATGTAACTCTAACTTAATTGAATTACAATCCCAACTTAATTGAACTCACTCATTTGACATATCAAAGATTACAACTAACTAAGTCAAGCTACGTATTTACCTCAGGATTAAGGTAATTACAAAAATAACCTTAAGGTGTAACAATTAGATTTAGAGCTTGGTAAACGGTTTCGGGCTCTAAACTAATTTGTTACCAGTCTATTCAACATATTCATAACATGTCTAGGTTAACCGTTTGATTCTCCATTCCCATGCCCCAAGACCGGCATCCATTGTTTCAACCTTACAATCGTAATCAGATTCAATTACCCACTCGATCCTAAGACTACGAATATCATTCTGAACTTTCTCAAAAGAGTTCGTCTGGAGACGCCTCTATCTTCACTCTTCGTTCGTTGATGAAATTTTCAGGACTTGAGTAATTTATAAACACACTTTAATTTAAAATAAAACTTTCAATTTATTCATAAGAATTCAATAATACTAATGTCTCAGAAATAACTAAATATAAATAAATAGTTATTACTACTTTATGGATATATTCCAACAATCTCCCACATGGACTAAAGTAAGCATATAAAATCTCTTATCCCCAAGCCCTCCAGATGACCATAAAAAACTTTATTGCTTAAAGTATTCATGAATGGATCTGCCAGGTTGTTGACCGTCAAAATATGTGTAACCACAACGTCTCCACGCTGAACAATCTCTCTAATCATGTGATACTTACATTCTATACATTTGGATCTCTTATGGCTTCTTGGTTCCTTAGAATTCGCTACTACCCCACTGTTATCACAATCAAGTGTCATGGGCTTGTCAGCATCTGGAACAACTTCCAGAGTCCTGAAGAACTTCCTGAACCATACAACCTCCTTTGTAGATTCACAGGCTATCACATATTCAACTTCCATGGTAGAATCAACAATGCAAGATTACTTGATACTTCTCCATACAACTGCTCCACCGTTTAGGATGAATACCAATCCTGAAGTGGACCTCCTAAAATCCTTGTCTGCCTGGAAATCAGAATCAGTATACCCTGTCATACTCAAGTCAGTACCTTAATATACCAGCATGTAGTTCTTTGTTCTCCTAAGATACTTAATGATATGCTTGAGGGTATTCCAATGCTCGATTCCAGGATTAGATTGGAAATGACTCATCACACCTATGGCATAGAAAATGTCTGGTCTAGTGCAATGAGGTATAGGGGTTCTTTCTTATGTTTTCCTCTTCTTGAGGAGTCCTAGGAGACTACTACTTGGAGAGGCTGACTCCATGTCTAAAAGGAAGAAATCATTTCTTAGAGTTTTGCATACTGAAGTGATCCAACACCTTATCAATATAAGATGTTTGAGACAATGTCAATTGTATGTTCTTCCTATCTCAAAAGATCTGAATACCTAAGATAAATGAAGATTCTCCAAGATACTTCATATCAAATTATATTGCAAGCCAAATCTTGACATCAGATAATTTTTCTACATCATTCACAATAAGTAGATATCATTTACGTACAAGACTATAAAAACCACGTTCCTTTTGTGTATCATCTTATAGGCTCCTCCACTAACTGTTCAAAACCATAATTTTTAATAGTTTCATCGAATCTAATATTCCACGATCGTGACACTTTCTTAAGTCCTAAAATGGACTTGTGTAGTTTACAAACTTTGCACTCTTGGCCTTTCTCCATGAAATTGTCTGATTGAGCCATATAAATGTGCTCATCAAGATTGTCATTCAGAAAAACATTCTTAACGTCCATTTTCCATATTCATAATCAAGGGAAGTAACAACGCACAAAAGGATTCAGATGGATTTAAGCATGGTCATCGGCGAGAAGGTATCCTCGTAGTCTGTACCTTCCTTTTGGGTGTAGCCCTTGACTACTAGCCTATGTTTGAATGCCTCTACATTCCCATCTTGACCTCTTTTCTTCTTATAGATCCATTTGCATCCTACGGGTTTTACCCTTTCAGGAGGATCTATAAGCTTCCATACTCCATTCGAGTACATTGAATGCATCTCAACGTTCATGGATTCCTGCCATAAGTTTAATTCAGGACCTGTCGACCTTCTCGGCTATACACTTTTAATGTAATCTTCTTCAAGAAAAATGAGCATTCATGCTAACGAATATTTTCTGGTCAGTCATATTGTAGAACATGCACCCCTTCGTTCCTTTATGATATCCTATGAACATGCATAATTCTGAACGACTGGCCAACTTTCTTGTCTTCAGTTTTAGAACATGTGCTAGGCACCCCCATAATTTAAAATGGTTAATAGATGACTTTCGTCCATACCATCTTTCATACGGTGTACCAGGTAGCCTCTTCGACGGAACTTGGTTCAGAATATATGTCGTGTTTCCAAGGCATATCCCTAGAAGGAATTTGAGAGGGATGAGTAACTCATCATGGATTGAACCATATCTATTAGAGTTTGACTCCTTCTCTCTGACACACCATTTTGCTGTGGCGTACCAGGCACTGTAAGTTGAGAAAAAAATACCTTCTTCCTTAAGAAAGTCTTCGAACTCTCCTAGCAAGTACTCTCTACCACAATCGGATCGTAGTGTTTTGATTTGTTTTTCTAATTCTTTTCAACCAAGGCCTTATACCCTTTGAACTTTTCAAAGGTTTTAGTTTGACGCATTAGATAAATATGGCCAGAACATGAGTAGTCATCAATGAAGGTTACGAAGTATTCATAGCCTCCTCTTTCTTGGATTTCAATGGCCCACATGCACCACTATGTATGAGTTCAAGGCATTGGGTGGCTTTTTCACATTTTTCTGAAAAAGGTGTCTTGGTTATTTTGCCTTCTATACAGGATTCATATGTGGGTAGTGATCCCAAACTTAAAGTTTGCAAAGGACCATCTTTCACAAGTCTTTTAATCTTGTTTAAGCTAATATGCCCAAAGCATAAGTGCCACAAATAAGTTAGATCGGTTGAGTCAGGCATCAAATTTTTATTATCCCTTTGTGAATCAACATTCACTTCAATGTCACATATCATTGAAATTATTGGTATTACATAAAACAATTTATTTATCAAAGGTGTAGTAGTAATTAAGCAGTAATTTCTAAAAATAACAATATCTTTATCAATAAAATTCAAATTGAATCTTTTCTCAATTAAACTAGCTACTCAAATAAGGTTTTTCCCAAAAATCTGAGGTATAATAAACATCATCCAAAAAATAGATAACCGTTATCAAGTTCCAATTCAAACAGCCAATACTAGCGCTCTATTCCCCATACAGACGATGAACTCGACCAAGATATCTGCTAGTGATAATCCAGGCAGTTGCGTATCCAATGGTTATGGACTCCACAGTGATGACACTTGTTTCACAACATGTCCACCTTGCAGTGCCCTTGCCATTTGCAACTTTTGAGTTCTGCTTCTTAGCTTTATTCATACCTCCTCTCATGTTTCCTTTTGGTGCCCGAGGTAGAAGGCTTATTTTCAGTAAAGTTTTCCTCTCCATCTTCCTCTTTCCCTTTAGAAATAATGTCTCAATGACTTGCAACTCCTTCATCATCTCAGGAAGCGTGTACCACACAACTTATTCATCAAATAATTATGTTTGAAGTTCTTGAAGGTATCGGGCAGAGTCTCTTGGATCATATCCACCTGAGTCTCACCATCAACCTCTACACCCATGATCTCTATCTTATTCAGATAACTAATGATCAACATCATATGTTCTTTGACAAGAGTTCCAGGTTTTATCCTACAATTCATAAGGTTTCACACAACTGACTATTTGGCTTAACGACCCTAATCTCCGAACATTTTAGTGATGTTCAACATCATATCAGTGCTGGTTTCCAAAATATGGTGTTGTTGTTGCAACACATTGCCAATAGAAGCCAAGATGTAATATCTGGCTCTCATCAGAACGTAGCCAAGAAGCAGAAGTATCCTTTTCCTCTTGAGTCGATTCACTAAAAGGCTTAAAAGAATAGGGGGTGGTGAGCACGAACTTGTGCTTTTCAATCGTCAGTACAATATCAAGATTGTATTTTCAATCACCGTAATTTTAACCAGTTAATATTGTTCATGTATAAGATAGTTGAGAATGGGGATATTTACATGATTATCGAAAAGAATAAATAAAGAGGCGTAAATAAATGCTCAATAGTTTAGGAAAGTATGATGCATGATGCAACTACTTAAATATTTAAAAATACACTAAAACATGTTTCCTCTATGATATTATGATAAAAAATGATAGCTTGTCTCGTCGAGAGATGAAGTCCAAACTATCTTCTATCGCATCGAGACTCTTCTCGTTTGGTTAATGCTCAAATGCCTCCACCTCTAGCTTAACCAATCACTAATGGTTTGGTTCACCTTTGCCCCATTGACGAGCTCCTAAGTGAGGATTCCAATATGCTTCAGTATAAGTGTTTAACCAACGCACCGACTCATAAAAGTTGCTATGGACTAATAGTCCGTCTATGGGATGGCCCTGCCCCACCACTTCATTTAGAAGTCTTAGCTTTTCTAGCAACTCGATGACTTAAAGTGACACGGCTCCAAAGCTTCTGCCATTGAAGATAAACCCGCTATGGGTGGTTCTAAACCATTTCTCGTGGCACGATCTAGTTTGTGTTGGAGACGTTGGGAACATTTCAACGTAAACGACCCCCCACTTAGTTTTTGAAAAAAAATGGATTTATGGTTGTTTTTCAAAACATAACTTTTATTAATTTGAAAAATGTGATGAAATTTATAAATCCTTTATTTCATTTTAAATCCCATTAAAAATCATAACCATTATAAATTTCACACTGTAAATAAATTATAACTATTATAATTAACATGTACATGCTAAATGGTAGTTTGATGTTGGCATATTCCTAGTTTTATATGGCATGTTATATGATGATGAATGATTAAAATTAAATCATACATTCAAAATTAACCTCCCTATTGGCTCATTTTTAATTATAAAATTAAAATATAATAATTTAGAAATTAATTTATAAATCTTCATGTCGTCCGTAATTATCTATTTGTCATGCATGTTGTCCCACCACTTTCTAACTCTTTACAAAAGTCCATTCCCATTTTAAAATCAATTCTAAAATTCAATATTCAAATTTCAAAATGTAAATTCAAATTTCAAGTGTCAATTTTTCAAAAATTCAAAATTTAAATTTTTTATTAAAACCCTTTAATTAAGGAAAAATATGTTCTTAAATAAATAATCTCATTAATTATCCTCCCTTTTTTTCTTCAAAACAAAATAAAAGAGAAAAAGATAACATTGATAAATATCTTTTGAATTCAAAATTCAAAAGATAAAAAATATAAAATAGATAATTATCTTTGAATTCAAAATTATTTTTATCTGTTTAGATTTTAAAATTCAAAATTTAAAATTTAAACGATAAAAAAATAGGATAAGGGTTATCGTGAAACATCATAGGTTTTCCTAAACCCTATTTGTTATCGCCTAGGGTTTCACAGACACTAGTCACCATGCAAGGCACAACATCAGACAGCGGCGACGACGGGCACTAGAACAATACCGTAGGAGGCCGCAACAGTAACTTCGGCGCGAACAATAATTTTGGTATGAACAGTAATTCTTGAGTGAACAGTCATTTTGACATGAACAGTAATTCTATGTGAATAGTGTGTTTTCTGGTGACTTCTCAGTGGTTGTCCGACGACTTCTCAGCGACGAATTCCCAGCGATAGTATTGAGGCGAAAACTATTTTACATCAAATTTATAAAATTACAACTTTTGCAACAAAATAAATTACATAAAATTCTATGTCTTGAATCCGCTGTATCAATTCTAAATTGAAATAAAAATGCCTAGAGCCAATAGTTTGAGATCCAATCACATAACACATTCAAAACATTTTTGAATCTACCATACAAAGTTAAATGCCAATATCCACAAAATTCACGATACGTTCGTTTCAAATATCAATATGCATAATCACGAACGGTTCGTGGGTGGAATATCAACAAATTTTCTAATTAACTTATTTAATCAAATTAAATAACTTAAAACCAAACAACGTGTGATTATGCATATACGACATTAAACAAGAAGATAATGTTAGAAATAATTTTTTCACCTATACTTTGTATAAGAGAATTTCTGAACTGGTGGAATTTCTTCGAGCGTTCTTTGTGTTCTTCAAGCTTTGGTATCCGAATCACGCATTTGAACTCAAAGTATATTTTTTGAATTTCGTCCACCAACAACCACCCATTCATATCCAAAATATATCCCACGAGAATTTGGTGTAGAAATTGGAGTATGGGCTCTCAAAATGATTGAAGAAGAAAAATCGAAAATTTTCTCATTCAATATAAATTTCGGCGGCAACAAGGAGGGAGTGGAAAACGTTTTTCTCCTCTTGCATTTTTAACAAGCAACATTAGCTTCTCAAAGATATATCTACAATCAAATTGATATTAGATATTGATAAAATGTAATTTTTGATATTTATGAATATACCCATATATTTTTTAATTTCCAAAAATTCACTCCATATATTCATAATTGCCTAAAATTGCATTATTCCCCAGAATTTGAGTTGTATCGTTATTCATCAATTCAATTGATAAATTAATTGATCATTATCAATTAATTAATTAATTTATTTTTTATTTATTAATTATCCAATAATTATAAAATAATAAACTAATTAATTCAATACATATAATCACATTTAACTGGTTAAGTGACATCACCCATCATATATAGGTGTAGAAAATATGCTTTGGCACAAAAAAACATTTTGATCCAATTTACTTTATTTCTCTATTCTTGTTCTCATGAGCTATTTCTGAGACCGAATGGACCCACATGAATAAAGCTAAAGATTCAAATACCCGGTGAATTTATCTCCATAATTCCTGGCCTATTTAATTTTGACATCGTACGATTCCACTATAGGTTCGATGACGAATCAACTCTCGATTCATGCGTGTTACATTTTCTATTGGTGTAAATAAACCCTTTTATTTTCATGGTTCACAGAATATTTTAAAATAATACCCATCGTGAATATCAAGAGCAGAATATAAAATTATCATTTACCCCTATTGTTATTATTTCCTAAAAAACTAAAAGGAGATTCAAAGTCTGGCAAGAAAATTGGTGGCTCTAAATAGATTTCAATCACGACCAATAGACAAGTGTAAGCCATCTTTCACGAAATTGAAAAAGAATTTCGTTGATAGTTGGAATGAAAAATGTGAAAATGCTTTCAAAAGAATCAAGGAATATCTAGCAACTCCCCTGTTACTCTCTAAACTTATACCTGGTGAACATATACTTTTGTACGTGGTAGTGTCACAAACGGCTGTTAGTGTTGTTCTAATCAGGGAAGAAGAAAGGAAGCAGAAGCTCGTCTACTTCGTGAGTAAGAGTCTAGCGGTGGTCGAAGTGAGGTATAAAGGAATGGAGAAATTGGTGTTAGTTGTTGTAGTTGCTGTAAGGAAGCTGAGGCGTTAGTTCCAAGCTCATAGAATAAAAATGTTAACAGACACACCCATCAAAAGACTGTTACATTTCACCTGAAGTAAGTGGGAGAATGGGAAAATAGGTAATTGAACTCGGACAATACGAAAGTATTGGCTGACTTCGTAGTGGACTTTACTCACGATGAAGAGGAAGAGAGCAAAGAGTTATGGACTACGTGAGAGAACAAATTTATGTTCATTGATGGGGCCTCAAATAAAAAGGGGACCGGTGTGGGAATAGTGATGCATTCCCCATTTGGAGAAACTCTTGAAGACTCTATCTCTTTTGTGTTCAATGCATCAAACAATGAATTTGAATATAAGGCATTGATAGCAGGAGTCAACATGTTGCTAGAGTTTGAGGTAAGATATGTCAAGATATTTTATGATTCAATGTTGGTCGTGAAACATGTTACGAGAGAATTTGAGCAAAAGATGAAAGATGATAAACTATTTGAATACAAGGACTAGCAAATTTGAGATCATCGCTGCAACTCCCTTACAAAAGAACCGTGCCAGTGGAATTTCTCAAAAATCCAAGTATTAAGGTTCTGTTATCAATCGCGGTAGATGTGAAAACTGAAGAGGAATCCAGCTGGTAGGATAACATAATTTTTTACTTGGCGAAAGGTGAATTAGTTAAAGACAGACACTTGGCAAGAAAGACTCATAAGCAAAGTGCCAGATATTCTCTAATAAATGGAATATTGTATAAGAGGTCTTTTCAGGACCGTATTTAAAGTGTGTGAAAAAGAAAGAGGCCCAATATGTGTTGGCTGAGATCCATGAAGGGATATGTGGGAATCATACCAGGGAGAGATCATTGGCACACAAAATATTAAATTAAGATTATTATTGGCTTAGGGTGCATCAAGATATTATTGGCCTAGGGTGCATCAAGATGCCAAGCAATATGTGAGAAATTGTGACAACTGCCAACACTGTACTCTTGTAGAAAAAGATCTCAATACAGTGGCAAGCATGTGGCCGTTCATGCAATGGACCCTGGACATCATTGGCCCACTTCCCATGGGACCTTCTCAAAAACATTTTCTATTCATAGCAATGGATTATTTCATGAAGTGTATTCAAGCTAAAGCATATACAAGAATTCAAGAAGAAAAAGTGAAGGGGTTCTTGTGGAAAAATATAGTATGTAGGCAGGAGATTCCTTGAGTACTCATCTCTGACAACGAGCTTCAATTTACGTGAATGACAGATAAGGCTTTCTGTGAAGCCTTAAGGATCAACAGCCAATTTTATACGCCATACTATCCATAAGGGAATGGTCAAGCAAAAAGATCAAATCAAATTATACTTGAAAGTATGAAAAAGCAGCTAGAATCAACTAAATGAAAATGGGTAGAAGAATTGCCAACGGTGCTATGGGCGTACATGATCACTCCCAGGGAGTCAATAGGAAAAACCCCATTTGCCTTGGAATATGGAACAAAAGCAGCAATACCTATTGAAATCGAAAGTCCAACCATGAAATCAATTCTGTATGAAGGAAAACCTTAATCTTCTAAAGGAACAAAGGGAAATAGCTTTAATCCAGATAGCCAACTATAATTAGAAGAGGAGAGTTTATTTTTGAAAGAATATTCACAAATTGGGATTCCAGAAGGGAGATTTAGTTCTGAGGAAAATCTTCCAAATAGAATGAAAACTCAGACCAAATTGGGAAGGGCCATATATTGTCA
Source organism: Datisca glomerata (assembly GCA_003255025.1). Taxonomy (NCBI): domain Eukaryota; kingdom Viridiplantae; phylum Streptophyta; class Magnoliopsida; order Cucurbitales; family Datiscaceae; genus Datisca; species Datisca glomerata. Next base: position 254,180 of record QANY01012457.1, on the reverse strand, counting down.
TTGGAATTGGAGGCAACGAATATTATTATTTAATAACTAAAGACGGGAAGGACGTGGCAAAACCTTGGAACGCTGCACATCTGAAAAATTATTTTGTCTGAATTGTATGTTATTATAGTGAATATTTTCCAGTGTTCTTTTCCCAAAAGGGTTTTCCACATAAAATACTTGGTGTCAACTCTCTCTCTCTCTCTTTCTCTCTTCTCCAACAAATGGGAACATAATTAGGGGCCATGGTTCTATAATAAACCTATGTCCTTGAGAACGGATTGCACTTCAATGAGTATACGTTCTCTAAAGGAAACCTAGGCCATGGTTCTACAATGAACCTAAGTCCTTGAGAGTGGACGGTACTACAATGGGCCCCTACTCTTTAAAGGGAACTGGGGCCATGGTTAACAATGAACTTAAGTCCTTGAGAGTGGGCAACACTACAATGGGCCCCTGCTCTCTAAAATAAATTAGGGCCATGGTTCTACAATGAACCAAAGTTCTTGAGAGAGGGCGGCACTACAATGGGCCCATATTCTCTAAAGAAAATCGGGACCATGGTTCTATAATGAACCTAAGTCCTTGAGATTGGGCAGCACTACAATGGGACCCTTCTCTCTAAAGGAAACAAGGGCCTTCGTTCTACTATGAACCTAAGTCCTTGAGAATGAACTGCCCTACAATGGTATCCGTTCTTTAAAGAAAATCAAAATGAATCAATGGGGTTATGAATCAAACCTAAGTACTTGAGAACAAATCATGCTACAAAAAGCATTCGTTCTCTAAAGAAAAGTGAAGCTTAAAGCTCTATATAAAATTCAAGTCCTTGAGAACGGATTCTACTATAGAAGAAATTGTTCTCAAAGAAGAACTAAAGCTTAAATTTTTTACATGTCCTTGGGAACAGATTCTTCTATGGAAGTAGTTGCTCTCAAGGAAAATTGAAACTTAAAAGTTTGCTGAGTGTTTGAGATCTGAGTAGAGTTGTTCTCTAAAGTAAAAGCTTAAAATTTTTCTTTAGTCCTTGAGAGCGGATCACATTTGTTCTCTAAAGGAAAAGCTTTAGATTTTTCTAAGTCTTCTAGGAGAAATTGAAGTGCAACGAAAAGGAAATCAACAAAAGTGAGGCTGCAAGAGTCAATTCTTTTCTTATTGATAAATTATAAAATAAAAAGAGAAAAGAAAAGTGCAAAACGGGAAAAGAACAGAAAGGAAATGTAAAATTACAAGAAAATTACAAAAAAAAAACTAAAAAATAACAATCATCTTGGGGTCAATAGTAGCATCTTGAGCGAGATCGGTAGCCAAATCTTCAGAGGGATTCTGGCAGTAACTCGATCAACAACATCTTCAGGGGAATTGATGAACACATCCTCCGTTGAACCATTGATTTCAATCTGGACCTCGAGAGGCTGCTCGTAGAGGAGTTTTTTGGGAGGATCCTTTGATGAACCATCTCTACAACCCAAGCTATAGATGAGATGTTCGGCTTCATTAAAGGCTTCTTGAGACTCAATCCCTACCAGGTTTTCTTTCTCCTCCGTTGTTCAAACCTTTTTTAGCTTAGCTGCCACCAAAGACTCTACAGGGCCTTTAGAGATTTTGCGAGTTTAAACTTATCCACCCTCGCAACGGTTGTTTCTTGAGCCTACTTCTCAATGGTCTCCCGTAGCTCGGCCTCAACCTTCTTTAACTACCCAATCTCAACCTAAAGTCCAACAACGAGACCATGACTCTCAGTGATCTCATCACAGATGTTGACCAAGGCCAATTCATGAAGAGCATGATGCACTTGGAAGGCATTATGATGAATAATAGCTTGGAAAAAGAAGAAATCAAGTGAAAATGCGTAATTATGAGATAACGGGCAAATGTAGAAAATGAAATGAAAATTCAAAAGTAAACAGGAAAACAGAATGAGCTTACCCTGACCAAGTCATGACTTAGTGAACTGATGAGCTCACTTATGTTCATATTGCAGGTCGTCGCAGTGTCTACATCGTACATAATGCCTTGAGTGATTATGTGAGTAGATTGGACATCATCCATAAAAATGATCAATGTAGGAACGGGAGGAGCAGTAGTGTCGTGCTTCAACCTCCAAGGAACGAACCCCTCTCTATTTGTTTTGGGGTTCAAAATAGTAGCGAGATCAAACTCCTATGAGGTAATAGGTGGAGGAGGATCCAGATGAGGGGGAGTTGCTAATCGAAATGAACCGCCCAAATTCTGGATGGCGGGAGTAGGAAGAGTCTGGGAAGAACTGGAGGTATCCTCTCTCGGGTGCACGTTCCTCCCCCTAATGTCACCAACCATAGTGCGGGAAATAGAACAGAATGAGGGAATGAGGATACATCTATGAATTGAAGCACAAGTTGAAGGAGCAGATGTTGAAGCAAAAACAACGGGAGCAACGAGATCATGAATGAAGGCAATGTGAACTTATCTTTTTGGATCAAGAAGCTCATACCGCATTCTCTCTGGGCAATAGTAAGCCACTATTATCCATTTACTGAGCACTCTTGACACAAACGACTTCTTGTTGGCTTGCCTATCTGTGAAATCCAAATGAAAAAGAGACATTAGTAAACAAAAATACTTCAAGATAGAAAAAGAAGAAAGAAATTGAAGAAAAGTAAAAAGGAAAGGAGCTCTGGTGACTTACTCGATACTTCTTATCTCTTGGGAATTATCTAGCGGACATCAGCGCTCTAATTCCCACCAACAATGAGAACATCCCATTCCCATCTTTTGTCCCCTTTAGGCATATCAGTTATGAGGGGACCTTTTTTGCCTGGTCTTGGAGTCAAGTAATAACTCTCTTTACGGTATTTAGCTATATGCAAGTATTGGAGTTTGGTTATGCCTAAACCTAGGTTATACCATCTCTTCATGGCTTCCAAACAGAAGACTACCCTATAAGAACTTAGGGTAAATTGAGAAGGGGCTAAACGGTAAGTAGAAAAGAATTCTTGAAAGAATGGGGAGACGGGAAACTTGAAGCCTCCTACTATGTAGATTAGATGAATGGTGATTTCGTATGGGGGCCTACAGGGAATGCCCCATGACTCACTCTCTCCTAGGGCACAAAGAACATCAGGAGGATATGCATCTTGATGGGTAGTCATAAACTACCTAAACTCGAACTCGATTCTAACTAGGGGACAGTGGGATGAAAATGTGATTTATCTGCCACATCTCAGAGAAATGAAAGAAAGCATAGAAGAAGGAATGAAAAACTTATGTTATCAAAGATGGGAAATGAGGAAAAAAAAATGAAGACAAAGGCCACAAACATGAAGGGGGATCCAATTCATTTTGTAAATTCTGAAGAGGTATAATGAAAGGACGTTTGAGACGTTTGAGTATGTAAAGATTCTCTTAAAAGGCATGACTAAAAAGGTAGAATGGAGACGAACCTTCGCGACAACTGACAAAGAGGGAAGTGACAGCTAGTCAAAAGGAGACAGGTGCAGTCTGCCAAAAGTAAGTTAAAAACTGTGCTAGTGATTCCAAGAAATATTTTGAGAACGGGAACGGGAAGACGTAATGGAAAAGAAAAGAAAAACCACCACTAACAGTAGACAGTCAAAAAGTTGCTTGGAAACCTACGTCGCATATTTCTCAGAAGCACGTAGAATAGAAAACAACAGGCATGTCATTAGAATAAGAAATGGTAATCATTACACTTCAATGAATGTGGACCGAAGGATCAAATGAACGGTTGTGGAGGGGATCTTTGAAGAGAATATTCCTTGAAAGACGTCTATCAATTCTCCAAAATTCGCTATGGAATAGGAGGATTTATTATTATATAATTATCATCTTCATGTATAAATAGGAGCATGTACGACCTCAAAAATAAAGCTTTTCGAGTTATTATTCTCTCATTCTCTCATATTAAATTGTCTTTATTGTTCATTCGTAATAGATTTTCCCTCACCAAAAAAATCCTTTACAATTTACTAATCAAGAATGATTAGGATCCTCTTTGTGAACCAAAGATTCCTAGTGTTTGTATACGAGTTAACGAAATTTACTTTTAAAATTTTCCTTTTTTCATTTTTGCCCACTCAATCCCCAATTTCGACATTAGGCTTTGTTCATTAGATATGTCTAAACCTAGTTGTGCAATGTAATCACATAACATTATATCATAAATCCCTGCTTCATCATCATCTGATGACTCATCGTTGCCATTCCTATCTGTCACTTTTTGTAGTACAAATACCCTTGCCGATGATTTGTTCCTCCTTTTTCATCTTGTTTGAATCACTTTGTTTGATTGTCTGATGAATAAGAAAATCAAAATCTTTCTTAGCATGATCATATGTTGTCGCCTTAAAATCATTACTGAATATGAATAGAAAATCAGTTTGATTCTCATGCTCTGATTCATCTTCATATGAATAAGGTATTACAATGTCCCCTGATGATGGATTAGAAATATTCCATGCAAAAATAGCAGTTGATTAATATCAACGAATCAAGACAATAAAGCAAAGGGAATAGAATGAACATATAAAAAAGCAATAAGATAATCAAAGAAGAACACAAAGACAATGATGAGTAACAATTGAAAGAATGTTGTTTATGGAGTAAGGGTAACGTAGTAGAGTGACCTAGTTTATGTCCAACTAATCTTGGTAACACGGAAATTGTGGGCCTGAGATGCGAAGAACAAACGCCTTAGGTCAACCTAAAGAATGTGAAAAATGGCCTTTCTCTAAGCTCTGGTGAAAACTTCACTGCTTGGTATATTCTCTCTATTGACCTAAGGTGGTGTGAATAATGATCCCCTTACAATGAAGACAAAGATCCCCTTTTATAAACGGGATGTGGGGACATTTTTATTAGCCTCCAAGGCAATTGAAATTGATCCTTGATCGAACATAACCACCTTCAACTAATCATCCCTATATGGCACCAAGTCATCATTAACTCTATAACAAACTTAGTCGATTCCGTAAAGGCATCTGGAGGGGAGTTCTCACTTTGACTCCATCACAAGTGTAACTTCTTACACATTGCAACCATGGATAAAGGGGTCCTTTATCCTGATCTTGAGTGTATCACGATGATACTCTTGGCGTCTTTCTCTATGAAGGTTATCCTAGATGCTATCGTCCCTTCCTTAATGGAAAGGGTCACATCCAAGGCACCTAGGATGCATTTTCCCAACTCAGCGTAACCTTACCCTAATCATACCAGGCCACAACCCAGATTCTTCCTAGGTGAGGGATGACGCACAAGCTTTTGCACTAAGTCGGCGGCGGGTGAGGGTGAGAGAAGAAACAATAAAGGACATACTATCAGGTTTGCCTCCTTCATAGTCTTAGGAGGCGCCCCTTACAAAGGGGATTGTAATAATATAAAAGGGTCATCACTGAGTATGCGGCCTTCATAATCTAGGTGGCATCACTTATAAGATCTCATGTCATTCATTCCATGTCAACAATGTAGTGCCACGTAAATGTCAATTTCCATGTGTACTCTCTAAAGAGCTTGCCATGCTGACACTTCCCATTATATGCATTTAAGGAGAGATATCAATGATGAAGTGGAGGTGCTAGAGGAACAACCTTTTCTGTGACATCAAATGTAAACATGATTAATGCATTTGGAGGACCCTCCACGTCGTGTACAACAATGGTGGAGGTGGAAGGGAATGAAGAAGGACAAATGAATGAGGACACAACCTTCATATAATCACTTTTGAGAACTAGGATGTGCAAGAATTGCTTTGACACGCTAGAATTAGATGAGAAGGCGTGATGCCAAGTAACTCAGACATTAGTAAATGACCTAGAACATAGCAGGACGAGAGCATAATGCTATTTTACATAGCCACCATTGGGAAGGTTCGGACACAATAAGGAGGGAGCGATCACATTTATGAACACAGATCGCATGGTGAGAAGAGTGGGACGCACTGCCCCTATATGTAGAAGCCTTGGTCAATGAGGTGCAAGATTGGTAGGCCATTAAAGATAATGGGTATGGGATCAATGTGATGTCATTAGCCACGTTCAAAACATCATGCATACCTAGGAAGAGGATGATCATGCAACGAGTTCTCAATATGAGATTTTCATCAGCACTCATTAGGATTTTGGGATATGTAAATGTGGAAGTGCAAGTAGGGTTGATTAGTATAATAATTGTCTACGTTTCATCAAATTAGAGACACTATATCACATCTTACTGGGGAGACCTTGAATGCATGACCATGAGTGTATACCTTCTATGTTGTATTAGTGTATCAAGTCGCGTTAGAAAGGGAAATACATCACAATATCGGCTACGAAGACTCCATTTTATGAAAATGACGCTCATCTAGTTGAGGGCACTTTTTTTATGAGATATCCACCGTAGGCACAACTGCACCAAAAAGCTCATGGCTATTCCATTGCCCAAGTGTGAGGATAGGCTAGGAAAGGAAATGGTAAAGGTGGGAAATGAGATGATCACACGTGTGACCTAACCAAATGGAAAAAAACACGTATGGGTTATGATGGTGTGTCGGATCAGGAACAAAGCCTGATCTCGATGACAGAGGAAGAGAGAAAGACATAATGACTGAGGAAGCATTCATGAAACTGTTAGGGCTACTGGGGGGAACATATGTGATAAATTAAGAGCTGCTAGAAGAACCTTCAAACACAATGTCACTGCCACCAGAGGAAGAGCTGGAGGAGATCTAACTAGATGGTGAATCAGGGTGAAGGCCCATCTTCTTAGAAAAGACTTTGTTCGATGATCGATAAGAGGGACTGTTGGCCCTACTAAGAGAATGCATTCCCCAGTTCCATCTTGAACATATTGTAGTTGTTGAATCCATCCATGAAAGAAAACATCTCGTGTTCCACCGTGGCGCCCACCAGGGTGTCCATGTTGGGCAGTGAGAAGTCATCCTTTAGACATGCCTTATTCATATCTCTGAAGTCAACGCAATAATAGATCTATCCATTTTTATTCTTTACATGGACTATGTTGGCCAACCAAGTGGGATTATCTATAGGCTTTATGAATCTCATCTCCATCAGCTTCGTGATCTCAACCTTTATCTATACCTCAATCTCGGGGAGAAAGTGTCGTGCTTAATTCACGTGCATATTTTCGAACCTCCCAACTCATTAGTCATCAAGGCGGGATCTAGCACCGGCATCTCCATATATGACCATGCAACACAACAGGGTTGTGACATCAAGTGAGCGGCAGAACACAAACAACAGTTTAAATAAAGGATGTGCTGCTTACTTCCACTACCATGGTGCCACCTCAGGGAGACCTTCTCTAATATTGTGCATCACCTCCACGGCCAGATCCATTGGGGAGTTATTGGATCAAGAGTGGGATAGATTGAAGTTCTTGGGGTATTATCTCAGTAGAGTCCTATGTGATGTAGAGTTGAGATACATGCATTAGGAGAAACATTCTCTCACACTTGCTTCACCACATATAATTTTTTCCATTATCTACTTTATAACAAAGTCCATTTAATGAATAAGTCTAATCATATCTGATTTTTTTTGTCCAAGCCGCTTTGAATGGGAGTCTTACGAGGTGAGGATGTTCTTAAGTGAATTTGACATCACACCAATGTCACCCAAGGCGAAGAAAAGCCAAGCCCTAGTTGACTTGTTGGCACAATTCCTAAATGAAGATTTAGAGCTCCTAGATGATACCATCACAGGAAAATTCTATAAAGTGAATCTCGACGAGGAGGTAGCATGGGATCTCACTTTTGACGGATCTTCTACACATGTTGGGGGAGGAGCAAGGCTTCTATTTGAGGATCCATTGGAAAATATGTTCCCCATGGCATATGAGTTGGCGTTCCTTTGTACAAACAATGAGGTGGAATATGAGGCCTTGGTACTCAGATCATGAGATGTAACATATAAAGGAGACTCTAACCTAATAATAAACCAAACCAACGGCGAGTTCACCATCAAAGGGCCCGCTCTCACAAAATTTATACATGATGTCTAAAGGCTAACTTGTGCCTTTGAGAAGTTAATTTTTTAACACACATTATGGTCCGAGCTTCCCTTATTAGTCTTGATTCCTACTATTTAGGTGGTAGTTCAATCTACCTCTTCTATTTCAAAAAGCTATAAGGAAGCGCCATCTCAAGATTGGAGGGATAATGTTAGGAAGTGGCTCGTTAAAGGAAGAGTATCAGATTTGAGGTACATTGTTCAACTAAATGGCATGTTATTCTTTAGAGGGTCAAACGAGGTTCTTTCAAGATGTATAAGTGTTGAAGAGGGCGAGGGAGACTTGAACACCTTCATAAGGATTTTTATTCTATGGATGGACTGCCTTTGCATAGACGGTTGCAAAGAATGAGATTCTATTAGCTAAACATGAATGAAGATGTCGTCGACCTATAAACGACTTGTCCATAATGTCATCTTATGCCAGACCCCAAGGAGGTTAATGTCATAGAGGTTATCATCGACTGGAGGCAGCGCTACCTTACATAATTGAAAGATGGAATTCAAACTACAAATCTCGTGGATGCAATAAACATCAAGAGACGAAGCTCACATTTCTTTTATGGATATTGTCGCTTGGCTGATCTCCAAACTCATCAAGTCTTGTGAGATATGGTCAACTTTAAAAATATCAAAAAATATTATGTGTAACTGGTCTGTCATCTTAAAATGCACTGGATGAAGTCCAAGAGTACGAGTTCCCTGGAGATATCCAAGAATACGCCTACACCTTTTCCAATGATCAAGAGTTGGGGCATCCATGAAATGGCTTACTTTGTTGACAACAAAAGTTATGTCTAGACGAATCATCGTGAGGTACTGTAAACCACCAATAATGCTCTTGTAAAGTGTGGGATCAGAGAAGGTGGTGCCCTGGGAGGTGAGCTTGTGAGAGGGGAAAAGTGGAGTTGGACTACTCTTGTAGTGTACCATGTTTGCTCTAATGACAAGGTCTAATGTATTTATTCAGGGTGAGAAACAGACCTGAAGAATCACGATGAGCTTCAAAACCTAGGAAGTAGTTGATAGGCCCTAGTACTTTGAGGGATAAATTGGAGCTGAGGTAGTGAATAACTTGTTGAATAAGATGAGAAGAGGAACCAATGATCGAAATGTCATCAACATAGATTACTATGATGATAATACAAGAACCTGACCTTTGAAAAAATAATGAGGAGTCTGAAATGGAATTGCTAAAGCCATAAGATGTCAGGGTTGCTTTAAGCTTATGAAACCAAGCTCTAAGGGCTTGCATGAGACCATATGGAGCGTTATTGAGCCTGCAAAAAAAGTGTGGATACTTGGAATGAACAAATCCAGTAGGATGTTCCATATAGACTGATTCTTGCAGGTCTCCATGGAGGAATGGATTGTTGATATCTAGCTGTTATACATCCCAATCATAGGTGACAGCCAAGATAAAAATGGCCCTTATAGTGCATGGTTTGATGACAGGGCTATAAGTTTCAAAATAGTCAATAACAGGGGTTTGTTGAAACCCCTTAGCTACCAACCAAGCCTTATGATTGTTTATAGTCCAATCGGGGTTGAATTTAATCCTAAAAACCCATTTGTTCTTGACTAAGGGCATATCCGTAAGAGGGGGAACTAGAGTCCATTTGTTGTTGTTAACCAACGCAGCAAACTCAGCCTACATTGCTACTTTCCATGATGGTTGAGTAAGAGCCTATTGCACAAAAGTGGTTCTGAGATGGTAGTTTCATAGATATAGAAAATTTTTGGTTTGGCAATTCTTGATTTAGATCTTGTAATCATTAAATCTTTAGGTTTAACATGAGGGTTATAAGAAGGGGGATGTGGTAATTATAGAGCTGGAGGGGTTGGTGAAGAACTTGGGGAAGTAATAAATGGAACAGATATAGGTGAAACTGTATAAGAATGTGTAGAAGAAGAAGAAGAAGAGTTGGGAGAAATACATGCTAAGGGAACACCAGAGTGATTACCATGTTATTGTAATGGACAATAGTGAGAAGAAGTACTTCTTGATGATGCTAAAGATGAACATGTACCAAGATCCAATGAAGGAGAAGAAGTAAAACCAGGAAGTAGGACAACCAGTTGTGAGGTGGAACATGTGTTGTTGGTTTTTAGATGTGAGTAGAGGAACCTAGTCTCATTAAAGGTGACACTCTTAAAGATGTAAACCCTTCATGTGGATGGATCTAGGCTCTTATACCTTTTTATGTGCGCTACTGTAACCTATGAAGACACATTATGTGGCCTTAAGGATGGAGTAATTAGGAGTTGAATGAAATAATAGCTCATGAGGGAAATTATTTTGGAGGGTAGGTGTAGGGAGTAGGTTAATGAGATGGGTGGAAGTGTGAAAACCTTCCCACCAAAAGGTGAGTGGAAGTTCTGCATGAGCAAGTAATGTAAGGCCTTCTCTACTATGTCCCTATGTTTCCTCTCTACTCTACCATTTTGTTGGTGAGTGTGTGGACAAGGGTGTCTAAGTGTGATGCCTAGTTGAGTAAGTAAAGGTAAAAATGACCAATATTCCCCTCCCCAAAAAAATTGTAAACACTTTAGTTTAGTGTTAAATTACCTTTCAATATAAGTTAAGAAGTGAATGAAAATAGTCTTTGCTTCTGATTTAAGCTTAAGAGGAAAAATCCAAGTGTATCAAGTGTGATCATCTACAAAGTAAAGTAGTACCTACAACCAAGTGTTGATAGGTAAGGGGAGGCTCCCCATAAATCTGAGTGAATAAGTTGAAAGGGTAAGTTAGCAATGTTAGGGAAAGATGGAAAATTAGCTTGATCAGTTTTACCAAGACGACAAGAATCACAACAGTTCATTGCATTACTAGTAGAGAACTTAGGTACATGCTTAGATATAATTCTTAAAATAGAAGCTAAGGGATGCCCCAGCCTGAAGTACCATAAGTTGGCTTAATTGTGCTAAAGTAAAGTACTGAGAAAACATGAACTAGGTTTGCTAAAGCTTGAAACTGAAACTAAGGTAGACTTGGAAGATGGAATGGGAAGCTTCTTCACTGGAAAATGGTAAGGCCATCTTTAAGGATACATGCAGAAGAACTGCCTTCGTATCTTGTCCTGCACAAAACAATAGGATGAGTCAAATTTGACAATAACAGGATTTGTGCTAGTTAACTTTGAAACACTAAGGAAGTTTGTAGTGGCAGATGGAACACAGAGAAGCTCATCCAAGGTTAAAGCAATATAAGAATTTTTACTTTGAGTAGTAGTTTTACCAATGTGAGAAATGGACAAAAGCTCACAATTACCAACTGATAATTTATGTTAACCCTTTTAAGTATCCTTGAGAGATAGATTGGAGAGATGAGGAGTGACGTGGGTGTTTGCTCCACTGTCCATGAACCAAGAAGGGTCTTCAACTAAGATAGGGGCTGAGAGATAAGAAGTCGGAGCACTATAGGTGTTACCAAAAGAAGGGTTATTCCCTGGCTAAGAAGTTGGAGCCTGGAAGTCATCATCAAACCTGTTGTAACAGGTTGAGGCATAATGACCAGGCCTTCTACATATTTGACACATAGGTCAAGAATTCTATCTTCCTCTACCCCTATAATTTGGACTATGTCGCTTATTATTTGGTGAGTTTTGGTGTTGAGAGGGGTGTCTATCAGTGTTTTTATGGACATTGGCAACATGGGCAGATGAGTGATGGATTTCAATTTAGGTAGGGATATTTTGCTGGTCTAGGCGCATTTCATGACTCTAAAGCATGAATTGTGCTCCCTATAATGACACAGATCCACTTCTAGAGGTAAGATGGACAACAACAAGGTCATATTCACTACCTAGCCCTCATAAGATGTAAAGAAGTAAATCATCATCTTCTATTAACTGAGCACTAGCAGACACGCTATAAACTATGGACTTCATTATTAAGATGAAGTCATTTATACTAGAACTACCTTTTTTGATTATTTGTAGTTGATACCTAAGCTGTAAGGTTCTTGCCTTGGACTGAGATGTAAAAATTTGTTCAAGTGCTCTCCAAACTTCGTGGGAGCTTAAGCATCTTACCACATGGCCAAACATGACCTCAGTGATTGATGATAATAGCCAGCTCATGAGATGTTGGTCTGTTCTTCTCTAGTTAACAAATACAAGATTAAGGATGAATGGAGCTTCACTGGTACTAATGTTTCACTTAGTGGTAATGGGTCTGTAATGTGGATTGGGAATGAACTCTTCTGAAACAGGAATGAGACCATGGAGATATTGTTCTAGGTCATATGCACGAACAATAGAATGTATCTGAGACTTCTAGAACACATAATTTGAATGGTCAAGCCTTATTGAAATAGTGATCATGTTGGTAGGCGGCATATTGGGTAGAGAAGGAAGTTGTATGAAAGCAAAATTTGGGGAAGTAACATTACTTGATGAAGGAGTGTTCTGGGCAGCAGGAATGCTGATATTGTTTGGGTTTTTAGTAGTGGGGTTTGTGTTAACTTGAGCATTAGCTTCATTAGAAGCTGAAAATTCCATAGGATCGAATGAGAGATACAGGCTTAGTAGTGCTTTGATACTAAGTAAAATAGGGGCAAACAAAGGCTTATCAAAGAGGAAGAATTTCAGTATATTGATTGATTTTGCTTAATTACAGGAAAGGTAAAAACTGACTATATATAAGAAGAATAAAGAATCATTATCATTGACAAATGATTGGTTGTCACTATATAGCCAATCATTTTCCAATGATGGTTACAACAAGACGATTCCCCCTCAGCCAATGAACAATGATCATGTGGCAAAGTTCGTTAAGACCTTCAAACCTTTCTGAGCCAATGAGAAAAGGCTAGCTAGCGGCTGATGTGGACTAAAACATCAAAAAGTGAAAGGTCTTAATCCATGCAGTTTACATAGGATAAGTGAGTTGCAAATCAGAAGCACGTAAGGAGGGATTTGAACAATACATAGCAATGGCTTTCGTGAGACTTCGAGCTTCAGCTATGGTGTTTGTTGTATAAGCTTTAATAGACACTATGTTGGTTCATATCAATAGTATCTTGCCTCATTGATTTATACATGTCTACGGTACTGTGTTGTGAAGACATATATAGTAAACTTGTTGTGATGGTTAATTTTCTTTCCATTTGAGTTGTGGTGTCGGTTCATCCGCATAACTTTGTTTATTGTTCTACTGATATATTTATTAACATGTGAGTATTGATAATCTTTGTTTTGTATAATGATGTTGGAATTATGTTCCTTGAAAGAAAAAGGATGGTGGGATTAGTTTTGCCATGTTTTGATGTTGTGGAGTACAAAACCGTGCAAGAATCGCCCTTGTTATAGTGGGATTCTTATCGGTATGGTTGGGTTCTATGCCACCATAGTTACAATTTTGTTTGTGAATCATATACTAATCTTTGTGTGGGATATTACTACAATGAATCATGATTAGTTTATAAATTTGATTCTATTTTTCTTATCTATGTCATTTTTGTGACGAATAGAAAATTAAAGAAATATATCCAATTAAAATGACAGTCTTGGTTAACTGTCACTGGTCTTTATACTACCCTTTCATGACTCTTTTGTTTCTCTTGTTAATAATACTGAGTATATTGCATCGTCTCTTTGCAGTACAGATTTTACATATTGTTGGAGTTAGCTACAGGTGGTTATAGGCATGAAATTGTACCTTTTGGTACTGGTAGTGCATGTTTTGGCTCTATAAGTGTCTTTGCTACTTCCTATAACCAAACATGAACGTGCTTTTAGTTTTGCACATTTTATTTGCAATGACATCGACTCTTATTTGGGCACATAGCATTAAAACAGTACAATGATCATATTTAGTTTGGTTTTGTGATGCTAATTTATAAGTTTGACATATGCATGGAATTGAAACATTTTTTTAATTTAGTTGAAAGATCTATGAAACTTCAATGATTAATTTTCAATCTTGTTTGTGATTGAAAATTTGTGCCGATGATGTTTTATGACATCTATATATATATGTTTGCACTAAATATTGTTAGTGAATTGGCTGAGAAGTAAAGATGAGGAATTTAAGTTTTTAAACACTGGAATAATATGCATAATCAATGTAATGAAACAATAGGTTTAAGAAAGATAGAGGTGAATATGAGTCTCCTTTTGAGGAGTATTATTCAATTAATGGAATAATTGGAATAATTCACTAAAGTATTGCTTCTTATTTACCTAAATTGGTCGGTAGTGCTAAATGCAAGAACCAAATGTTGATTGATAGATGCTATGTTGATTGATTAGTTCAATGTTACCTCAAAATTGTGGGGGAATACCTTTGCTATGTGAAAGTCATATTTCTAAGAGAATTCCTCATGCATAGACCAATAGAACATTGTTTGACAAGCCATAGAAAAGTTGACACTTTAGTTCCTGCGCGTTCTAGGCATCTAAATCCTAAGGGATATAAAGAACAAGCTAATGGTACTTTCTCATGCGTCTTATATTGATAAGGTGGTAGAAAGATTCTCTATGGAATATTTCAAGAAAGGTCAATTATCGACCGGACATGGAATTGTCCTTTCCAATGAGCAGTGTCCTAAGACACCTCAGGAGGAAAAGGATATTAGAAATGTTCATTTTGCTTCAGCAGTTAGGAGTCTCATGTATGTGATGTTGTGTACAAGACCAGACATCTGTTTTATAGTAAGAATTATTAGTCGTTCTCCTTCAAATCCTGGTTTTGAACATTGTACAAAGCACATTCTTAAGTATCTTCATAGAACAAGAAATTATATGCTTGTTTATTCAAGAGGAGACCTGAACCCTACTAGATATATTAATTCTGATTTTCAATCAGATAGGGATAGTCGAAAGTCATCATCTGGGTCAGTATTCACCCTAGGTGGAGGAGCTGCAATCTGGAGAAGTATTAAACAATCCAGTATCACAGTTCTACCTTGGAAGCCGAATATATAGCGGCTTTTGAAGCTGGGAAAGAAGCGGTTTGGCTCAGAAAGTTCTATACTAATATGGAAGTAGTTTCAGATATGGATAAGCCACTTATCATGTACTGTGACAAGAGTGGGGCGGTAGCTAATTTAAAGGAACCAATGAGTCATAAGAGGGGAAAGCACATTGAAATGAAATATCATCTTCTAAGAGAGATTGTACACCGAGGAGATGTGACTGTTATGAAGATAGCGTCAGATCAGAACCGGATGATCCTTTTACCAAGAAACTTCCAGAGAAGTCTTTTGAGAGTTATATGTGAAACATGGGGTTGAGAGAGATGCCACATTTGCTTTAGGGCAAATGGGAGATTGTTGGGCATAGTGCCCTCAAAGCATGTGTAAAGACATTTTATTTGAAAATAAATAAAAGTGCATTTTTCTTATAATTACTGACTGGACATGGAATTGTCCTTTCCAATGAGCAATTTCCTAAGACACCTTAAGAGGAAGAGGATATGAGAAAGGTTCATTATGCTTCAGCAGTTGGGAGTCTCATGTATGCCATGTTGTGAACGAAACCGGACATCTATTATGCACTAGGAATTATCAGTCATTATCATTCAAATACTGGTTTTGAAGATTGGGTTGCAGTAAAACACATTCTCAAGTATCTTCAGAGAACGAGAAATTATATGCTTGTTTATTCATGAAGAAACTTGAACCTCACTAGATATATTGATTTTAATTTTCAATCAAATAGGGATAGTCGAAAGTTATCGTCTGGATCAATATTCATCATAGGTTGAAGAGTTGTAGTCTGGAGAAGTATTAAACAATCAAGTATTGCAGAGTCTAAAATTGAAGCCGAATATATAGCGGCTTGTGAAGCTGCGAAAGAAGTGATTTGGCTTAGAAAGCTCTATACTAATCTAAAAGTAGTTCTAGATATAGATAAGACACATATCTTGTACTGTGACAAGACTGGGGCGATAGCTTATTCAAAGGAACCAAGGAGTCACAAGAGAGCAAGCACATTGAGAGGAAATACCATCTTGTAAGAGATATCGTACACCAAGGAGATGTCACTGTTATGAAGATAGCGTCAAATCAGAACCTGGCTGATCCTTTTACCAAGACACTTTCAGTGAAGTCTTTTGAGGGTCATGTGAACATGGGGTTGAGAGAGATGCCACATTTGTTTTAGGGCAAGTGGGAGATTGGTAGGCATAGTACCATCAAAGCATGTCTAAAGACATTTTATGTAAAAATAAATAAAAGCACATTTTTCTTATAATTATTGACTGGACATGGAATTGTCTTTTCCAATTAGCAGTGTCCTCAGACACCTCATGAGAAAGAGGATATGAGAAAGGTTCATTATGGTTCAACATTTGAGAGTCTCATGTATGCCTTATTGTGTATGAGACGGGACATCTGTTATGTAGTAGGAATTATCAGTTATTATCAATCAAATCCTGGTTTTGAACATTGGATTGTAGTAAAGAACATTCTCAAATATCTTCAGAGAAAGAGAAATTATATGCTTGTTTATTCAGGATGAGACTTAAACCCCACTGGATATATTGATTCTAGTTTTAGATTAGATAGGGACAGTCGAAAGTCAATGTTTGCATCAGTATTCATCCTAGGTGGAGGAGATGTAGTCTAGATAAGTATTAAACAATCTAGTATTGTAGATTCTAGCGTGGAAGCCGAATATATAACGGCTTGTGAAGCTGCTAAAGAAGTGGTTTGCCTCAGAAAGTTCTATACTAATCTGGAAGTAGTTCTAGATATGGATAAGCCATTAATCTTATACTGTGGCAAAAGTTCGGTGGTAGCTAATTCAAAGGAACCAAAGAGTCACAAGAGGGACAAGCCCACTGAGAGGAAATATCGTCTTATAACAGAGATCGTACACTGAGGAGATGTGACTGTTATGAAGATAGCGTGAGATCAAAACCTAGATGATCATTTTACCGAGACACTTCCAACGAAGTCGTTTGGGGGTCATGTGAAAAATATGATCTTAAATCACATGATTGCCATGTCCTCATTCAGCAGTTGTTACCTGTAGCCTTAAGGGGGTTGCTTTAAAAGGGCACAAAGATGCAATATTGAGATTATGCCTTTTTTCAATAGTTTGTGTCAGCATTTCATTGATAGAGAAAGAATGCAAGCCATGGAAGATGAAGTAGTTGAAACACTGTGCATCTTTGAAAGGTTCTTCCCACCATCTTTCTATTGGATGTATTTTTTGAAAGTAATCAAAGCATGATTCTTCAGTTTGCAATATTATCCTAAACATATAAAATACTTTAAAGGGTGCCTTTTTGGTTTTAGGTCTATGAAGATATTAAAGGGATACGTTCAAAATCATGCACGACCTGAAGGGTGTATTGCAGAATGTTATTTAGCATATTAGTGCATGGACTTTTGTAGTGAGTTTTTGGAGAAAGAAATAGGAGTACGTCATGGAGAATGTCACAATCAAGATTTCATTAGCAACATTATTCTTGAAGGACGTCCAATCTCAGCAGGAACATCAATTCTGATGAGTGATGAAATGTTAGAAAGTGTGCATCTTTATGTGTTATTCAATACGGGTGTGGTCAAACCATTCTTTGATTAAGAAATTATAAGCTTCATAGAATAATTCAACTGATTTATATTGATACGATATTGGTATATCACCTATCAATATGGGTACATTTGATGTTAGGATACATTTGAGCGAGTTACAACGATCAAATAAAGATCTTGAAAGAAATCATACCTTGCTATGGAAGAGGCATACAGAAAATTTTTCATCATGGATTAAGGAGAAGGTTAATTACATGCTATAAATTGTTTCTTTTACAAATGATTGGTGAAAGTTTTATGATATTGATAGACTAAATTTAATGTTCTCTTATTGATTTAGATGAATTCTTCTATGAGTAATGGGTTGGACATACTAAAATGGCTTGCATTTGGTGCTAGAAAACAAGCAGTATCTTATACTGGATATGTTATTAATAAACAACGCTTTCATACCAAGGAAGTAGAAAAGTCAACTTGAAATAGTGGTGTTACGGTTGAAGCAACAACTATGTGCAGATCAAGTGCTAGAGACGTTTCACAAGTTTATGATGTGGTTTCTTATGTTGGAGTAATCCATGATATAATTTTATTAGATTATTATACTTTTCAAATTCTAATCTTTAAAAATATCTGCGAAAATGTAAGTAATAGCATTAGGGTTGAAGATGGTTTCACCATTGTCAATCTACACCAAGGGCAATCCCGATTTGCTAGGGATCCATTCATACTAGCATCACAAGCAAAACAAATATTTTATTCTAGAGAGCATGAGGCCTCTAATTGGTATGGTGTTCTTTGGGTACCACCTAGAGGTTTATATGATTTGGAGATGTACAATGAGAATGGTGATGATAATGAGTATTTCATGTCTCAAGATTTGTCTTCAATACTTGAAATGAATGATGATGATAGTGATGAATGTAGTTATGTAAGACTTGATGGTGAAGACATTATTTTGTAGTAAATTTCAATTTATACAAAAATCTTTCTTATATCTTATTACAATCTATCCATATTTTACAATCTATTTTTTTCATACTTATATATCTTATTATATTTGGAAGTCTTGAACTTAAAGGCCTAAAAGAAGGTATATGATAATTTCTCTTTCCTTTAATTTAATTACTTTCAAATATTACATTAGTATAAATATTTTGTTTTGCTAATGCATTTTCTTGTTCGTATTGAATAGGTAAATTAGTATGGCGGATCAAAAGAAAAGGCTGCGACATAAACTCATGAAAACTGAGTCCCAATCAATTTCAGATTCCCATCCACTAAGAAAGAAACGTTCGATACAAAACATAGTATCTAGATATAAATCTCCAGAACCTAGCATGAGACATCCTTAGCTTAACATGACACCATTGCTTATGCTATGTGTGCTGCTTCTAATGTCCAGCCGCACGATTCTCCCGCATCCAACACTCAGGGAGCTACACCTAAAGACATTTTAGTTTTACCCACTACCGATTCATGTGAGCTTACACTTGATTCTGATGTAGAGACCACATGAAGGAGAGGTGCAACTAAGTTGAAGAGTATTGATGCCGAGGGTAATAATCAGACTAACATAGCAATTGGTGAAGGTTCTGTTAGTTTATCATCTTTTATTGGACCTCTTGCGTGGGAAATCGTACACGTAACAATTTCATATTGCAGAAAGGTTCCCATGGGAATGAAGGAGGTTATGTGGGAATCGATACATGTATGCTAATTACTTTATATATAGCATTGTTAATTGTTAGACAAAAAGTACATTGTTTTTAACATTGACATACACACTTCATTTTTTATTATTTGGCGAGATATATAATTTATGAATCATGCAAGAAAATAATAATTTCACACACGGGAGAGTTGTGGAGGTCTTTTAACTAAAAAATTGTTACTAGCATAAGAAATGCGGCTAACGAGCAAGAAAGGATAAAATTGAGGCATGATAATGTTAGTTCAATTCAAGAGTGGAGGGCTTATGTAAAGGATAAGATGGGAGAAAAATCAAAGGTAATTTGTCATTGATTGAGTTTTAATAGTTTTTTATAGTTAAATTAATACGTCTATGCCATATGTATACATCTCTCTAGGAAATAAGTGCCAAATTAAAATAGATGAAGAAAAAAATTCACCCACCCATACAGCCCTGGAGGATATGTGCGATTGACTAAAGATATGGTAAAATATAGATGTTTTTTCAATAGAAAGAAATTAACCATCCTTAACTTGGTGAATTTGGTTCTTTATAGAAAAAAGCAACCAAACCTATGAATATGTTTCTAGAATCAGTGTTTAGATGAAGGCACATAAAAAATGATGAACCTACAAACCTGACTACTATTGAAGCTATTGTAAGTGTTTCATTATTTATCTATTTAGTGTCACACAACTAGATAATCAATGTTGCATGACATTATTGCATTTTAGAAAATGTAGAATGAGTTAAGTCAAGGTCCATCATCATCTGGGATAGAGAATTTGGCTAACGCTTGTTTATCTCAAGTTCTTGGTCCTTAGAGACATGGATGACTTAGAGCGTGTGGAAATGGGCTGACTCTTACCAAACATTCCATTTTATCTCAAAAGGATCGCGCCTACATAGAGCTTTGAAATGATCGTAACGAATTGAAAACAAATTTGATCGTATGCAAAATCTTATGGAGAGCATAGTGAAGCAAGTATACATAAATATGAAGATAGTGAGACTTTCCCAATTTGTGTTAATTATAGAGTGAATAATAACTTGCACATGAGAAAGTTGAAGTTATTAGATTGGATTGGATCAAATGAGGTAGTTGCTGAAGGACGTTGGTCTTCAAGTGATCTAAAGGACCTTGTACATCATATGCCTCTTGGACTTTATGCCACGAGAGTTTGGATAGATGTTGCAACAAAACCAAAAGCTTACTTATGGAGGTCTACATCTTCAATGAAATATATTGAAGAAGCAATAGGTAGCACAGTTGCATGGCCCACTAATAGAATTGTCCCATTGTAAGTACTTCTTTTCCAACTACTTTTGGTTGATATTCTACTGGACATGATTGAAATTAGGTTGATTTGAGTTTCATTATTGGTTGCATTAGTGGTGTTAATCGAGATTGGAAGAAAAAGGGTGGTGGTGATATTGGTATGATGATGAAAATTGTATGCATTTTAATGGGTTGGAGATTGAAATGTCAGAGGGAGGTGCTAGCCATATGCATTGAAATGTTGGATTTGCATTTGTGTTGGATTTGTTTATGTTGGTGAGTTTGAATATTGAATATTATGTTAAACTCTTCTAATATGATAGAAGTATTGTGGGAGCTAGAAATGTGGGCTGACATAAATGTTGGACATGATTGACATGTCAGGGGGTGCTATCCATGTGCAGTGAAATGTTATAAACCTTGATTGAAATGTTGGATTTTCATTTTTGCTGGATTTGTTTATGTTGGTAAGGTTGGATTTTGAATATTATGTTAAACTTTTCTTCTATGATGATTAGTATTGTGAGAGCTAGAAATGTGGGTTGACATAATTTATGGGCATGGGTGAAATGATGGAGGGGAGGGGTTCTACAAATGTGGGGGTGGGGGGCTAGAAATGTGGATTGAAATGTTGGACTTCCATTTTTGTTGGATTTGTTTATGTTGGTTGGGTTGGATTTTGAATATTATGTTAAACTTTTCTTCTATGATGGTTAGTATTGTGAGAGCTAGAAATGTGGGTTGAGATAATTTATGGACATGATTGAAATGTTGGGTGGGGGGATGCTACAAAGGTGGGGGCGATGCTAGAAATGTGGTTTAAAATGTTGGATTTACATTTTTGTTGGATTTGTTTATGTTGGTAGGGTTGGATTTTGAATATTATGTGAAACTTTTCTTCTATGATGATTAGTATTGTGAGAGCTAGAAATGTGGGTTGACATAATTTATGGACATGATTGTAATGTTAGGTGGAGGGTGCTAGAAGTGTGGATGGAAATGATGGATTTGCTTTTTTTTGGACTTGTTTATGTTGGTAGGGTTGGATTTTGAATATTATGTCAAACTTTTCTTCTATGATGACTAGTATTGTGAGAGCTAGAAATGTGGGTTGACATAATTTGTGGATATGATTGAAATGTTGGGTGGGCGGATGTGACAAATGTGTGTGAGGGTGGGTGCTAGAAAAATGGATTGAAATGCTAGATTTCCATTTTTGTTGGATTTGTTTTTGTTGGTAGGGTTGGATTTTGAATATTATGTTAAACTTTTCTTCTATGATGATTAGTATTGTGAGAGCTAGAAATGTGGGTTGCATAATTTATGGACATGATTGAAATTTTGGGTGGGGGATGCTACGAATGGGGGGTGCTAGAAATGTGGATTGAAATGTTCGATTTGTTTATGTTGGTAGGGTTGGATTTTGAATATTATGTTAAACTTTTCTTTTAGGATGATTATACTATGAGTGCTAAAAATGTGGGTTGACATAATTTATGGACATGATTGAATTGTTGGGTGGGGGATGCTACAAATGTGGGGGGGGGGGTGCTAGAAATGTGGATTGGAGTTTTGGATTTGCATTTTTATTGGGCTTGTTTATGTTGGTAGGGTTAGATTTTGAATATTATGTTAAACCTTTTTTCTATGATGATTAGTATTATGAGAGCTAGATATGTGGGCTGACAAAATTTATGGGCATGGGTGAAATGTTGGATGGGGGCTAGAAATGTGGATTGAAATGTTGGACTTGCTTTTTTGTTGGATTTGTTTACGTTGGTAGGGTTGAATATTATGTTAAACTTTTCTTATATAATGATTAGTATTGTGAGAGCTAGAAATGTGGGTTGACATAATTTATGGACATGATTGAAATGTTGGGTGGGGTGATGCTACAAATGTGGGGTTGCCAGAAATGTGGATTGAAATGTTGGATTTATATTTTTGGTGGATTTGTTTATGTTGGTAGGGTTGGATTTTGAATATTATGTTAAACTTTTCTTCTATGATGATTAGTATTGTGAGAGCTAGAAATGTGGGTTGACATCATTTATGGACATGATTGTAATGTAGGGTGGGGGGTGCTAGAATTGTGGGGTGCTAGAAATGTGAATGGAAATGATGGATTTGCATTTTTGTTGGACTTGTAATGTTAGTAAGGTTAGATTTTGAATATTATGTTAAAATTTTCTTCTATGATGACTAGTAATGTGAGAGCTAGAAATGTGGGTTGACATAATTTTTGGATATGATTAAAATGTTGGGTGGCGGGATGCTACAAATGTGTGTGTGTATGGGGGGGTGTTAGAAATGTGGATTGAAATGTTGGATTTTCATTTTTGTTGGATTTCTTTTTGTTGGTAGGGTTGGATTTTGAATATTATGTTAAACTTTTCTTCTATGATGATTAGTATTGTGAGAGCTAGAAATGTGGGTTGGCATAATTTATGGACATGATTGAAATTTTGGGTGGGGGATGCTACAAATTGGGGGGGGGGGTGCTAGAAATGTGGATTGGAGTGTTGGATTTGCATTTTTGTTGGACTTGTTTATGTTGGTAGGGCTAGATTTTGAATATTATGTTAAACTTTTCTTCTAGGATGAGTAGTATTGTGAGAGCTAGAAATATGAGTTGACATAATTTCTAGATATGAATGAAATGTTGAGTGAGGGGATGCTACAAATGGGGGTGGGGTGCTAGAAATGTGGATTGATTTATTGGATTTTCATTTTTGTTGGATTTTTTTTGTTGGTAGGGTTGGATTTTGAATAATATGTTGAACTTTTCTTCTATGATGATTAGTATTGTGAGAGCTAGAAATGTGCGTTGGCATAATTTGTAGACATGATTGAAATTTTGGGTGGGGATGCTACAAATTGGGGGGGTGCTTGAAATGTTGGATTTGCATTTTTGTTGGATATGTTTATATTGATAGGGTTGGATTTTGAATATTAAGTTAAACTTTTCTTCTATGTTGATTTATGAGAGATAGAAATGTGGGTTGACATAATTTATGGACATGATTGAAATGTTGGGTGGGGGGATGCTACAAATGTTGGGGGTGCTACAAATGTGTGGTGCTAGAAATGTTGATTGGAGTGTTGGATTTGCATTTTTGTTGGACTTGTTTATGTTGGTAGGGTTAGATTTTGATATTATGTTAAACTTTTCCTTTATGATGATTAGTATTGTGAGATCTAGAAATGTGGGTTGACACAATTTATGGCCATGATTGAAATGTTGGGTGGGGGATGCTACAAATGTGAGGGGGTGGTAGAAATATAGGTTGACATAATTCATGGAGATGATTGAAATGTTGGGTGGGAGGATGCTACAAATGTTGGGGGGTGCTAGAAATGTGGATTGGAGTGTTGGATTTGCATTTTTGTTGGACATGTTTATGTTGGTAGGGTTAGATTTTGAATATTATGTTAATCTTATCTTATATGATGATTAGTATTGGGAGAGCTAGAAATGTGGGTTAACACAATTTATGACCACGATTGAAATGTTGGGTGGGGGGATGCTACAAATGTGAGGGGGTGGTAGAAATGTGGGGTGCTATAAATGTGGATTGAAATGTTGGATTTACATTTTTGTTGGATTTGATTATGTGGGTAGGGTTGGATTTTGAATATTATCGTAAACTTTTCTTCTATAATGATTAGTATTGTGAGCGCTAGAAATGTGGGTTGGCATAATTTGTGGACATTATTGAAATGTTGGTTGTGGGTGCTAGAAATGGGGGGCTAGAAATGTGGTTGAAATGTTGGATTTACATTTTTGTTTTTGCATTTGTGTTGGATTTACTTATGTTGTATTTCTAACTTTCTATTATATATGCATTTTCAATGATAGAATATAGATGCATGGAAAGGATGTATTTCAAGAAATAGGGTTTTGCAATCTAGATTACAATTTTATAGATTATGTCTAAAAATTGGGAAGCCTTTTACACAGATCATATATATGTTAATAAGTGGATATTGAACTATAACAATTACTTTTTTATATAGGTCCACCGAAAACATAACAAACACATAGTAATTCAGGTGGTGCGTGGTTCCACATAGTGATGGAAAATATGATTCAAACACGAAGACATGGAAGTTCTTTGGTGAAAACTTTGGCTTGTATTTGTGATATTTAGTACAACTCTAAATATTTGTAATATGTGATATGAACACCTTCGAATGACTTTTATAGGGTTTTTTGGACATTTGATATTGTATTTGATATGGATCTTTATTAATTCTTTAATTGAATATTTTAAATTAGTCATTTATTGGATGATCTTTATATTATTTGTTTGATACATTAGCATAAATTATTTACAATATTTAAAACCCTATAATAGAGTATGATAGCGTAAAGAAGTACATTAGAAAAATGCAATTATGATATGATTAAACATATAATACCATTTTTTAAATGCAATAGAAAGTTTTTAACAGCTTTAAAAAATGATGTAGAAAGTTTTTTTTGCAAACGCTATCATACACTTTTAATAGCATTTCATATAGTGTCTATAAACCGCTATTGTAACCTTTCTATAGCATTTTTTAAACGCTATAGAAAGTGTGCCACTGCTCTTGGTACATTCATAGCAGCAGAAAAATGCTAACGTATGGTCGAACTTTTCATAACGCTGGCAGACATTGCGTTATGAAAATGCTATGAAAATCCTACGATAGCTTTTTTGGCCGCTATCGTAGCCTTTTTTGTTGTAGTGTGAGATTATCCTATTTTATTGTGTATCCACCGTTATCGGTGACAGATATTACTCTTGTGATTGATGTAAGTCTCTAGTTCTATCTAGAAAAGAAACTCAGTGTATCCCATTATTTATTATAGTGGAAGAATTATTCAAACTTTGTCTCGTGATTTTTCCGTTCACTTTGAAGGGTTTTCTACGTTAAATTTGGTGTTCCTATTTTTACTTTCCCTATTAAATTGGTCATTATCTCTTCTTAGTAATTTACTCTGATATTGATAATTGGTTATCGACTACATAATATTGAACTGCGGTGAAGAGGAATTTTTTGAGTAAAAATCCCAACACTCCCTAATACTTACAATCTTATTATGTCAATATCCTTCAACAAAAGTCAAAAGACTCTTTCATAGTATTTTAGGTGGACGGAGAGAAGGATATAGAAAAGTTAAATTTATAAGTGAGAAACTTCACATATAGGTGGCGTGAATTTCTCTTTTAACACATCTCTTGATTCTGCTTACTTTTCTGCAAAACTTGTCCTATATATATATTACGCCGATTGATTAACCATCGCAAAAAAATATACATGGAAGATGTATTACAACGGCTTAGTTAACTGTCACAGTTGTTTTATTTATTACGATGGTATTTTGACTACCGTCGTAATAAGTAGATGAACTTATTGCGACAGAAATGAGTTATTGGCGGGATAAAGTTTTAGCCTCCCGCACCTAAGTAATATTTCACGTACTTCAAAATAATTTCTTTTTTCTTTGATGGTCATATGGTTTGGATGGTGGAACAGGAAGCTGGTTGAGTTCAGGGGAAAAATGATCAAGCTAGAATTGGGTGTCCATCTGATAAGGATCTTGAGACTCAAATGGATATGGATCCTGAGGGTGAGGAGAAAATAATCCACTGAAGATGAATGAGCGTTGGTACTTCTGTAAAGCCGATGAGGAAGCTCCGGAGGATGCTTGAGGGCTAGAAGGGAATGGCCCAAGGGGAAAACCATTATAATCCATGTCGGTGGTGGATTCATTGAGACGTGTTAAGGTTCGACCCAATTGATCCATGAACCATTTTTTATATTTGGGCCAAGTAGGAGAGGACTGCTAGAAATTCACATAATTATGCATATACAGGGTTCCATCAACATAATGATCTTGTTCACGATGGAGGGTGTAGAAACAGAAAAAAGTCTTTCTCTGTTTTCTAGGAGTTGTCCATATATTGTGTTCGGTGAAAATCTTGTGAAGCTGGCTTTGCCAGTATGGTAGTGGAGCAAACAGTTAAAGAAGAGTGACAAGGTGTGTATGGGTATTAACAGCATCACAAATATATTAATAAATAGGATATGGAGGAAATCTGATGGCACAGTAATGTAGGGCAGAAAGAGACTAAAGATACCAGAGGAGTTCTTCTGGTATGGCACCTTTAATGAGAGGAACTGTGGTATAAGGGATGGCCATATCAAAATGGTCTAGGAAATGGTGTATTTGGGTTTTTACAAGTAACAGATGGAGCCTGTAAAATAGAGTTTTTATGGCAAGATTGTTGATCATAGTGGGAGCATCAGGTTTAGGACATGGAGGGAAAATAGTAGCAGGCATGCTGATTGGCATAGTAGGATTGGAGTGAGGATTAGAAAGAGTAGAATAAAGAGGGTCTGAGAAGAAGAGGAGCTGTCTTTCTGAGGTCGAGAGAGATAATCAGCAACGATATTATGATGTCCTTTGAGATGGCGAACTGAGAATTTATAGCGTGAGAACCGGTCTTTCCACTTGAGGAGTTGTTTATCAGGAAGAATCTTCCCTTTTGTATCAAGCATCTTCGGGAATGATGTGTTGTCCACCTCGACAGTAAATTCATACGGGCTGAGATAAAAGCTGAATTTTTCAATCCCCTTTTTGACCGCTAGGATCTCCTTATAGGTGGCATGATAATGCTTCTCAAAATCTTTAAATTGTCCACTAGCATGCCCACAATAAAAACGTTTGCCCTTATCTTCTTCAATGAAGATGGCCTCCCAATGGTCATCACTAGCATCCGTCTGTAGGATACGCAATCCTGTGTCAAGAATCTTTAATGGATAAGGATTTTGGGCAAGGTCTTTAAGGGCTTGGATGGCCTTAGTCTGGGTAGGGCCCCAAGGATGGGGGATTCTTTTTTATAAGTTTGGACAAGTGGATGGTGTAGGTGGCTACATGAGGGTTGAAATCTCTAAGATAATTAATGATGCCAAGGAACTGTTGGATTTGTCTGACCATTAAATCAGTATTTGGGAATTTGAGCAATTCGATGGCAATATGAGGACCTGGTTGGAATCTTCCATCTTCAAAGATCATACGCATAAATTCAATACGGGTAGCACCAATTTCGGCTTTCTTGGCGGAGAGCATAATCCTGTAATGTTTGATGAGATCAATAAATTGGGATAATAAGAGTTTATGAGAAGGAAAATCTTCGGAGAAGAGTAGAATGTCATCAATGTAAACCAAGCCACTGTGCAAAATGGGCTCAAACATTTGGATCATGGCCTTTTGGGAGAGCGAAGGTGCTACTTTCAGGCCAAATGGCATGACGGTCCACTGGTACTAGGCATATGGTATACAGAAAGTCATCTTATACCGATCCGCAGGATGAATGCCTAACTGCCAAAACCCAGCTTTAAGGTCAAACTTGGAGAATATCTTGGCCCGCTTGAGATGGACAGATAAAGTATTGAACTTTGGAAGAGGAAACTTATCATCTTGGGGACACAGGTTGAAAGGTTGTAATCTATCACTGACCTTTTTTTTCCCACGTTTGAGTTCAGCTCAGTTTTTCAACATAAAAGGCCTGACAGGCCCAATCAGATTTCGTGGGCTCAATAAGCATTTGCTGAAGAAGACATGCACATTCTTTTCAGGCTAACGCAAGATCATCAGGATTCATGCCAGGATGAGTGGCCTTGGTAGGATTGAGGTCTTCATTGTGTTTGAACGGAAGTCGAATAAAGAATGCAAAATTTTTTTAAAGAGGGATAGCATGGGAAAACTGGTCATGCTTATCACCACAGTAAGGAAGAATCTAGTCACAGAGATACGTATAAGCAGGAGGAACTTGTTGGAGCTCGAGGAGACTGGAAACAGGGGTATAAGCACGGAAGAAACTTTTATACTAGATCCCAGTGGATAAAATCTGGAGTTTCTCGTTACGGAAGAAAGCATCACAACCAATTAGTATATCTTTGCCGGTTAGATCACTACCTAACACATTAATCCAGAGAATGCAACTTTCA
The DNA here is from genome assembly GCA_003255025.1 of Datisca glomerata. NCBI lineage: Eukaryota > Viridiplantae > Streptophyta > Magnoliopsida > Cucurbitales > Datiscaceae > Datisca > Datisca glomerata. The sequence continues at coordinate 225,729 of QANY01012457.1, read as the reverse complement.
GAAAAATTGAAAACCAATACGTGTCTTTGTAATCCACTCAATTTTGAATAAACTACCATTAGCAGTAGAGAAATATTGATTATAAGGAACTCAATCTTCAAAAGGTAGAAAGCATAGTTTCATGACTGTTCTGCAAGAGCCAGTATCTAAAAACCAAATAGCTGGAACACTTTGGCAAATTTGTCTGCAAGAAGTCAGATTTCAATATGTGGTTTGATGGACACAACCTTCTCTTTGTGAGGGTCATGTAAGACCCCAAGAGATCCCAAGCAAAGGATGGGAGTAGTATTATCTGATGTGTCAGAAAGAGGAGGCGAACTCCAATGAACAGTTGGCCGCATCGGAGGAATATGGAAAGAGATATTGAGCGTCCTCATTGTGGTTAGCTTAATCTTCCACAGCAGATTCAATATCTTCATCGTCTCGGAGGAGAAGCACTGTTTGTAGATGTTGCAGCATCTGAATATCTCTTTTGGTTTTATGAGGACATCTTTTTGCAAAAAGTCCTTTTTGACCACAGATGCAGTATTTATCTGACTTGCGGGAGGAATGATGTTTTTTCTTAAAATAACGAAGAAAATGCTTGGGACGAGAGTGAGGCCGGAAACCTTTTTGATGCGATGGAAAATGGTGGGTCTTTTCCCATTTGTCCCATCTATGATCATTGGAACATGAACAATCCTTTTGGGCATGGCATTTGAGCTCGAGATAGGATTTGGTACAGGCCGATCGAAGTTTAGATACCCCTTTGAGCATCCCCTTAAAAAACTTTTGTTGTTCACAGAGTTTATCTAGGGTGGCCAATGCAAGCTGATAGATTTCACCAAGGGAAATGTCCATCATATCACGGCAAAGGGCATTAATGGTCCGATATAGTTCAGGTTGCAATTCTTCAGGAAAAGAGGCACTGAACATGTGTCAGAGGTTGACATCATTAGCTCCATTCAACATATAATACTTATGAACATACATTGGAAATGTTTTTGTAAATCACGGCGTTCCAATGAACAACATTTTATTTCAAAAAAGTCTTGACGACTCCGTTTGTCAATGAGTTGGAAATCCCTAATGAATTCTTTATGTAACATTCCCAAAAGAGTGCCAGCATCAGGGCTACAGGCTGTAGTCAGCCGTTGATAAGGACTAAGACTTTGAAACCATTCTCTTAAAGTCCCTGTGAATCGAGATAAAAACTCAGATAGGACATCTTTGAGGGTCACATCTGATTTGGACAGTTGTAAGTCAATCGAAGCACCAAATTCATGAAGACGATCACGCCATTTATTTGGAGGAAGATCGTTAAAAGTAAACCAGGGGCCAGTTGTTGGTTTATATATGTTCCTCGAGTCTTGGGAATGTATTGGAGGAGGAAGATCATCAACAGAGGGTTCTTCCTCGTCAATATCACCAGGTTGGATCATGGCAATAGTAGAAATATCAGCTTGGCATGCCTCGGAAGGAAGACTAGAGGTATCATCAGTGCTGGAGGTATCAGTTTCTGAAACTGAACTGGAGAGACTTTATAACGTTTGGATTGTCAGAGCAAGATCAAGACGAGCCTTTAATTTCTAAGATGGAGAAGGAGGATGGACTAGTTGAGCAGAGGGTTTCGTCACATAGGAAGTTGAGGCCAGGGGAGTGGGATGGATCTGAACACCAGGAGGTATTGAAGAAAAAGGAGCAGGCTGCACTAGGGGAGCTAAGGTTATCGATCGAGATTGTCTGAGTTGTCTTAAAATGGGGTAAGACATTTTGAACAAATTGTTGTAGTCGGAGGCTTTAGGATAAGGCATGGGAGAGGAGAGATATTGAGGAGGTTGACTGCTCATGGGATAGGAAGGATATGGATCATAAAGAGTGTGACTTTTTTCCTTAACCATATCTACTTCTATCCTGTAAAAATCTTGTTGAATCTGTGAGAGTTCTTGCTCTTTTCTTCTGAATTTTGTGCCGATATAACCTTTTTCGACAAGTTTCTTTCATTATTTAAGTGCAGAGCTTTTGAAGCTAGCATATACCAAAGCTATTGAATTTGGTCTGAGATCTGCCCAACTTAAGTGGTGAGGGTGTCACATTGTAGATGTAGCTTATCTAGTTTAGCATCAAGCTTTGTGAGAGCCCGATTTTGACACACAGCATTTTCAAACTGCCAATTAAGCACATCTTCAGCTGTAGGGAGAGACCTAGGTTCTCCTGTAAGAGAAATCTCGGTAGGAATGGAGAAAGGTCTGGTAGATACTTTCATAGTCGGATTGGTACGTCTGGTCAAAGGCGGAAAATCATGTTCACATGATTCCATCATGGCAAGGCAGGGGATGGTACTAGGAACAGAATGGACTAGAAGCACCAATGTTGGTTGTATGGATGGAAGAAGGTCTGTATGGCCAGTTTCTTGGAGCAACTCATATAGAGAAAGTTTATTAGAAGATACTGATGGCTGAGGGCAGAGAATCTCATTGATACTACGAAGGACTCGGTTTGACCGATGATAAAGGTTGTAAGGACTAAGAAGTGGTAATTCTGTTTCTTGAATTCTGACATCTTCAGGGAGATGATGAATTTCAATCAGGTTCTCAATCTTATTTACGACAGTTCGACGAACAGAAGGAGGGAGATCTTGAGAAGAGAAGGAAGAGGAAAGACGAACATGTTCAAGGTTTGTGGAGTCACTCATTTCCTGGGGTTCTCCTTACTGTCCTATTTCTTATAAGAGATTACCACAGGCTGTAAAAGTATGGCTCTGATACCAAAATGGGTATTCAACTATACGATTCTTAGCTGATCAGTCTAATGCATACTTTCAATATACAGGTAAGGCTCAACCATCCACTTAGGGAGCCACTGTTAGTACCTATGAAAATATTCATCAAAGTAAAATAACTCAGAGTAGAATAGTAGAATATCTTTCTTAGATCATAGTCTGATTCTTACTACCCTAGCTTTGTTGTGGCAGAGAATCTCATTGTCACTTTGTCGTTGCCACACGAACTCATCTTCGCTACTCTCTCTTCTTTCATAGTGGTCGGCTTTGAAGCCGCAAACAACCCCTCCCATTACCAAAAATGGAAGTTTAGATCTACGCAAAATGGAACATTTGCGAACCCCAAAGCATCTATTGAAGGCTTCAAATGAATATTTTCGGCGATTTAGATTTTTTTCCTGCTGGAAACAGCCATCGGATGAGGCTGCAAGCGCCCCACACGTCGCTGTCGGTGACTGTCATTTTCTCTACCCGCTTTTAGTTTTCTAGGTTGCCCTATACCCTGTCCATGTCCACGCGGAGCCCAAGAGAGCCCGCTGCAATGGCCCATGGGAAACAGAGGAAGGCCCACAGTAACCCAGCGCGCGCATCCCACGAGTGAAACGCGCGACCCGTTTGAGACCCACACCCGAGCTCCACCCGTTCGCGACCCGCGGTCTGGAGCTAAGCCCTACACCTGGCCAACCCACGCGTCCAAGGACTTTCCTCCATAGCCTTTACACCTTTCGGAGTCAGACGACCCCACAAAGGCAGCCCAAGCCTCACTTTCTCATGAAGCCCAGCTCCGCCCAACGTTCTTCATAAGTCACGTTAATCGAATCCATGTCCAACAAGCTCTCCACAGAGTAAAACAACTATTGCAGATCTGATTCATAATATCCGTACACTATTCAAGTAAAGATTTATTTACACATTATTATTATTATTATTATTATTTTACTTAATATAATAAATTTGTAAAAAAATTCTTGATTAATTTACACTTTTGATGTGCTCTCAATGTAAGGAGAACAATGCAATCATTTGCATCAATATTTTTCAATATCTTGGGCATGAGTGAGCTTCAGGATCGAGACATGGACCACATGGCTCTGTTCAGGATTATTTCAAAAAATGTATTCACTCAAAACCAAAGATTACATCGATGATCTCTGTTAAAATTTTGAGAAAAAGAATATAATAAATATTATTTAGCATCTTGGACAAGAGCAAGTTTCAAGATTCGGATGCAGACCACAAAGCTCGGATCTACATTATTTTACATTTTTATTCTCTCAAAATCAAGAGTCACATCGATGATCTCCATTAAATTTTTTAGGTACGTTATTTATTTTTTATGCTCAAATTTACTATTCTTTTAAAGAATATTTTTTAAAACACTTTAATTTAGTATGACATCAAGCATGAAGCTATTATAAGCGACGAGATCTTAGGACATAATATAAGTCCCATAATCTCTTAATTATATCAACATGATACCTCAGCACAAGGTCTATGAATCGCTTGGGCCTGCTCGATAGGTGATAGGAAACTATAAATAGAAATACAACGTAAATTCCCTAGAAATATACGAGTGCGGTTAAAACGCTCCCACGAGAGAGCAAACATAATTATCAAGATCCGAGATGTCATAAATTACGTAAACGCTCCCACGAGAGAGCAAACATAATTATCAAGATCCGAGAGGTCACGAAATATACAAACGCTCCCACGAGAGAGCAAACATAATTATCAAGACCTGAGAGATCACGACATATGCAAACGCTCCCACGAGAGAGAAAACATAATTAGCAAGACCAAATAGGTCATAGATTACACAAACGCTCCCGCGACAGAGCAAGTATAATTATCGAGACCTGAGATGTCCACTACCCAGACTGCTTGGTCGACACGATAAAGGAAAAGATGAAGAACGGAAAGTGGAAGTCCTGTATTCGGTTCAATGACCTAAATAAAGCATGCCCAAAGGAAAAATTATCTATTCTAAAAATTAATCAATTGATGGACACTACAATGAGGCATGAGATGCTCAGTGTCATGGATTCCTTTTCCAGGTACAATAAAATATTCATGCATCCATCAGAACCAAAGAAGACGACCTTTGTGACTGAGAGGAAGACTTATTGCTACAACATCATGTGGCTTGGACTAAAGAACGCAAGAACCGCCTATCAATGCTTCATCTACAAAATGTTCCAAGAGTACATACGGAAGACGATGAAAGCGCTCGGAGAGTTTGACATAAGATACGGACCTCAGACTGCAATCAAGGCTCAAGAACTCGTTGACTTTGTGGTATAGATGACGCCACCCTAAGAGAAAGATGACTCAAGCCGTACATAATATGTCACGCAAGATGACACGATGGATAAAGGCATAGAGAAAGAACCTTCAGACATGCAAAAGGCGTACAATGTGGATGGCTTTGCAAACGTACGCAGAAGCAGAGCCGGACTGATACTTAAAACATCATAGGAGACCTTAATTGAAAGGGTGATGCGCTTCGCATTCAGAACATCAAACAATGAAGTCAAATATGAAGCTTTGATCGTATGTCAACAGAGATTCTCAAGCTAGACACAATGATGGGGGAAAATCAAAGCAAAGTTTTTAAATTGAAGGAAGGATTCAAAGAGTGATCCGTAGAGCAGCTATCCCAAGCACATGAGATACTTGGGATAGGCCCCCCTACTCACCAGAGATGACTAGAAGAAAATACCATGTATAGGGTAAAAGGACTACGAAAATATCTCGTGGCACCCGAGCACACGAGATGATCGGATGAAAGACCTCAACCAATGCGACGGCCTGATGAGGTCACCTGATCACTAAGGATGATCTGGAAAAGACCCTACATAGGGAAAAAGGACCACGAAAGTATTCTGTGACACCCGAGCACACAAGATGATCGAAAGAAAGACATGAACCAAGGCGACGGCCTAATGAGGCTTCCTAATCACTAAGGATGATCCAGAGAAAGATCCTACATAGGGTAAAAGGACCACAAAAGTATCCCGTGGCACCTGAGGTCAAAAAATCCTCAGGCAAAAGACCTTACTCAGGGCGACAACATAACGAGGCATCATTATCACATAAGATGATATGGAAAAAGACTCTACAAAGGAAAAAAAGACCTCACCAAGGCGACGGCCTAACTTGGTATCCTTATCACATAAGATGATTGGAAAAAGACCCAACTTAGGGCAAAAGACCACGGTAATATTCTGTGGCACCCGAGTACACGAGATGCTGGGACGAAGTACTTTGATAATGGTCATAGTCGCCAAGACCTCATAACTTACGTAAGACAAATAGGAGAAAAGACCTTACATAAGGTAAAATGACCTTTGTAATATTCCATTGTACCTGAAGTCACCAGATGACTATGACAGTCACATAGATGACTATGATACTCCAAGTCACACAGATGACTAAGGCACACAAAGTCACTCATATGACTACATTGGATCCAAAGTCACACAGATGGCTAAGTACCCCTAATCACATAGATGACTAAGTACCCTAAGTTACCTAGATGACTATATCACTCTACGTCACATAGATGATTAAGGTACCCAAAGTTACCTAGATAACTATGGTACCTAGAATCATAATTATGAAAATGACACTCAAGTCACACTGATGACTATGGTATCGAGATTAGCCAAAATCTCACAAATCACAAAGGATCTTGGTACTCTATTGAAGGCGACTCCAAAGGATATCACCGTCAAGAATTAGTCAAATGCAATTTAAATAAATAAGGAAAAGAAGGCTCCAAAACCTACCGTTAGAAAGTGTGAGCATTGATGACTTACATGTTACCCCGCAGACATGTTAGCACACAAAGATGCAACGACGAGCTCAACAGAGCGATCATTATATTTCAAATCAAGGATGTCAACGTCAAGACCGAATACAAACACATTGCTCAATGGGATACATATGTTTGATATCTTCAGGGCATATAAGCTAAAGAACTTCCATAAGTACAAAATATTGCCAAACCTAGGACATGATGATGGGGGCATCACTCCATAGATACTGAAAAGTCATTTGTTCTCAAAGAAAAGAACCGTTTGATTTTCTTTAATACTAGCTCAATGACACTCGTTGTGCCAAGCTACGCTACAAATTCACTTTATATTTCAGACAAAGCAACGGATGACTTAGACAGTCGAATCACTACGTGATTTGGACAGACCAATAAAAGGAGACATTGAGTTGTGAGAAGTGTCAACAACCAAAGTATCAAAACCTCCAGTTCCCAACCACGGTTTAGTTTCTGAAAATGTAACTCTAAATTGCAAGAAGAACTCTAGGGAAGCACGCCACTTAAGTGTAATAACTCTGTCATCCTCCATGAAACATGAGATGTCAAAGTAATATACCAGATACATGGTCAAGTATGGATCAACATGAGAATGCAACGCAGGATATCAGAAAAAATGCTAGCCTTGATAAGATTCTATAACGTCACAACATCAAGTCAACCACATAGTGAAGCTATCCCAACAGAATGCGTCTTACTGCCTACCCAAATCAAATAAATTCAATCTTAACACCAGTCTGCACCATACGCTTAGACGAAAGTGTAAAATTTTTATTGTTATGACCACTGATCCAACTCCAGCCGCCTGACTGCCAGTTAAAATTAATGGGGACTCAATCTCGATAATTACTCGGAGCAACTCGCACAAACCTGAACCACAGAGCTTCAAGTCCCAACATGATCACGCACATCATTAATCAAGATGATGACATTTTTACTAAGAGTCAATTGACAACTATGAAGAAAGCTTGTCTTTGAGACGCCATCATGAACCAGCAACAAATACTTAGATATTTGGACATAAACTCTATTGTTTGACGATCTCAACACCAACATATGTTTAACACTCGATTAAGTGCAAAGACATTGGATCATGGCTACTCGAGATAGCGGATATCATTTTTCTGTCATAATAATATATAATAATCAGTCATACAAGAAAAGGATAGGCACACATCAAATCTATTAGGAAATCTCAATGGTTATTAAAGTTGATAACATGATAACTAAAATATCCTGATAAGAAAATATTCTCCATGAATATCTCCTTTCCCTATCAGAATAAGGGAGAAGATACATTGAACCTAACGTTTGGCTGATACAGAAATTCATTATTAATATATGATGATCCACATTAAACGGTAAGTAATTCTCCACAATACTAATTTTCTCTAAACGCTCTACTGACTTGATCGTCGAAGTGCATTAGGTGAGGCACCACCCTAGTGCCCTACCTACTGATTTCACAATCGCTCTTGATTTTTGCAGACCCCTGGATGAATCATCAAGCGACGCGTGGTGGTCCTCTAGACTGTCGATGCTGGCATATTTTTCGCATCAACGCATTTATGATGTGATTTACTTCAATCATTTGGGGAATTTTTGAAATTTTCGAGGCCACTACATAGGTCGTCACAATCCATAAGGTACAAGCGAGACATACATCTTACTTTTAACTTTCTTCCAAACCTGATAAATGATACTGGTTTAATATTGTATAAGTTTCACCCACATGATATGTATCAGTTTTTATTACGTTGGAACCAAGGTGGAAGTTTTTATCTTGAATTACTGGTAAGCGTAAGTAGTCCAATGTGCTATGGCAATTTCTAGTTTGCAAGATTTATGATTATCGAAGGATATGTAATGCTTTGATGGCATGGAGTCAATCTGTACTGTATGTTCTTAATTACCTCGAACCTGGAGAAAGAATCATGCACTATTCTCTTGACGTTATTGAAAACATTCATCTTAAATTTGATTTTCTTGAAAAAGTAATAACATATGTTATCTTTTGACAACGTCTACCTTATCATTCAACTAGTCTGTAATTAGCAGACACCACAAGAAATCAAACAGTCTGAATTGACCGAATTTGGATATGAATTCAGATCTCAGTAAATTCATACTGAAATCTATCTTCTGGTTTTTTTGTGGCGTTATGCAAGTTATGGGGACTTTTGATGGATTGAGCCAAGGGGAGCACCTCTCACCAGAGTATACTGGTTCTTTCACCAAGTTTTCAACAACATTAATGCTCTTATTCTTCTTCCTTCTTTTGTTGTTCGCTTCTTCTTTACTCGTCATTCATGATTTTTGATGCAAGATACGAGATCAAGTTCTTGGTGGATGGAGAATGGCAGCTGTCATCAGAATTTCCTTCAGTTGGTGAGGCCTTGATGAAAAATAATTTGTTAATTGGAAGAGAAAATCAGTTCTTTCTCAAAAAGTTCAAGTTTAACTGTGTAAATGAAAACTCAAATAAACTCACTTGAAATACTTTAACTTTTGTATTCCTCTAAGTTGTTATCAAATGAAATCAACAAGCCCTTTATATAGACTCTACTCTTGCCAAAAAACTGAAAAACAATTAAATCTATCACCCATTGGCCTTTCATCTACAAAGACTCTTGACCTTTTATGTTTTCACTAACTTCTAAATTGAAAAAACCCACTAAAAAATAACATTTAATGTTTATTCAACAAAATTCTCCCATAAACTTAAATGCTTCTACCATCCGTCATGCCAATCATTTTCTTGCATTTGTCGAGAAGTACTTTCGGTAAGCAGTTTTGTGAAGATATCCGCAACTTGATCCTGACTTGCCACATGCACCAATTCCACACTTCCTTCCTTCACATGATCTCGGATAAAGTGAAAATGAACGTCAATGTGTTTGCTTCTTTCATTGTTCACTAGATTCTTTGCCAACTCAATTGCTGATTTGTTGTCAACTTGAATCACGGTTGCACCTAGTTGTTTTAGCTCCATCTTGTTCAACAAATTTCTAATCCATATCGCATGACATACACACCAAGATGCTGCCACATATTCAGCTTCACACTTCGAGAGCGTCACGATCGGTTGCTTCTTTGAAAGCCAAGTAAACGCAGTATCTCCCATAAAGAACACATATCCCGATGTACTTTTCTGATCGTCTATATCTCTGCACCAATCGCTGTCGGAGTAGCCAACCAACTTGTAATCTTCTGCTTTCGAGTAGAACAACCTGAGTGACACCGTTCCTTGGATGTACCGTAGGATTTGCTTCAACGCCTTCCAATGTGAATACACCAGCTTCTCCATGAACCGACTTATAATACCGACACTTAATGAAAGATCTGGCCTTGTGCATGTGAGATAGCAAAGGCTTCCTACCAAACTCCGGTATCTACTCGCATCGACACGTTCTCCTCCATCGAACTTCGAGAGTTTTGCACCTGGTTCCATTGGTGTTGATACCGGGTTGCAATTTGCCATCTTGTACTTCTTCAAAATCTCTTTTGCATATGTCTCCTGTGATACAAAAATATCCGCCTCTACTTGTCTAACCTCCAAACCAAGAAAAAACTTCATCAAGCCCAAATCTGTCATCTCAAATTCCCGTGTCATTGTGCCCTTAAACTCTTCTATCATCTCATCATTGTTTCCCATAAAAATGAGGTCATCGACATACAACAAATAACACCATTCTTCTTTACGTAAAGGGCATGCTCGTAGGGACATTACTTGAACCCGTTCTCCTTGAAATATGTATCGATACGTGTATTCCATGCCCGCGGTGCTTGCTTCAACCCTAAAGCGCCTTCTTCAATTTTAGCACCTTCTTCTCTTCTCTGATTTTCATGAACCCGGGTGGTTGTTCGATGCAGACATCTTCTTCGAGCACACCATTCAAGAATGCCGACTTGACATCCATCTGAAATATTGGCCATTTGAATTGAGCAGCTTGTGAAATGAGTAATCAAATTGTCTTCATTCTTGCAACAAGAGCAAACACCTCGTCATAGTCGATTCCTATTTTTTGCTTGTATCCCTTCGCAACAAATCTCGCCTTGTACCATTCTATCTCACCTTGAGCATTCATCTTTTTCTTGAACACCCACTTCACACCAATAGGCTGACTGCCTTTCGGCAATTCCGCTAGCTCCCATGTGTTGTTGCGGTCAATCGCCTTAATCTTCTCGTTCATGGCAGTTTTCCACTTCTTGTCTCGCACCGCCTCTTCAAAGCTGATATTTTCAGCATCTGCCAAACGACATACAAGGTGTACCTCATTTGTCGCACCATACAAATCTTGCAAACTTTGTATTTTTGGTTGTCGTGGTTCATCTTCATCATCGGTAGTTTCAGAGTTTGTTGTTATACTTGTTGGTGCAACGACTGATGATTCTCCAACTTCGATGATAACCTCCGTCGACTTGTTCCAGTCCCACTCACTTGCTTCATTTAGTCGCACATCACGACTCACCATCACCTTCTTGCATATTGTGTCGAGTAGCTTATACCCTTTTGTCTTCCCATCATACCCAATAAAAATATACCTTTTTCTTTTGTCTTCGAGCTTCATTCTTCGTTGATCCGGTACGTGTGCATAAGCCACACTACCGAACACTTTGAGATGAGAAACTATCGGCTTTTGTCCGCTCCATGCCTCTTGTGGTGTTTGATCATCTAACTTCACATGTGGACATCGATTTTGTACATAGATGGCACATTGCACGGCTTCTGCCCAGAATTCCTTCGGCATCTTCTTGCTCTTGAGTATTGATCGAACCATGTCAAGAATAGTTCAGTTCTTCCTCTCGGCCACACCATTTTGTTGAGGAGAGTATGGTGCGGTGAGAAATCTCCTTATGCCTTGCTCCTCGCAATACTCCATGAAAGCCGTCGAAGTATACTCGCCACCTCTATCGGATCGTACGGCTTTGATGTGTCTACCAGTTGCCTTCTCCACCATCACTTTGAACTTTTTGAACACCTTTAATGCCTCGGATTTTTCTTTCAGAAAATAAACCCAAGTTTTTCGTGAGAAATCATCGATAAAGGAAATGAAGTACCTTTTACCACTAAAAGATTCAGGGGTGATTGGTCCACATATGTCGGTACGAATCAACTCGAGAGTATGTTTAGCTCGATATTCTGCCTTCTTTTGAAACGAGGTTCTCGCTTGCTTGCCAAGCACACATTCTTCACAAAATTTGCCCTCATAGTCCATGTTCGGCAGCCCGTGCACCATGTTCTTCTTTGCTAACTCTTTTAGACCACCATGATGTAGGTGACCAAAGCGGAGATGCCACAGCGACGCCTTATCTTCTACGTTGACTCGCAAACATTTTTCTCGCACGCTTCTCAAATTCAGTCTGTACATCCGATTTCTTCCCATCTCGACTAGAGCAACCATACGCCCTTGCTTGTCCTTCAAGTGTAGTACCTGGTCTTTTAAAAGTATCGAGTAACCTTTCTCCGTGAGTTGCCCCATACTCAAAATGTTGGTCTTGAGGTCTGGTACGTAATAAACATCTTGGATTGACCCTATTAAGCCATCCTTTTGTAAGTAACAAACCGTACCTCGGCCTTTGACCTCCACCTTTGATGCATCTCCAAATGACACATGACCATCTTCAATCTGTTGCATCGCTTTGAATAGGTACTCGTGACCACACATATGGTTGCTTGCCCCCGAGTCGAGGTACCACAGAGTTTCATTGTTGATGTTGACTTCATTTTGAGCCATCAAGAGAAGGCCTTCATTCGCTTCGTCTTCCAAGACTAGGTTGGTTGTTTCTTCCACCTTTTTATCGGCTCGACAATCTTTTGCAAAATGCCCCACTTTACCACAATTATAACATTTGTCGGAGTTGCAATCCTTCACATAGTGACCATACTTGTAACACTTGTAGCACTCGATGTTGGAATAGTTCGACCGGCCGCCTCTTCCTCGACCGCGTCCTTTTCCACGCCAATTTAGTTGGCTCGACTGTCCCTTCTCCTTATAGTACCTTTCATGACTGCTTCCTTGACCACCGCGACCATTTTCACGACTTCCACGGTCACGCCCTCTACCTCAAAAATTTTGAGAATAGAATACATTTTCGTCTTTGATTGACGCCATGGTTTGAAGTGCTTGCTCGAGTGTCTCCTCCTTTTTTTTCTTCTTACGTTGTTCGCGTGCCTTGAGAGAACTGGCAAGTTCGTCCACTGTAAGCGTCGCAAGGTCCTTTGACTCTTCTATAGCGCACACAACATTCTCAAAATTGTCGGTTAAAGATCTCAAAATCTTCTCCACAACTCGCGCATCGGTTAACGCTTCGCCATTACGAATGAGTTGGTTCACCACGGCTTGTACACGCGTGATGTAGTCAGATACACTTTCTGACTCCTTCATCTTCATGCTCTCCAACTCACCACGAAGAGTTTGGAGACGCCTTGCTTGACTCGGTCGGCTCCTTTGAACACTTTTTCTAAAATGTTCCACGCTTCTTTTGAAGTAGTTGCACCGGCAATCTTCTCAAAGCCCGACTCGTCAATGGCTCGGAACAACATGTATAATGCCGCCTTATCCTTCGATCGCGCCTCTTTCAACGCCTTATTTTGAGCCACCGTATATCCCGTGGTATTTGTTGGTTCTTCGAAACCTTCTTCGACCACCTCCCATGCATCTTGAGATCCGAGAAGAGCTTTCATTTGAATGCTCCAGTTCTCGTAGTTTGCCTTCGTTAGTCGTGGTAGCGGCATTTAACCCGTCACATTCGCCATTGGCTCTGATACCAATTTGAGAACTCAAATAAACTCACTTGAAATACTTTAACTTTTGTAATCCTCTAAGTTGTTATCAAATGAAATCAACAAGGCCTTTATATAGACTCTACTCTTGCCAAAAAACTGAAAAATAATTAAATCTATCACACCTTGGCCTTTCATCTACAAAGACTCTTGACCTTTTATGTTTCCACTAACTTCTAAATTGAAAAAATCCACTAAAAAATAACATTTAATGTTTATTCAACAGTAAAATGGTCTCGCAGTTTGTCTAGTCTCTAGTCAATATTTAGGCGTGCCTCATTGGTGTAGCTGTACTAACTTATTATGTTATCTCTTTCAGCAAGATTTGTTGCTGAAAATATCAGCACTAGAATCTGAGAATAAACATAACAAAGAGAAATTAGAGACACAGATACAAAAGAAAGCAGAAGAGATTGACATGTTGCAGAAGGAGAGTGAGAAATATAAAAGCACGCAGATTCACTTGAGAAAGAAGTTGGCAAGCTCCATAACATTTTAGAGGAAAAGGAGCAGCTTATTATGGAGTATGAGGAACATGAGAAGATGCTGGAAGAACAAAAGTATGAAATGGAGAAATTGGATCTTGTTAACAAGGAAAAGGAAAAGGTTTGCTCGTAATTCTCTAATCTTAAAATATGTTTAAGAGCAGATTGTGTTCCTTACCCATATGATCCATTAGGCAGATAAAGTTATCGAAGAAAAGGAGAGAAATTTTGAACAAAAACTAGCAGAATGGAAAGAAGAATCCAGGCAGTATTTGATGCGCATTCAGGAAGATCATCCTTCTTTGGTATGCACTCAAAATCAATCAAAGTTTAGTCGGCATTGCTCAATGCTCATTTCCCATTTTGATTTAGATTCATCAGATTGAATAGGCTTTATTTTTTATAGGAAGATTCAATAGGCTTTTTTATATTATTGTTTTCTTAACATTCTAATTTAAGTTCGAGATTGGTAATACTAAGTCATGCTTTAGAATCTATGCTTAAATAGGAGACTTCCATACCTTAGTATTAACTAGTTGAAGCAAATAATTCTTATTTCCTTATACCATGCAACCATTCAGCTTTTCTGTATGAACCAACATATTGTTAAAGGTTATCTGATATCCCAACTAGTACACCTAAACATCATTCCTCACTATATCGTAGATTCATAGTTTCACAATATGCTGCTGCAAGCTCCTTTTCTCTGTAGTGCATACTGCATATGTTTCATTCTTGTGGATCCGGTAGGTGTCATATTCAGGAGGAGAATGACAGAAAAGAACTAAGTGATGGAGCAGTTTTTACCTTTCCCCGTCATTAAAGCCAAAAAATCGGGATTTTGTCAACTTTTTTTATGACGGTGGTTCCTTTTAATGATGGAGATTACACCATTAAGGTATTTTTACGGTACCTTTAATGATTGGGAATTCCCGTCATTAAAGGGTCTTTTATGACGGATTTTCTACCGTTATAAAAAGTCGAATTTGTAGTGTATATAGGATTGGAAGACTAGTAAAGGCTCTATGCTCAAAGAGATAACCAACTCATCGCTTACTAGTCCTTGGATCTAATTATATTAATATGACCCAAACGTAAGTGTCACGTATAGGTTTCGTTAATATGAGAAACTTTCCTCTTTAGGTGTACAAACCAAGGCAGACAACAGAACTTAAGTTTCGTTGTATGTTTAGCACATAAAAAGACAATCATATGAAATAATACTCCTAAAATCATCCAAATAAAGAGTAACAACACTAATCGGGACAACTAGAACCTGCACATACATCCTAAGAATAAGCTATAGTTCTACCTCACTCCCCTTGCTTAGAAACCCTCTTCTTTTTCCTCTCCTTAGGCTTTGACTTAGGTTCAAGAGAAGTAGAAGCTTATGTCAGTATATTCTTTGCCATCTAGAGTTCTCTCATCAACTCGGTCATGGTCTATTCATACATATTCAAGACATAATATACTATATGGTTGAATTAGTATGATAGAGATGTCAATATATACCATATCAATATGTGTCCCTCCATCGACTTTAGCCCCTAGAATTTTCATCTCGTTAAGAGAACTAATCACTTTCAGTAAATGATCTCTAACATGAGTTTATGGCTTCATGGCTTCCAGCTTAGCTGGCCGCCTCACGTTTCCAAACATTTCCTAGAGGATAAGCATATCCCTAGTTGTGAACATGGATTGATGTTGCTACTATAACACATCGGTCATAAAGGCCAACACATAGTAATGTGTCAACTCATCCTCTTATTCCACGCGGGCTACGATTTCATGTAACGATCCAAAATTTTGTCAAGATTTTCTTAGTTATTTTATACTAAAGCTCGCGGAGGCTATATGAATTTTTTTTATTTAAAAACTAAGGTTGCAAATAAAATTTTAAATATAACTTTTTATTTAATTCAAATCATTTAGAAATATCATTTAACATTGATTCAAAACATAGATATTAATTATCCAACAAAACCCTTAAAAATAAAAGCGACACATTTTAAAGAAAGTAAATAAACTTCAAATGTTTTCTTAGAAATTTTTTTGGTTTCGTCTCATGCTAGATACTCTAAACTTCATCTGTAATGAACACATCTTCATCATCTGAAAATTTTAGAGTAAAATAGATTGAGCATTAAAATTTACTTAGTAAGAAAAAGTATACATGCATAACATCACTACAGTTGCAATCACACATACAGTACATACAATTCATTCAGAACTTTCAAATCTTTCTTACATTTTATCACATATGTATGTAACATTCATTCAAAACTTTCATATCATTCTTATAGAGTTGTTGGCCCACTTCTATTCGAGCTAGCCTCCACACCTAACAGAACAGAGATTACCCGTCAGTAATTGTTAGCTTGTGAGATATGTACAAGTGATATTTTTCACGAGTATCACTCCATATCTTCAAAAAGGTGGAACCAGTTATAAAAATACATTCCCACAAGACTAGCCAGAACATATACGCAGACCCTATCTTGAAGGACGAGGTAAAAATAGACTTTTCTTGAAGAATAAGGCAAACATAACAGAGTTGGTGGATACGTGATTCTACCGACATGAAGTGTTTTTCATCACGTAATGATGCGATAATCATTCTTATCTTGTAACATATAATCCTTTCAATAATCTAGATTCACACATCGCAACATCATCACAGAGTAAACTATAACAACACAATTAAAACATCACAAAACAACAGTCATCACAGGGAAAACAATCATAGTTTCATTTTAAAATTTTCAGGCACACAAACCACATAGCTACATATGTAAAGTTTCACTTAACTAATCATCTGGTAAAAAAGTATTTTAAAATTTTCAGGCACACAAAACACATAGCTACATATGTAAAGTTTCACTTAACTAATCGTCTGGTAAAAAAGTTAAAGAACAAAATCTCCTGAAATAAAATAATATTATGCTCCCTTAGAACGATTGTCGATATATGACTACGTTTAACAAATTAGCGTTATGATGTAGCGTTAGGTAAAACCGTCACAAAATACTGTGGTTCATAAAAATATTATATTTTTACGCAACTATACTATAATACTTCATAGTTACCTTTGTGAATTTTCATAGTATTCCATGTCATTTATAATGTCAAAATAAAAAAATATTGACCGATACTTAAAACTATTTTTAGGCCAAAACAATAAATTTTGAAGGAACATTTCAGTATATAAAAAACTCATCAAAAGCTTCTGAAAATTGAAAGTGTTAACATAACATACTCAAAACGTTACAGTAAAATTTTCATATCAAAGTGGCTCAATCTTGATACAATTTTGATGTAAAACTCAAACATTATCAATCTCTTTTTACCGTACTTAAACATTAGTTTTCAAACATCATACGAGATGTTGAGAAAAATATTTTTGGACAACTCTGTCCTCATCTTTTTATAAAATATTTTAATTTATCATTTAACTTAATATTAAATATCATTGTAGTAATTAGTTTATTTAATAAATTAATTAATAGATACTTTTGATATTTCAATGACACTAACATTTTAATAACAGTAATAATGATTTATCCTAACAATATAATTTAAGTATAATTTATATTATCCGTACATGATGAATGATAGAACAAATATTTGTTGAAATTCAATGCAACATGTTTAAATAATTCTATTATACATTTCTAATTGACTTGATGAGGTGATTGTCTTTAACTAAAACTCTACTAACATTTAACTTTCATATCTTAAAATTACTTCCTAAAATTTTCAGATTCAAAAGAGATTGTATGATTAGGAGAATATTAAACGATTTAAACACTATTAGAAAAATAACTGTTTTCCAGAAAATTACGCTTGCCTTTCTGAAACTATTATAATGGTTTTTCTACTATTCTTAAAACACAAATTTCATGAAAAGAATATAATTTCATGAATATATCATCAAAACTAAAGCTGTCAAGTGAACTCACCAAATCAAGCCTCTAATTTGTTGAACTTAGGACAGTTTTCAAACAGTGTTATCGGATGAGAAAAAATTAGTACAAAAACCTCAAAAGAAATAACATTAAAATTCAGATCTTATGAAAGAATATTTTCACACCTTAAGCTTTAATTAGCACGAGAATTAGTGTTTCACACGTGAACGAAGATGGAATCAATTCATTGACAGCAAAACCTGTAAGAAAAGAGATTATGATTTTAAAGTAGACAGGTGTTCCGGAAAATCTTGAGAGAGTTTGGGGTATTCTCTCCAATCAATTCGTTCCTTTTTCGTTTTCAAATTTAAACTCTATTTGTCGAAATTAGACAAAGATTCTATAAAAAATAATTAAGTTTTTGAATTTTAATTCAGTAAAACTAGAAGAGAGTAGGAGAGAGGTGAATAATTATGGTCTTTTTTCTAAACGTAAAAACCATAATATTATCAGTTTTACTTATATATAACTTATTATAGGACTAAAGTATTACTATAGCAACAAAACATATTGCTTCTGTCGCAAAACCATAATATATAGCATATGATAAAAGGTGCTAGGTGCATATGCTATAGTTCAATTAATCAAATAAAATAATGAATGTGATTACTATAAAACAATAAATCATTCTAACAAAATCTATCGTACTAACCAAAATTGTCGGGTCTTACATTTCATCTCCTCCTTAAAGGACTTTTTATTGGGAATTAGAGGACAAGGCTCCATAAAGGGCAAACGTAACTCAAAGATAATCTAGTTAACATAATTTGTGTCAATCTATTTAGGTTTTTTTTTGGAATTGATGCAAATGAGCTCATTGACCATATTTTAAAATACTGAAAAATAATAAAAATCTTAATCATTACATGCATATTCTAATTTATGCATACATTATAACATGAAAATATAAAAACTCAAAAATAAACATGTAATGTATGCAATGATATCTCAATTATCATAAACATATGCACCCTTAGACAGAACGCACATTTAAAAGTTAGATAGAATTGTCTAATTAATTATTTATCTAATATTAATACCTAGTAATCCTACTAATTCAGTACTAACACCTGATAGGTAACAAAGTGAAGCTTCGATCTTTCGAATTAAGTAATTAGAATCGCTTAAGCGGGACACTGCAGAATATGAGTCAAGTGTACACTATTATTTCACCCTCAAACTCGTGACAAATGGATAATTTGTGCTCAGGTGGTTGTTTACCCCTAGCTAAAACCTTATTAACCTATGAAGTATTACCTTCTTAATCATTAAGTAAGCATTTAGTAGAAAAATAAAATAAATAATCATTTATTTTAATAAAAACATAAACCAAACTAATTCTCTTTTTTATTAACTTAATGCGTATTGAATTCAAAGTACTTAAATAAATAAAACTAGTAGTGGAAACATAACCAATTAGTAACCATTTATTTTGAAGCCAAACATCTAAATAAAGAATAAATCTTTTAAAGCATTGTCTGAAATCTTTATTTGAAAATATTCTACTAAGTCTAGCATAAGGTGTCGTCTCGCAATTACTACTCGCCTGAAAAGTTAAAGAAAGATGGAATGAGCTAATGCCCAGTAAGTAAAATTTTACACACATCTAACAAACACATGCGCATCCAAATTTGGTTAAATCATATAACATAAGTCACTACAAGAAAATGATCTTTTAGCCACCAACCTTTTAGCCACGAAAATAAATTCATGGCTAAAAGCTTGTTTTAGCGACCAACTTTTTAGTTGGTCGCAAAGGCTGGATATTTTACCCGAAACAAAAAAGAAAGTGTGCAAGAAATTTTCCGTGGGCTTTTGCCGACGAAATTTTAAATTCGTCAGTAAAAGTCTGATTTTTACTGGCCAAATAAATTGTTGGTCGCTAAAGGTCAGACCTTTAGTGACCAAATAAATTTTTCGTCGCTAAAGGTCTCACTTAAAAAATAGTAGGTTTCCCTTAATTCATTTCTCTGCTTCCTCACTCAAGCTCTCGAAAAAACATGCTTCCCTCTCTCACCTCCTCTATTGGTTCATCTCCGTTTGTGTCCCTAGTAAATATCCTCCGTGACCGAGTTCGTCCGCGACATATAGCTCCTCCTCGACTGAGTTCGTCCGCAACAGAGAGCTCCTCCATCAGTTCGTGGCTCCTCCATCACTTCGAGAGAGCTCCTCCATCAGTTCATGGCTCCTCCCAGTACTTTCTCTTCTCCTAAGATCTGTATTGATATCTAAGATTACTAACGTTATCCAAGTGAATGATGGAGAATCAAGAATCAGCAATAGTTATGAATATATTTGTATTTATGATTATATTAGAATTGGTTCAGCAAGCATGGTTCTCGTGTTTCTCTTCTCCTGTCCCCTCTTCTCTTTTTCTGTTCTGTATTGTGGTGGGTTTTGGTACGAGAGTTCCTTTTATTTGTGGTTCTAAACTTAGTTGAAAGAAATTTAGATGCAAAGCATAAAAATATTGCAAATGAATGGCACTGGATATTATATGTATAAGAAAGAGTTTGTATCTTATCATGCATGTCTAGCAAAGTAGGATATTCTCTGTTCTTGCCTATATCATCTCTTGGTAGACAATTAATGACAATCATACTTTGGGGGAAGAAAACTGACTTGTTATAGTTCATCTACTGCAGCAGTAAGTTATAGTTCATAAAAATCAAACTAATTTGTGTTTGGCCGACTCTACCCACATTTCCATACTTGTGACTACTTCTTATATTTACTCTGTTGGTGTGGGAAATGAGGGATTGAAGCTTCTACTGACTGCTGGTCCACGTGCTCAGAAAATGGTTGGGATATGGCTCTTTGGTTCAGCTGCATAGGTGTTTAGCGTGGTGATACTTGGCGGTGTAACTCGATCAGGTCTTTCAATGACAGATTGGAAATTCACTGGCGGATATATTACCTTACGACTTAGATTGAGACTATCTGCCCTTTTTGCTCTTGGTGCTGGGCAAGGTCTAATTGGTTGGTGGATGGTTAAAAGTGGTCTAGAGGTTAGAATCACAAAACTTCGCCAACGTATGCTTTAAAATTTTAAAAGAGTGGAGAGTTTGTAAAGGCCCTCATCATTGCAGGAGCCGCCTTCAACCATGGGGGTGTGAAGCACCATGACAACCAGAGTTATTTCATCGAGCACCATCCTTCCTAAGGGGGTGTTAGCCGGCTGCCATGGTAGTAAGTTCGTTGGTCTGAATGGAATTTGCAAGTGGGTGTTTTTCTCCTTCATTTCACTTTACATTATCTCCATTGATTTAGTTGAGATTGAGTTGTTGTTTTTCTCCTTTGGACTATATGATATACATTGTTTCTTCATGGCTCTACCAAACCATTCTTGGCTCTGACTTATAACTATTTTTAAGTAAGATGCCTGGCCCTTTATGGTGATTTTGCCCGCTTTATAGGCAATTTATTTATCCTGCTAATGATTTAACCAAATCACATCTAATTATACTGTACTTTTCAACTATTTTTTCCTTAGCCAGTTGGAAGGCTACCTACTTTTATCTATTAACAGCACGTCAAGGAAAGGGATGCGACCACAATTGTATCGACTTATATATTAGGCTTTGTGGTTATAAATGTAATAATCGACTACAAAATTTGGTAAATTGATAGGTTATTTTGTTGTTTAATTCTATGAAGTTATTACAAATGCCATTGAATTGTCTATGTCTATACTGATTTCTGATGGCTGTCTTGTTACTTAATATATGGACAAGTTACTAAAATCTTTTCTTGTTTTTGTATGAAATAGGTTGAACATCTATATATTTACTGCGTTCTTGCAGATAGCCAATGTGCGGGTTCCAATTCCAGTTCAGAGACCTAATGGAACAACCAATTCTAGAACAATCCCCTCTACCTCTACGGTAAGCTCTCTCTCTCTCTCTCTCTCTCTCTCTCTCTCTCTCTCCTTAACAAAACTAATGCACTGATAAAAATCTAAATGACACAGGTCGGCAATGTCGTCGGCGATTTTTGTTGGTCGTGAAAACCTTTCGCGAACAATTCTTTTTTTGTCGCGAAAGCCATTCGTGACCAATATTTTTTTTCGTTGTGAAAGTATTTCGCGATTAGATTTTTTTTTTGTCGTTAAAGGCTAATGCAACGAGATCCAAAAATTCATCGCGAAAGACTTTTGCTGGCGAAGCGCGCGACGACTTTTTGGGGCTTTAGCGACCAAAATGTTGGTAGCTAAAGCCCTTGTTTCTTGTAGTGAGTCTTATGTTTGACATACACTTTTTAAATCATTCTAACGTAGTCTTTCATTTGCTTTAGCTATCCTTAAAATTATCGTTACACTCTCATTACATTCTTTCTTTACATTTTTTCTTTACATTAATTATCTTTACATTTTGGGCGAGCTCACTTGTGTAATATTTAGTCAATCAGATAAAGTGGGTCATTATTACGGATCTTATTCGAGTGTTGGATCCTTGATAGTATCGTTGGATATGTCAAACATTATTCATTAAAACATTAACGTTTACCATAAAACATCGGGTCCGTCGGTCCCATCCGCATCCCATTTACCACTCACCCATTCCATGACATAAACATACACCTAGTCTTTTAATTTATTATATTTCCTTAATATTTTCATTTTATAAACTTTAACGTGAAAACGTATATGTATTTTTATTTATTACCATAACGATATACATACACATCATTAATATCATAATAACATACAATTAAGCGTAAATTTTCAAACAAGAAAATTATCACATAGGTGAGGTTCATCAAGCGTATAATAAATATTCAAGTATGCATAAAATTCTAATTACTTGATGTCATTAACAAGATCAAATAAATAGAGAAAGTTTTGAGTTGTCAACGCTCAAAGTGTCAAAACTATTAAGTTTTACATATAAATTTGACATCATTGAAGACAAACACAAAATTAATATATTAAACTGATATCATAAAAAAAATTTAATGAAAACAAGGCCGTTAAGCTACAAGAATTTCACCAATAGGAGGGTACTTTTAGCCATGTTAAACATATTCTACCATGAAATTTTTAGGTTTGCACAGGAAATGACTAAATCTTTACCTCAAGGAGTGGCTTATTTAAGAAACTTTTAATGCGTTTATTGACTTTAGAAAAGTCATTTTGTAATAGAAAACCTATGAGAGAAATACAGGAAACCTACTGACTTCAAATAGATTTATAGAAAACAAACTAAGTTAAAGTGCATGTAATCATAATAACAAATAAAATATCAAACTATTTCAATCACATGCAGTCAAGTACACCCTATAACTGATACATGTCAAGGATGAAGGAATCAATTAAAAAAATCTCACCTATCCCTCATTGCTTGTTCTTCAAGTAACTAGAGAACGAGTTCTTTCTGTCTGATCTTGTTGTGCACAGTACGCGACAAACACCCAAAGAGACCAACGTACGAGTGGAATTAAAAAAACTAGGTGGCTGGCGAAGGTGAATTTACTATTGAGGCTCTTAAATAGAGTAACATTAGGGTTAAAATAAATTGAAATACCCAAAATGCCACCAATTGTTCGGTCAACTATAACTAATTTTAAATTATTAAATTTCAACTTCCTTCACTTTGATATTATTATTAGGTTAAAATACAAATCACACCCTTTTACTTAAAATCAGTTCGATTTTAAGTTGAAATCAGTTCGAAGCTCTTAACTTTTTCCCAGGAATTTACGTAAAAATATTACAGCAAATTTGCAATTTGTCAAAATAGAATATCAAATAAACAAAAATTTCTACATATTCATTTCTCAATCTTGATTAATACACAGGCAGAGCTTGATCTGCAAATCTTTCCTCGCATTCCCAAAAACTAGTTTGGTCGTTTACTCAAAAACCCATCCATTAGATGATGGTAAATCTTCAAATTATGATTTCCAAATAGATTCGTGGTTCAATAATTTAATTATTAAATTAATTATCAACGTACATAAATAATTGTGAGAAGTAAATATCAATTAGTTTAAAATTCACTTAGCACATTTGAGTCGTTAGGGTATTTCGAACCGATCTTCTACAGAACATTCAATAAATTCATGTTAGATATTAAATCAAATAATCAAGACAATTTGATGCAACAATTAATAATTAAATACAAAATTAGTTGGGGTTTTACATATGTCCTTCTCAATTATTCACTTATTAAAGAAATCATTACAAAGACCATTCTTGCAATATCTGATGATTCGAATACCCTCCTTTAGGGAGCTTCTGAGATTAAAGACACGGTACCATAACACCTTACTATGATCTAATAATGGAGACCATTTTTTATTAAGAAACCCGCTCCCACTTGATTTTCTAAATTACTATTACAATGGGTTACTAAGTGTCATTAGGTATTAGCCAACTTAATCTTTAGTAACCTACTTTGATTAGTCAATCATGCTCAGTTAGTAATTTATTTAAGTTAATACAATTATATCTAATTTTAATAAACTCACGATTTAATTAATCGCTAATTATGTTTCTAGAAAGATTATTAAAATTAAAAATTACATTTAAAAAAAACTAACAACATGTTTTTAGGTTTATCTATGTTATGCTTTTAATCAATTATGTTTAATTTTATCTTCATTATACGACCACAAACGCTTACCCTTTTTGAGAACCGAAAGCCACATAGTATCTAAAAGTGATGTGCAATTAATAAAATTATCTAAGCATGTTGGACATAAAACATAATAAACAAAACCGTCGAGTATAGATAATTATCTAAAATTAACCAAACATTGCATAACCCTAATCCTATCTTAATTTAAAATTAAAAAAATAAATCTTCAAGATAGGTTGAGATCTGATCTTTGGGTCCCGCAACCGTCTATCACCGCTTGCCAATATTGACCTCACCGTCGACTATCACCCGTTGTCAGCACTAACTGTCGTCCACCACCTGCCGCCAGATTCGCCGAAAAGATATACTTCATAAATACTTTATTTATACAATTCATGTAACATGTTCATCTAAATCTACTAGTTGTGAGATATAGTGTTAGACTCCACCACAAGTTCAAGAACAAGAAAATTGTTCACAGCGGCCAAAACAAAAAAGAAAAAATTACTCTTATAAAGTAAAAAAAAAGGTGATAAGATTCGGAACTCATGTGACTATGATTACTTTTTGGAATAGTTTGTTTTTAGTTTGTGGTGTATTTGGAAGTGCAGGAACAACTCGTGCTTTAAAGATACTATTTTTTACCCAATGGAAGTTGTGGGTATGACATCGAGACACTTTGAGAGCATCAAATCGGCTATGGCGAATGATTTTGTTGTGATTCAAGTTGGTGGTCCTACTCAGCAACTGAGTTCTACATTTTCTTGGTGTTTGTATTCTGACGAGACATGGAATGAATCTAGTTGTCTGGCTGGGTTTGGTTGGTGTCTTTAGGATCCGGGAGGTAAGCTCTTTGCATTTTCTATGGGCGACAAAGAGTTAGTTTCTAACGTTCTTAATGCGGAAGCTTTGGCTCTCCGTTGGGCAATCGATCGATCTCAATTTCTGGTTAAGGTTGGTATTAAAAAAATTATGATTCTTCGTGCTTAATTGATGATATCATCAACAAGAATCAAACTTCTCAAGATATTGCACCTTTTGTTTCTGATATTCTATACCTCACTAAGGGGTTCAGTAGTGTGTCGTTTGCTCATTTTTCTAGGGAGGTTAATCGCCCTGCTCACGATTGCGCCAGAATGGGTACTATGTCTCTAGATGTTATTGTTTTAAAGGTTTCTGAGGATAATTTTCAGTCTGTTTTAGTTTCATTATTTATTAATTGTAGGTTTTGGCTAGTACTCTTTTTCTTTTTTTGAATTTTTTCACATGAGTTTTTTCCAAGAAAGGTTTTAACGAGACTAATCAGGGGGCTTTTCGTTTGTTTTCTGGTTGAGGCTTCGTCTATGGTGTTCCTTCCAGATCTCTCTTCGATTTGACAGGTTTTGGTTAAGTGATGAGGGTGCTAAAGAGGTGACAACCTAACTGAGATGTACGGATACACCTACTGATTTCTTTTTCCGGTTTGAGTTTTTCCTTCTTGTAGTCTTGGGATATGCCCTTTGCATATATGTATTCATCATTTATTTAATAAAATGGCTTTTTTGTTGGGGTGTTTTAACCCCTTCTTCTTGACAAAAAATAAGTATACTCTAAGCCGGTAACTAGTAGTAATGCTTATATACTTTTGTGACAGTGGCATATACATTATATACTTTTGTAAGTCGTCTATAGTTACCCGCGTAGAGTATACTTATTTTTTGTCAATAATTACCCGCGTAGATCGTTTTTCAGGAAATTTTTTAGCCATCCACGCGGGTAATTAGATCACTCTAGTCTAGTCGTCAACAATGGCTGAGGTCCATTTTATGGCGTTGATGGTGGCTTCTATGCGGCGAAAATGGAGCTTGTTCGAGGTGATTTTCATGGATGTTGATGTGGCAGTGATCATGTGCAGTGGTCGCGTGGTGCCTGGAATAGGAGTTCATCACTTGTTTATTTCGTGCGCGGTGATCGTGTGTTGCAAAATGAGTCACTTAATTACCCAATTGACTTCTCAACTTTAATTTCAACTTCATTTTCACATGAATAAATAACTTGAAACTCAAAGATAATGCCTAAACCCACTAGTACAATGTAGAACCAGAGAAGAATACATGCCATTAAAAAAACAAAGAGATAAAGAAAAAGGAAATAACCTACTAAAAAAAGATATTGGCTTCTAATCAACATGAAAATTACAAGGACTACAATGAGCAACAAACAGTTCTACATTTGTCTTCAGCTTCTCTTGATAGAAAAAATTTGGCCTAAAAACAAATCACAGCTTATAACAGCAATCGAGATCTTCAATATCCATGTTCCATATATCCTTCTGTTGTTCATCTTTCTCTCTCTTCTCATTGCTGCAGTAGAGCTTGTAAAGTATCCTTCTAATAGATCAAAAGTAGGAATCGAGGTATCCATATTTATGTCGTTTGTTATACTGTAGCAAGCTTGCATACGTCCTGTCCCATACTCCTATATACAGAGACTCATCATCTGGACTCAGTGATACCCCGGAGATCTCCCCGAAGAAATCGATCTCTTGCCGTTTGCAGTAATCCATCTTTGTGCTATACACGTGCACAAAATCTGCAGGCTCAGCCACCACCATAAACTGGCCATCAGATGAATAACGGATTGATCGGGCGGCGCCTATATTACCCTTGAGGACAGCAGTTGGGGATGACAAGTTTCTTATGTCCCATACTCGACAAGTCTTATCTTGATTGCCGGTAGCAAATGTGCGTCCATCAGGGTGCCATGCAGAAGCAAAAGAAAAATCTCGATGACCAGTCACTTTAGCAATAGTCTGAAACATCAAACACAAAGAAAATCTAGTAAATGAAATTTGCACCATTTGCTTCAGCAAAATACCTCCCAGATTACTGTATCCTCCAACAAGACAGGATCACGACTTATGCAAAAGTGAGGAAATGCTACTTCTCTTTACATTAGAAGAAGCAATGAAATTCAAGAAAGCCAATGAGCTCCACCATTGTCTTGTAGGAGGAAAAGAAAAAGAATATTCCAACATTCATTAAACGAAGAGAACACTATTCATAGCTCAGCCGGTAAAGAAAATGGCATAAGCTCTCTCATGCTGAGGAATTTTCATCTTCATGACAAGTTGAGAGGTCACGGTGTCATGCCTTGTAATAAGTAGCATACAATTATCACATGTGAAAACATTTATGAATATGAAGCAGCAGAGAAGTGTTGCTTTGGCCTTTTATTCACAGTAAAAAGGGAAGGAGAACTTTCCGATTTTTTAAATAGGATGGTATAAGGTAATTAAGTATGATTAAAAGAGGACAATTCTGGTTCTGAAATAAAAAGAAGTGTTCTACTTCTACCTTCTTCCACCACGTTATAATGAAAAAAAATTCCATCTATCCTCTGCCTTTTCAAACAAATCGGAGAAGCAACCTTTTCCTTTCGTCACTTGCTCCCAGATCTTACGAAGTAGTACAATAATAACAATGCCAGAGGAGAACATTACCATCTTAATTGGATAGGGCATTTCCTTACCTTCCCTCTTTGTGAATCAACAAGCAACCCATCTACGTGATCTCCAACAACGGCAATAAGCCTACAGTCTGGACTCATTGATGTATGCTGTATTAAAATAAATCACAGATTACATGGGAATCATCCTAAACTCATAGTTGACGCGGAGAGCATTTCTTAGTAGAATAAGGCAGGACAAAGCAAGGTAGTTCAAACACTTATCATGTCCGCTTCACTGTTATTTTAAAATCCAAACTCAATGAAAACAAGTATTATCAAATAAAAGCAATGAGCAACATGTGAAGAGTAACTTTGCTCTATCCACAAGTTCTTTCCTTGTGTCCTATTGTTATAACCAAATAAATTTCACAACCAGCCCAAGGGATATTTCCATCAACCTCACAACCTAGCCCCTTTAAGGAGGTCAAATTTGACCATTCAGCTGCTGGCCATTCAATAATTTTCCAACCCTAACTTTATTGCTTATTGGAGGTGATGTAACTAAGTTCCGAGATTTAATTCTTTAGATTCCTGACTATTCAATGACTCCCCCCCCCCCC